>JAWZYV010010725.1:0-522813 GCA_038373885.1 Cheiracanthium punctorium
ATGTTTGTTTTCAGTTTAAGAGCTATCTCTAAGTTAAATTTTTAACTATATTATGATACACTATAAGTTTTTAACTAAGTTAATGATATATCTCAAAGTTGTTGATTAAATTAATTAATGACTATAATCATTAATAAAATAGATAATTACTCAAAAAATTATTGTTTATAATTGGTTTTATGTCGCTTTTTAGAAAACTAACTTCATACTATGTTTTTTTTTTATCAGTTGATAATTTCATTTTTTTAGAGAACGTTTAGATGAACTACCAGTCTAAGAATTTGCGCAAAAAATTATTTATTTAAAAAAAAGTTTTAAAATATGAATTAAAATAGAATTACTCTCGAACCCCCCTGAAAGAAAAAGAAGTTTAAAATAACATTTCCTTAAGGCTGTCGGTCTAAAAATCGAAACCTACTTCACAACCCTTGAGTAGAAACCAAAATAAACTAATTTAGTAAAGGTTCACTTCCACCCATCCTCGAAGAAAAAAAAAAAAAAAAAAAAAGAAGACCAGCGTCAGAAGAAAGCAGTTGTAACTAAATACATATGTTTTCTCCAGCGTCAGAAGAATTTCGTATGTCCGCGAGATCGGTAATGCTCATGCTGTAGGTGGAAAAGAGACTGGGCGTGCTGACATAACCCGGGCGTATAAAGCTCCGTTTCCACTTGTGTCTTTGCTGTCCCTAATTCATTACTGACTCAAATGTCGTAACGCTAAAGCAGAATTCCGTTTCCACTAGCTTTGTTATCTCTTTTAGAATCGTACGCTTCCTCCAATGGCTATTAGTGATTTCGCGCATGCGTGTTTAAACTTTTATCTGTTTCCCGTTTTTCTTTTAAATATATCCCCTTTTGTTATTTTTAAATACAGAAGAATTTCTTAAAATTGGACTGCTAATTTACGGAATTTGAATTATCAAGACGAAATTAGACCTTAAAATAACAATAAATCCGTATTCGAACGAAAATGTTTTAGGTTTTATTAAAAATGTTTAAAAGAATAGCATCTTTCTAATGAACATAACGATTTTTTTTATAACCATTTATAACGATTTTTTTTTAAATAATACTACAGGATTTTTATGATCTGGAATTTTGTGTTATGCAGAATTGGTAAAGTCCCGTCGATTTTGAATTTGAAAAATTCTACTGTATTTATTTAAGGTACTTTCTTAGTTAGCACATATTATATTTATTTTAGGATGATTAAAAAAAAAACTTGGTGTCAATGATTCCCATAAATTAGAGGCTTTAAAATACAAAGTTAATTGAACTGTTTTGATAGATTTAAAAGGCAGCCACATTTTTGATAAATTTAGGTACTGCATGTTGTCTTTCACCAAGTAAGTAATTAATAGAATATTGATATGTGCTTTTTGTGTGTTTTATAAATTTAAGAAATACATTATGTTATTAATTTAATTTCAGTTTTATCTAACATACACTAAAAGCATATAACTATTTCTGAAAAGGTTGTATTGTAGTATTGTGTTATGGTAAACCTACACGAGGAGTATTTCGTATTGCTTATGTAAGGGGGGGGGGGTCTTACACGTTGACTTTCTTAGTGCTTCTGAAGCGTATTTACGTTACATCGTGAGAAAAACCGCCCAAAACTCCGAATTTTTAGATTATCAGCCATCCTGTAGACCAGAACCCTGGACCTTTATACTTCAGTTATCTACCATCTTCAGTATCTTATCAACTCGGCTCGGGTGGGCACAACATCTTGTTTTAGATGCCATCTCCGGCCTTTAAATGTCTAATACAAAATATAGTGCATGTATAAATTTAGATTTATTGATCAAATTTCTATCTGAAAAGTATTGAACAAAATTTTAAATCTGGTATTTAAAGGAATACAAAATAAAAGTGAGAAAACTTAAGATTTGGAAAAAATATTGGTCTTAAAATTATAATTCAATAATTTCA
Source organism: Cheiracanthium punctorium (assembly GCA_038373885.1). NCBI lineage: Eukaryota > Metazoa > Arthropoda > Arachnida > Araneae > Cheiracanthiidae > Cheiracanthium > Cheiracanthium punctorium. The sequence goes on from JAWZYV010010725.1 coordinate 1,936, forward strand.
ATAAATTTTATATATACATGAAGAGTAAAAGAATTATTATTAAAACTAGTTAGTATGTAAAACTACTATTTATTTTCCTTTGAATACTAAATAATAATTATTATTAATTAATTATGTGAGCTTTCTGAAGAAAAAAATATTCATTGAAATATTAATTACATATTGAATTTTCCAAATAGAGTTAATAATATTAGAAAAATAAAGACTTAATTTAATTAGAAATAGCTATCAAGATACTAGAGAAACGAAATACTTAAAAAGTTAGGAAGAAGTTTTACTAAAAAATACTTAAATTAATTATTTTTTAATTCAAAGTCTTAACTATTTTTAATTATTAATCATAGCAAAATAAATTACAGAAAAAATAAGTAAAGTATATAATAATCTGTTATTTTTAAAAATGAAATAAAACAAAAACGGCAGTAACACAAAGCTCATCTCGCAAAAGTGCGACGTCGGGGACAGAACTCAAGACATCTGGTCAGAAATCGGAAGAGAGGAGTAGTAGCTGTCTAAAACCAAAATGATTTACGATATAAGTTAACTTGTACAAATCTTGTCACGGATCTACTGGACATCTGGGATAGCTGAGAGCGAAAAGCATAAGGAAACAGAAATATTATTAAAAGAGTGACTAATTTAAAACATAAGGGATAACATATTCAAAAGGAAGAATGAACGGAATTATTATGTGTGTATGAAATCATGGATTGAGATTGAGCGCCGAGTCATTTCCTTTTAGATTTTTTAGGTCAATTCTTTGCATCAATTTTGTCCAGAGAATATTTATAACAATTTGGAATACTGTGATGAAAATTGATCATTGATTGACCCTCGCCCCCCCCCCCAAAAAAAAATAAGAGCCTACTTATCCTTAAAAAATATTTTCTTTTCGCGTCCGGCAACAGCACTGCATTCATACTCCCTGCCTTGTTTACCGCCTTTGAAACAAGATCATTTTCCATATTTTCTTACGCGGATTAAATAGTTCCCTCTTTGAACTGGATTAAATAAAATAAAAAAAAAACGAGTTTTCCTAGCTTAACCGGCGACGTCACTCATCGAATTTGGCACGGATTAAAAAGATATATTAATTGTAAAAAATTCGTTAGAGCGGATTCCGAGATCCAGAAGAGAACTTTTAAAAATAGAAAAGTTAGCTGTATATATAAGTGCCGCGAAGTTTTACGGTTGGTTGGTTGGGGCTGGCTGCGTCACTCGTAGAACTGTCGTTCTACATGATACACACAACTGTAAAAAATGTTAGATTTTTTTTTTTACAGACCTTAAAATTTTCGTTTACTGCTTAGTCTTATAGGCAATGCTACAACGTTAGGAACCGCTTCTCTAGATCAAGTAACTCTGTAGATTACACAAATGCAATTAAGCATAAAAATAACAGTTACTCTGTGCACAGCGATGTAGGAATTCTATAAATTAGTACATTCGTTTCAATGCAGCTTAAACGGACATGCTTACCATGTTAACTTCCATTAGTTCGAAAAATGACAGTACTTAATGTGAAGCATCATGAATGATGACATTTAAAAAAAAGTTTTAACGGAAGTGAAATATATTGTCATTAAGCAGAAGAAGGTCAGAAGAATTTTAGTTTGTGAGACTGTCTCGCGTTCTAATTAGCATCTTAAATACTGTATCTTATGCTGACTCCAGCTCGCAAAATGTTACCGAGTGGAGAATGTATTAACCCTTTAACGGGCAGTGTTCCCGCTCTGGGAACACCAAACTCTGACGTTTTGACTGTTGCCAGTCACGAAGAATAGATTTGATTTCTATAAAGATAGTTGCGGGTGACATAGCTCCACGAGAATCCTTTACTTTTTAGCACCTCATTTTCCCGTAAAAAGATTGTTTTTTAACAGCACTGACATCTGCTAAAAAATGGAGGAATTCGAGAACAGCTGGATAGATTGCCCAATGCTGAAAAAAGGGCAGCCGTTGCCATCGCTCGACTTAACTACCAGCAAGATGGCGGACGATCGAAACGTTCATCGCGCGCCACAGATCTAGAGACCCTTTTTTGACGACAGCTGGCTGTGCCCTCCTGACACGCCGCTACATTTATGCAACATGTGTCTTTCTTTGTGTATTTCATTGTTTGTCAAAGAAATGTATAACTTTTGCACAGTATATGTGCATGTTTAAAAGTATTCTAGAATTTGCTTAAGATATTTAAGAACTGTTGTTTTAAGAATAATTAACAAAAAGAAAAAAATTTCAACATAGTATTACTACCACAGTAAAATTTTTACGGATTTCGAAAGTATTAAAAATTCCTAATCAGTATGGCTAGAAATTATTTATGAACAAGATAAAACAAAAAAATATGTAAACAGATTACGGTGGGCTCAAAAAATGAAGAATCTGTCAGTATGGTTCAACAAGAAAATTTATGTTTAAAATAATTATATTTTTTCTCATCATTCGGATTATTTTGCAACCAGGGGCTGATTTGTCGAGTTGGGGGCCCAGGGCAAAAGCTTCATTGGCGGCCCCCTCTTTCGAAAGCTTTTTTATACCGCACAAAGCAATTTTCATATCGCACTTTACAATGAAGGATGTTATAAACAGGATAAAAATGATTATTGAATCCAAATGCAAAAAGAAAAGCAATAGTTCGTTAATAATAATATCATGTAGGATCAGTGGCGTAGCGAAGGGGGGTGGAGATGGAGGGGTCACAACCCCCCCCCCATGAGAAATTTTTTGCCATACAAAATGTATATTCTTCAATCCCTTATCACACATACGTATGCATTTACGTGAGTTGCAGTAGTCATAAACCCCCTCCTCCCCCATGAAAAATTTTTGGTACGCCACTGTGTATGATAAATATATTTCACTTACATTATTTAATATTTAATCGTTAATTTCATTCCGCATTTTCAAGTAACCTGTTCCACAATATTTTTGTATTTATTTTCCTAAGTCTTATATCCGATCATTTATTTATAGTGGGATAGACCTTCACTTAGTTCTACTTAGGAAGGCATTTTCTTCTGCCAGCTCCGATTGAAAATGATCTCTATGGTTTTCTCGAGATCAGCATACATCACGACATAGATCATAAGTTTGTGCTGAATAATTGCCCGAGACTATACCATTTAGCTATAAAAAAAGTGTGGATATAATGCTAGAGCTATGAATTAGTAACAGTCATTATCATTACTTTTTTTTTTTTATAAAATTTGTGTCTGTCTCGTATTTTAAATTAAAATTAAAATTTACAAATTTTTAAACTTAAAGAATTTGGGGATCCCCCTGTTTGTTGGGGGCGCTTACCCCGAATGCCCTTTCGAAAATCAGGCCCTGTTTGCAACCCGAAAATTGCATCTAAATAATTAGCCGTAAAACATCTAACAAAACTATTCAAATATTTCTACTCAAAATATCAAAGTTGCTTCATTTTAAAAAGTCGATATTCTGTTCCTTTTACTGTTGCAGGTATTGTCGGAAACAAGGACAGGCGGTTCCTTTCGTAGAACACTTGTGAAACGAAGAATGGGATTTCACGAAAATCCAGACGATTTCATTCAGATGGAGCAGATGTCTTCCAAGAAGAGATATCAGCGCCCTCTGACGGTACCTGTTCGAATCATGAGGTGAGTTCATTCGGCCATATCCTGATTTCGGTATTTTAAGAGAGGAATTTAATTAGCTATTAAAATAAATGGAACAGGGAAGACGCTGTTTTATGGATTATAACTAAAGCATGTTTAGTTAACGAATGCAAGGCAACATATTTTTTAACTCGTTTACGAGAACAGTTTAATTTCCATATTTCAATTTTTAAAGCTTTTATTTACAAATGAAAATATACAGTGTGTCCCAAAAAGGTAACAAAAAGCTTTTAATTCTTTATCCAGTGGACAATGTAAATTGAAAAAGAAAATGTTCAAAATAAGGCCGGAAAGAAGACTATTACGAAAAAGTTCCTCTCGTTACTTTTTAAAAAGTTATACTTTTTAACTTTGTATACAATCCCCGTACAAAAAATGCCCAGTTAGTAAAGCGTGTTCTATACAATAATGTGCAGATGTAGAAAATTTCAGCTTTTCATCATGAAACGCCTCACAGAGATGATCACGGGCTATAGATGAATTTAAATGTGAAAGTTTAATACTAGAGTGCAAAAAATTGTTTTCCTTTGTTATTTCTGCACGACTCCTGAAATGCTGGAATCCACCTTGATTTATTCCCTCTTCGAGAGCTATTGAAAAGTGGCTTAAGTCAGCATATATTTATCTTCATATCTCTGATACTTTTCAGGATATAACTCTCAAATTTTGTACTTCACTTCATAAGGGCACAGGACACATTTTACTAATAGGGATTTCTTGCAAGGGGATTGTATACATATTTAAAAAGGGCTAGTTTTTAAATATTAACAAGAGGAATGTTTTTTAACGTAGTCTTTTTTCCTACCTTATTTTGAACATTTTTTTCAATTTACACTTTCCACTTACCTCTAATAGAGGAAGAATTAACATGTGTTACAATCTTTTTGGGACATCCTATATTATAGTCTGGTAAAAAACTTTTTGTTCCTTGTAGTATAGAACTTTTTAGCTATTAGCATTATTATAAGTTTGTGTTGGAGAAAACAGCATCTATATAAATAAAATTAGACTTTTGTCTGTACATTTCTTGGAATTCAAAAATTTTGCTATTTCTATCCGTTTCAAGCACCCGGGAATCCGATGCCACCCTCAAAAAAAAGTTTGTCTGTCTGTCATTCTGTCATTCTGTCATTCTGTCCGTGACGCTTTTTTTGTTTAAGCATCACGTCAAAACGACTGAAGAGAATGGTATGAAATTGGGTGTCATGATAGGTGGTCACTCAACTTAAAACATAGGGGTCGAATTTTTCAAAAATCTTGATTAGATTTTCAGATTTTGCGAAAATCGTTTCAAACTGCGTAAATTTGTGTTCAAGCATCACTCAAAAACGACTTCGCGAATGATATGAAATTGGGTGTCATGATAGGTGGTCACTCAACTTAAAAGATAGGCGTCGAATTTTAAAAAAATCTTCATTGGATTTTGAGATTTTGCGAAAATCCTTTCAAACTGCGTAAATTTGTGTTCAAGCATCACGCAAAAACGACTGAAGCGAATGATATGAAATTGGGTGTCATGATAGGTGGTCACTCAACTTAAAAGATAGGCGTCGAATTTTAAAAAAATCTTCATTGGATTTTGAGATTTTGCGAAAATCCTTTCAAACTGCGTAAATTTGTGTTCAAGCATCACGCAAAAACGACTGAAGCGAATGATATGAAATTGAGTGTCATGATAGGTGGTCACTCAACTTAAAACATAGGCGTCGAATTTTTTAAAAATCTTCATTGGATTTTGGGATTTTGCGAAAATCCTTTCAAACTGCGTAAATTTGTGTTCAAGCATCACGTAAAAACGACTGAAGCGAATGATATGAAATTGGGTGTCATGATAGGTGGTCACTCAACTTAAAAGATGGGCGCCGAATTTTTAAAAAATCTTCATTGGATTTTGGGATTTTGCGAAAATCCTTTCAAACTGCGTAAATTTGTGTTCAAGCATCACGTAAAAACGACTGAAGCGAATGATATGAAATTGGGTGTCATGATAGGTGGTCACTCAACTTAAAACATAGGCGTCGAATTTTTAAAAAATCTTCATTGGATTTTGGGATTTTGCGAAAATCCTTTCAAACTGCGTAAATTTGTGTTCAAGCATCACGTAAAAACGACTGAAGCGAATGATATGAAATTGGGTGTCATGATAGGTGGTCACTCAACTTAAAACATAGGCGTCGAATTTTTAAAAAATCTTCATTGGATTTTGGGATTTTGCGAAAATCCTTTCAAACTGTGTAAATTTGTCTTCAAGCATCACGTAATAACTGCAAAGGTGAAAAAATAATATTTGGTGAAATGATAGGTGGTTACTCACCTTAAACTATAAGCATCTAATTTTAAAAAATCGATCAGATTTCGAGATTTTGCGAAAATCGTTTAAAAGAGTGAATCTTTGTTCACGCATTACGTAATAACGACTAAAGCGAATGATATGAAATTTGGTCACATGATAGATGGCTTCTCAACAAAAACTATAGGAGTCCAATTTTTTAAACATTTTTATGAGATTTTGTGAAAATTCTCTCAAAATACGTTTATATTTCTTCAAACATCACGTAATAACGACTAATACCAATGATACGAAATTTAGTGATAGGATAGGTAGTTGCTAATCTTAATTTATAGGCGTTGAATTTTAAAAATATTTTGATTACATTTTGAGATTTTGTGAAAATCGTTTTAAAATGCTGAAATTTTGTTCCAGCATCACGAAATAAAGACTACAGGGAATGAAACGAAATTGGGTGACAGGATAGGTTGTCACTCAACTTAAATTCTAGGCTTCCAATTTTTCAAAAATATTGATTAGATTTTGAGATTTTGCAAAGTTATTTCAATATGCGTAAATATTCGTTCGCGCGTCACATAGTTACGACTAAAGCGAATGAAATGATATAACTTAATTACTCTCTAACCTGTAATATTTTAACAATACATAAAAATTATAAATTCGCTTTCTTTACTTTGGCAACATACTACATCCACTCTGTGTACTCCTACAATGCTGACAAAAGTTCTTGCTTTTTGGAAATTTGCATTCCCTAACCCGTCAAGGACGGGTACTTCAGCTAGTTTAAAATAATAATAATAGTAATAATAATATACACAAAGATTACGTAAATATGCCTTACAATTTTTTCTTACTTATCTTGAGAATTTTTTATAGTCCCAGAAGATACTACAGAACCCATAGCAGAGGTCGGAGGGCGTGCGATAAAGTTTCGCTACGGTTCTAGATAAGAAACTTTAAATAAACTTGAAGGAGCTTTTTTAATTTATTTCATATTCTTTATTTCATAATTTTTATGGATAGCTCCCCAGCTAGAAAATGTTTGCACTTTTTTTCTTCCAAAAGTATAGATTGTACACAATTTGTGCATAAAAAGGGAACATTTTCGAATACTTTGAAAGCATACACTTTTGTGCAAATTATATGCAGTTTTTTTGCACACAAAAAAGTGCTTAAAAATATACATATATATATATATATAGTATATAAAATAAAGTATTTAAAAATATACACCTTTTATTCATTAATTGTCTAATACTTTAATAATCTATAACTTTTATCATTAATAATCTATAACTTTCGGCAGGGTGCGAATTGACGGGAGGGCGAATGGATGCCGGGGATCTTCCCGGCTGAAGAATGGAATATCCCTGGCTAGAGAAGTATTAATTGATCCCTGCCGGGGATACTATTTATCCCCTGCTGGAGAATGTTAAATTAATCTCTATCCCTAAAAGTTCAACAGTTAAATTAAATTTATCTGTGAATGAGGAATTCAAGAACTTGAAAAATTAGATCCTCTTAATTTTTTTATTATCCCTCCTCGTCACAGCTTGTTAGTATAAGTTAATATCATATGCGATTTTAGGATGCAACAAATGCTTCGCCCTCACTATAAAGTTTGAAAGCAACAGGATCGCAAAAATAGCGTTCAAATATAAACGTTTTACACTAAGAACAAATGTATCCTATCAGCCCGAATATGAAGCGGTACTTTTTGACTGATCATTTCCCGTTAAAAATTTGACTCGCACTTTTTACTTTCCGAACATGTACCATGTAAGGAAAGTATTGTAATTATGAAAAAATTCGTTTATGTTTGTTTGTTTGTTTGTTGTGTGTGTGTGTGTGTGTGTGTGTGTGTGTGTGTGTGTGTGTGTGTGTGTGTGTGTGTGTGTGTGTGTGTGTGTGTGTGTGTGTGTGTGTGTGTGTGTGTGTGTGCGTGCGTGCGTGCGTGTGTGTGTGTTTGTGTGTATGTGAATGAACACGATAACTCCTAAACGGGACATTCGATTGAGCTCAAATTGGGTATATTTGTCTTAAACGAACGTCGCATAGTGGAGTATTCGTATCAAAATCCTGGCCAAAAAGCGAAAATTTTAAATTTGTTTAAAAACAGTAATATATATGTTTTTGGATAGCCTAATAACTGATGCATCATGAGATACATGTTTTTCGACCATAATTCATATCCAAAAGATTCAACACTCGGTTTAAAAGCAAGTTTCTTCATTTACGGAAAGAGATTTCAGCGTTTTCTATTACTCCGTCATGCATTTTTTACGGGCTCTTTAAATTAATTTACTGATTTGAAACTTAGTATAATTGTAGTAAAATATATTTATTTTAATTATATGTATCTATTAGCTTGAAAAAAATAATATGACTTTATTAAAAAAATTGTAAACTTTTTTTTTCTAGTTTTTTTTCAAAAATCCACATTTCAAAAAGCTTTTTGAAAGGGTGTCGCGGCTTGTCGCGCCTAATTTCAACTATAATCGTAATTATTACAGTATTGAGTGCCTATTACAAGAAAAAAATGTTCCCCCAACATCCACCATTTTTATAAAAAAATTATTTATATAGCGCCATTTTTATTTTTTCGATAATTTTTCGACGGGTGATCGCAAAAGGAATACAAACAAACGCGCTTGTATTTCTCATAAACTATAAATTATGTGCAAGTGTTTGGATAAAGGTATATAAAATTTCATTTAAGATTTAACATCGGTATTTTAAATTTAGTATGTAATTTCTTATTTTTCTGATGTAAATTTGCTATAAGAAGAAAATTTCTACATATTCCAAAATTGCCCTTTATTAGTCTTGTAAATAGTCCCATCTATTTACAGCTTAGTTTTCCATTTATGTCGTAAATTGTGTCCAAAGCAAAAACTCCCCAATTTTGGTTCTCAAAGGATGACAACTGTGACTTCGGGTCATGGAAGTGTGAGTGTGTAACCAGAAACACGTGCTACCTCTTTAAGCCATTTTGAAGTGCTGGCTTGAAATAAATTACTTTCTCCTCGAGCTTGGAATGATATTTTATGGGTTTGCAAAGGGGGGCTTCTTTTAAGCAGTGCCCTGATATGAGCTGCTCTAGATAAAGAGCAAGCCTTATGGCAGTGAGACCCTATAACTTCTTCTTCCAGAGGGACCCGATGGTGGTCTCTCTCTCTCTCTCTCTCTCTCTCAAAAAAAAAAAAAAGAAGAAGAAGAAGAAGAAGAAAAAGAAAGTGATTCTGAGTGAAGACGAATATCAGAGTTCAAAAGAATCGGAATGAAAAAGTTAATCTTCAGAAGTCATTAGAAAACTAAGATCCCTATAGTAACAACATTTAGATAAGTGAAAAATCTAAAAACTTTTATGATAAAAATTGATTTATAGATAAGTAGTATTATATTTATAAGTATTATTATAAGTAAAGTATTACATTTATATATTTTTACTAGCTGAAGTACCCGTCCTCGACGGGTTAGTAAATGCAAATTTCCAAAAAAGCAAGATCTTTCGTCAGCATTGTAGGAGTACACAGAATGGATGTAGTATGTTGCCAAAGTAAAGAAAGCGAAGTTATAATTTTTATGTATTGTTAAAATATTGCAGGTTAGAGAGTAACTAAGTAATATCATTTCATTCGCTTTAGTCGTAATTATGTGATGCGCGAACGAATATTGACGCATATTGAAATAATTTTCGCAAAATCTAAAAATTCAATCAACATTTTTGAAAAAATGGAAGCCTAGAATTTAAGTTGAGTGACAACCTATCCTGTCAACCAAATTAGTTTCATTCCCTGCAATCTTTATTTCGTGATGCTGGAACAAATTTTCAGCATTTTAAAACGATTTTCGCAAAATCTCAAAATGTAATCAAAATATTTTTAAAATTCAACGCCTATAAATTAAGATTAGCAACTACCTATCATATCACTAAATTTCGTATCATTCGTATGAGTCGTTATTACGTGAAGTTTGAAGAAATATAAACGCATTTTGAGAGAATTTTCACAAAATCTCAAAATCTAATAAAAATGTTTAAAAAATTGGACTCCTATAGTTTATGTTGAGCAACCATCTATCGTGTGACCAAATTTCATATCATTCGCTTTAGTCGTTATTACGTAATGCGGGAACAAGGATTCACTCAGTTTTAAACGATTTTCACAAAATCTCGAAATCTGATCGATTTTTTTTAATTAGATGCTTATAGTTTAAGTTGAGTGACCACCTATCATGACACCCAATTTCATATCATTCGCTTCAGTCGTTTTTGCGTGATGCTTGAGCACAAATTTACGCAGTTTGAAACGATTTTCGCAAAATCGGAAAATCCAATCAAGATTTTTAAAAAATTCGACGCCTATGTTTTAAGTTGAGTGACCACCTATCATGACACCCAATTTCATATCATTAGCTACAGTCGTTTTTACGTGATGCTTGAACACAAATTTACGCAGTTTGAAACGATTTTCGCAAAATCTGAAAATCTAATCAAGATTTTTTAAAAATTCGACGCCTATGTTTTAAGTTGAGTGACCACCTATCATGACACAAAATTTCATATCATTCGCTACAGTCGTTTTTACGTGATGCTTGAACACAAATTTACGCAGTTTGAAACGATTTTCTCAAAATCTCAAAATCCAATAAGGATTTTTTAAAAATTGGACGCCTATGTTTTAAGTTGAGGGACCACCTATCATGACACCAAATTTCATATCATTCGCTTCAGTCGTTTTTACGTGATGCTTAAACAAAAAAAGCGTCACGGACAGAATGACAGAATGACAGAATGACAGACAGACAAACTTTTTTTTGAGGGTCGCATCGGAATCCTGGGTGCTTGAAACGGATATAAATTGTAAAATTTTTGAATTCCAAGAAATTTACAGACAAAAGTCTAATTTTATTTATATAGATTGTGGTTAAGGCAGCGTTTCTCAACCTGTGGGGCGCAGAGCGTTTCCAGGAGAGGCGTGAGAAAAACTAAAGAGCAAGTAACAATGAACGATTTTAAAAAGTCACCTAATTTATTCTCATTTTTACTCAAAAATATATCCATTTTCGCTTAAAATGTTCATTCAAACATTACTGATAACATTATTTTGTGGAAAACCGTAAGTTAGCCTTTGTTGGGGGGGGGGGGAAGGGGGGGGAGGGGCGATGCTAAAAAGTTGAGAACCGCTGGGTTAAGACACGGCTATTTTCCTAACGGGAAGGTTGCCTTTGGAGACTGGCTTTTTAAGGGGTTCTAATGCGTATTCACGTGACATCTGGAGAAAATCGCCCAAAACTCCAGACTAGGGATGGACGCGAGACGACTTTTTTGCGAGACGAGACAGAGATTTACATCTTTTTTGCGAGACGAGACACACATTTTTAACATTACGATATAGGGATTTTTGCGAGACGAGACGAGAGTTTTAGGCTATTTTGCGAGACGCGAGACTCCTATTTTTCGTCTCGCGTCCATCCCTACTCCAGACCGTTAGATCGACAGCCGCGTGGTATTACATTTATAAGTGGTATTATACAATAACAGTACTTCCCAGTAAGGGACACTCCCCGTACAAGACATTTGTTAGAAACCAACTTCATGTCGTTTAGCGATATATCGTCAAATTTGGCGACAACACTCTTTTTTATATAATTTAAGAAGTATATAATACTAAAAAGTAGCTCAAAAGTCAATAGTAATGATGTTAACGTTAAAACACATGGAAAATATTTTTGGCCAGGATTTCGACACAAATACTCCACTGTGCGTCGCAAGACCGGTATTGATTTTGGTTTCTATAGGACTTATAGTTTTTCTACAGGGCTACGACAAAGATTTCTTTTACATTATGGCCTATATGGGAGGAAATGGGTACATATGTTATGTATGGGTACATATATATGGGTACATATGTTATAAACCACCATCGTAAGACCGGTATTGATTTTGATGTGTATAGGACTTATAGTTTTTCTACGGGGGCTACGACAAAGTTTTCTTTTACATTCTGGCCTATGGGGGAAAATTCTTGAAAGTGCGGTAGCGTCTAAACGGCGCATTCGATTGAGCCTCAATTTGGTATATATGTTTCAATTATTCATCGATTAAAATTTATTTAAATGCTTGGTAATGATCTTAATCGTAAGTGTTCGGAAAGTCGAGTGGAGTCACTCCAGATTTTTTCTAATTATCTGATAAAACATTTTGAGGTCGCGTTATATTCGGGTTAATACGGTATTTAAATAGATTGTTTCAGAACTAAAATAAAATATCAGAACACGATTTGAACAAGCTTTATCCAGTCGTTTTTAAAAATTGATTTTAGAAGCAACCGCTAGATTATTTCTCCTTTTATTATTGTTCCAGCTAACTCGATTATTTCAGCACAATATCTAACTAATTCATATTATCATATTACTTCTCCTAATTCATTATTTCAACTCATTATCTTCTAAATCATATTGTCATATTACTTCAACTCATTATTTCAACTCATCAAAACTCGTAACTCATATTTTTGTATTACCTCTAACTCGTTATTTCAACTCATTATCCTCTAACTCATATTAATTCAAAGAAGTGATAGTATTGAAAATAATAAATTAGACGTCTTACTGTATAGAGTTTATCTATTCAATTTAAAATAAATGAAGTAAAACGAATGCCATCTTTTCCCATCAAATTTAAACAGTATAGACGGTTAATAATTAAATTTTTTTATGCCTTAAAAGCAAATGTTTATTTTCTCTTTCAGTCAGGCCATCAAAGTTGCTGAACAAACTTTTCCAATTCATCAATTCCAGTGCCAGTCTGTCCATTCAGCTAATCCAGAATGACAAATGTCCGTGGATTAATTTTGTCGAAAACTTCATAAAAGTGTGAAGAGTTTCTTCAGGAAAGTGTCACAGAGTTAGACTCTGTTTTATTGCTTTATATATGTGTGTTTTTCCCCCTGTCTCCTTACAGTTTTTAAGAGTTTCCGGATGACAAAAATAAGATAATTTTATTGAATATATTAACCGTTTAATTAAGAAAACGGCGAAAACATTTTAATTCTTACGTGTGTTTTTCAGAGAAAATAATTTAGTAGCATATTCGAGATGAGTATTACTATTTATTTGGACAAATTATCATCTCGAATAGATGCACTAGTTTCTTTTAATATACTCTTTTACAAGTAAAATAATTTTACTTTTTATATATTTTTCTTGCAATCTATTAGAACTTTTACTACCGCCCAGGTGGTGAAGAGGCTTTAGCACCATTCTATCACGACTCTAGTCCCGGGTTCGAATCCCGGCTTGGGCATGGCTGCTAACTTGTCCGTCCCTTCATAGGGGTAATTCTGGCCGCCCATAGGGTGCTCCCATAATAAAATGGCCAGTCGTTCGTGGTCTTAGTAGTGGCTAATGGTCAAAAATGTCCACCCATTGGGCTGGGAAAAAACTTTTACAAGTAAAATAGACATTATGTATTGAAATTCTTTTGGGTGGTCTTGTAAATAAACTCTCCAGTAAATTGGAACCAAAAATCGAGATAGACAACTAGATGTTATAACAGTCTTATACATGAAATTTAAACATTCTACGATTAATAGTTTCTGAGATGTGAGAGTTAAATACATACACACGTGCACCAAAAGTCACCAAGCTTGGCGACTTTTGGAGTAATTTTTGAGAGAGACACATGATCATTGTCCCACTATTACCTAACTATATGGTAGGACGGTATTGTGCTTGAAATGGAACAATGTCCCTAAAATTGCCATTGACCGTAATGTGTTGGAAATCTTTTGAGTGTTCCTGTAGCAGAACTATAAATGATAAAGACACTTTTTTCAATGGAGAAATTCATTTTGTAACTCTTAACAGCATATATCACTTCTGAGTCGTTTGAAATAGAATAATACTTCTAAAATACGCTTTAATGAAATTCTGCCCATAGACAGTAATGTGTTTAAAATTTTTCGGCGGCCCTGTACATAAACTATCCAGTCGAATGGGACCGAAAGGGTAGGTATACAACTAAATGTTACAACAATCCTAAATATAAAGTTAACACTTTCTACGTCTAATTGTTTTTGAGATATGCAAGTTTAATGAATTTTGGCCGATAGAGCTTAATGTATTTCGAATCTTTTGGGCGGTCCTGTAGATAAACGATAAACTATCCTGTAGATTGCGACCAAAAAGGGAGGCGCACAACTGCATGTTACAGCAATCCTAAATATAAAGTTTCAACATTCTACGACCGACAGTTTTTGAGATATGCGAGTTACATACATACATACATATACGTACGTATAGCGGCGTGGAAAAATTGGTCAGAATAGACTCGCAGTTGGTCAAAATCAGTTGCAAACGCATTTATATGAACGTGCATGCTAGCATACGATGAGATGCATCGAAGAAATTCTTAAAAGTAAATCTAGAGGTAGTCAAAATCGGATTTTCCCTGGAAATCTGGCCTCCTCACTTAACTTTTAAATTGTTCAAATCATGTTAAAATAATATTGATTTCATTCTAGAAATAAGTGTTAAAAAATTTAAGTCTCTCTGCAAAAAATATATTTTAATGCATATACTGTTAATGTTGTTCATCAAATTTATTGTTTCTAAATACACAATTGATCATACAGAATATTTGTACTTTTTTCTCCCTTGTACGGAGTAAAAGAAAGTAATGTGATACCGAAAAATTTCGGGGGCCAAATTTCGACGAAAAAACCGATTTTGACTACCTCTAAATTGACTTTTAAGAATTTTTTCGATACATCTCCTCGTATGCTAGCATGCACGTTCGTATAAATGCGTGAGCAACCCATTTCGACCGACCATAAGTCTGTTTTGACCAGTTTTTCCATGACGTCTGTACGTACGTATATAACTCGCATACATCAAAAACTATTGGTCGTAGAAGGTTGAAACTTTATATTTAGGATTTTTGTAACATCTAGTTGTGCACCTCTTCTTTCGGTTCCATTCGACTGGATAATTTATCTACTATAGGGCGGCCGAAAGATTGTAAATACATTACGCTCTATGGGCCGAAATTCATTAAAGCGTATTTTTGAGGTATTAGGCTGTTTCAAACGATTCAGAAGTGATATATGCTGTTAAGGGTTACAAACTGAGTTTCTCCATCAAAAAACTGTTTTTATCATTTATAGTTCTGCTACAGGAACACTCCAAAGATTTACGGTCAATGGCAATTTTAGGGACATTCATCAATTTCAAGCACAATACCGTCCTACCATACAGTTACGTAATGGTCTGACCACGGTCACGTGCCTTACTCAAGAATTACGCCAAAAGCCGCCAAGCTTGTCGCCAAGCTTGTACTTAACTCTCAAAAACCATTATTCGTAGATTGTTGAAATTTTATATAGAAGACTGTTGTAACATCTAGTTGTGCATCTCGATTTTTGTTCCAATCTACTGGAAAGTTTATTTTCACTACCACCCCAATACATTGATATCTACGGACATCTTCAATATATTACGTCTGTGATCAATCATTGTTTGGTCCATGCCCAAAATCTCACCATTTGTCATCGACCTTGGCGATTTTCCCCCAAATACCGCCAAATTTGGCACAAAAAGTATATTTCGTATAACTCAAAAACTGTTTACGGTAGAATGTTGAACTTGATTTTAGATTGCATTGTAAGATACAATTGTGAAACTCTTATTTGATGCAATCAACTGGGTAATTTATTTATAGAGTCATCCAAAAGACTTTAAATGCATTAAGGTCTATGGATACTTCAATTCATTAAAAGGTTGTTGGTCAATGAGCTATAACTAAAATCATGCAAAATATGCCAACCATGGCGGCTCTTGGCGAAATATCGCCCAATTAGGTGCCAAAAACAAATCTTTCGAATTGAACCCGGCTAGGCGATATTTCAAATATTTGGCTGAAAATTGCTAAACCTTAGTATTATTGTAGTATTGCATCTCTTTCAAACAAAATAAGTTTTGATGAAGTGAGCCGAAAATATTTTTGATTTAATAGGAGTGGAAGGAAGCCATGTGTTGTCCACATCAGATTTTTTAAATTTTTGTTTGATAAAGTCTATTGCTGCAGTAAGTGTTACCTTATTGCAAAGGCACCGTTTTAAATAAAAATTTTATTTTATTATTCCTTAATATTATTTATGTAACCTAGAAAGTGGTTTTAAAAATTAATGTAAACTTCAAGATTAATTCATATATGTACACACTCAAAATACATTTCTACGCTAAACAACGCTTTATTTCCTGTTATAAAACTGCTCTTTTTTTTTAAAATGGCGCTGCAGGCTGATATTCACGCACAATGATCTTGACGTTTTACACTTGGCTGTTACCTAACTCCAAAATTAAGTCATAAGGTCTTTAAGGAACAATCTGAAAGCTTAATACATTTGTTCGCGTTTGAAACACAATTTGAATAGCTTGGAGACTTTCAATCCAAGGCCAGTTAGAAAGCGAGGAAAGTCATTTTCGTGACAAAACATCGTTACATCTACCTCTGCCGATATTATGTAAGTCAGGGAAATTTGACCAATGCTGTGGATTTGAGAAACGAAAGAAACACATTACTTCACAGAATTTTGTTGGATTATTTTTGAATGGCTCCAGAAACCAGAGCAGCGGTTTCAAACTTTTTCACATGGCGCCCCCACCCCAGAAAAGGGTAACTTAGGATGGCGCCCCCCCCATCCCCTCACATTCCTCAGCATACGCACAGTGTTTTATTTTTAAACAATGAACAGTTAGTCGCCTTTTCTACAAAATGATGTCATCTGTAAAGTTTAAATAAACATTTCAAGAAAAGATAGATGTTTTGGAGTAAAAATAAGAATAAATAGATGAAATTTTAAAACATGTATTACAACTTGCTCTTTGCCTGTTTTTCTTGCGTCCTCCTCCCTGCAAACGTTCTGCGCCCCCAAGGGGGGCGCCCCACCAGTAGGGAACAGCTGTCGTAGATGTTATCCATTCATTCACTATTTGTATTAATTTTTTTATCCTGAACCTTGATTTAATATGTTCAACCTTGTTTTCGAAAAGATGCAGCAGAGAAGATTCTCCTTCTGTGACAGCAATTGCACAAGCGCAGCGCAGGACCCCAGAGAAGTATTCAAACATCCGTTGCCGGAAAGAAACACTGGTCGTAGAACCCCAGACAGCACAGCAAACTTGCAGCAAGCTTGAATCAAGTGTTCTAGTTTACACTTGCCCAGCTTGCATTAAGCTTGACATAGCAAGCTTAATTTCAAGCTTAAAAGTTTTTTCTAAAAAAAATTTTTTTCTAAATGCACGGGGCGTGCGTCGGCGAACTCGCCCCACATACTTTATTTTTCCACACATTTTCCCCTCTATGCTGAAATTTTAAGTTATTTTAATCTGTTTCCATCAAACGTCGGCGGCTAGGTACGATCTCGGGAACTATGGGCTGGGAGGTCCGCGTGCTAACCGTTCTGCCAATAAGTCTCGGGCAGCTATAACTAAAGTTTGAAGTGACTGTTGTCACGCCGTTTTCTGGCCAGATCGATCAGTATGGGCGATGCTGATAAGTTTCTTTTATTTTTCCATGGGATGAATCAAAATTTAAATGTTATGTGTGATTTATAGACCCTACTAATAGGGAAATAAGCATAATATAAACTTAAAAGCAGGACACGTTTTAAAACTTTCAACATCGCAACACTCATGTTGAGCAATACTGCTGGCCAAAATCGAGACAAACGACTGATTTTGAAATCAATTTCGTAGTATAATAGTATTTTATTTTGAAGAATTTCCATATTTGGAAATATAGAATCTTTTTTTTTAAATTCTATGGTCAAGTACATTTATGACTGATTAATTATTTTGTGCAGGTTGGATTACGCCTCATTCTACCACCCATAAAGTGAAGTATATTAACTAACTAAATTGTGTTAATTATATTAAAATTTATTTTTAGGGCTAATCAATTAGTTAATGGAATTACTAATGTTAATTAGATGTAAATAAAACTAAAACTCCCCTCGTGTTACACTTCAGATGGGCTTATCCCATTCATTCCTTCCCCTTGCGTGTTCTAATGTCCAGGTTTTGTGCGATAATAAAATAAGACACAACTTTTATGAACTTTTCTTTATTAAGCAAATTTGAGAAACGCTAGACAATAAATGTCCATTCTCTTTCACAGATGGCGCCATCAACGCACGTTTTCGAAAGGAAAAATCAAGCTGTATTCCAGCTTGACAATTCAACTTGACTCCTGCAAGCTTGCTGCAAGCTTAAATTGAATTGAACTGTTAAGCTTGTATTAATACGTCGGGGATAATACCGTAAGCGGGTGTCCATCGCCAAGGAAGATGCGTCGCCAAAGCTTACTATATGTTGTAAACAGTCCTGACAGCGTTGCCAATCGAGATTAGCTAATCGGCAACCCTTCCGGCGGAGCTGTGTTGTTTTATGATGTCATGAGAAACTAGTGT
The DNA here is from genome assembly GCA_038373885.1 of Cheiracanthium punctorium. NCBI lineage: Eukaryota > Metazoa > Arthropoda > Arachnida > Araneae > Cheiracanthiidae > Cheiracanthium > Cheiracanthium punctorium. The sequence continues at coordinate 20,343 of JAWZYV010010725.1, forward strand.
GTTTGAAGGAATTATATGATTGGTTGAAGTAATTTTAAGGAGTTTAACTGGAAAAATAACTGAACTTGAATTAGCCGGGAATGGAAGTTGTGTCGTCTGCTGCAGTTTTGTATTTTATAATGGTTATTTTTGAAAAGTGGAATTTTTGCTTGTTTTTATATTAAATGTAGATAATTTGTGTAGAGCTATGATGAAAGTTGTTCCTTTATACGTTGAGTTGTTTCTAATCTTTTATCAAGTGAAATTCGACAAAAATTTGAAAATGTTAGTTGTGAGTTGTGAAGAATATGAATCGAGCGTATGTTGAGGTACAGTTGTTATGCTTATTTCAATGCTTTTGATGGAATTATTTTGTGGTGAATGGACGTCGTTCATGAATAAAATTTGAGGTATGTGGTGCTTTTATTTATTTAAACGTTTATTCCTTGCTTTACGGTACACCGGTGTATAGTTGAGAATGTCTTATGTTTTTATAATTATGAAAGGTTTTTAGTATGGTATGTTATTTTTTGTGAATTGGGATGAAAAAATAAAAATTTTTAAGGTTATAAGAGGGATGGTTAATTTTTTTTTTTTTTTTTTTGTTATCTGGGTTTGCTTCCGATTTACAGAATTCCCGTACAATTTTTAGGTTAAATATGAATACATATGTAAGGATTTTTGAGTTTGTGATGAGATTTGATTCTATTCTGATTAATAGTGTAAATGTTGTGTGTTTTGAAGGTATATTAAATTGCAAAAATCATGTGGGGGAGGAAGTAGTCGGTTTATTATAGTTGTTTTCTGTTATTTATAAAGAGTGTTTTTAACATTTTATAAAAATATTTGCAGTGTATTTTTCTTGAAATCACGTGCACTATTCAGGTTAAATATGATACAGTAAATAAGTATTTTTGAGTTGTTTGTGTGTGTGTGGTGGGGGGGGGGGAGGTAGTCGGTTTATTTGAGTGTTTTTCTATTAATTTAAAACTGTTATTTTAACGTTTTAAGGGAAATTTCGCTGTATAATTAATTATGTGCAGAAACATATTTTAGCATTTTGCATAATTTGAAGGTTATGGTTTATTTATTTTTTAACGTGCGCAGAGCTAGTGCTTTGTTTATGTACATTTTGTTTATAATTGCATTTGAAATATGTCTACTAATGTTTTAATGTGTTTAGATAAGTATATTGTAGTTTTGGGTTTATATTTTCCCGTATGTGTCTACTTATGTTTATGTTTTGTCTGGCGCGAAAAACAAGTCGCCAAGGTTAGACGTTGGCGACAAAAAAAAGTCGCCAAATCAACCGACACCCGCTTACGGTATTATTCCCAATTCGTCAAATTCAAAGAAATGTCAAGCTTGATTTAAGCTTATGTGCTGTCTGGGAGAGAAGAGATAGTCTTCTCCAATGCGTTTTTTAAAACATGAGAGAGAACAGTTTTAACCTGTTTTCAGAATTAAGAATAAATACACACAGAAATGCAGGAGAAAAGGGGAAAATGTGACCTATCTGAAGAAATTCTTCACCGTACTTATCGATCCTCTCTTGAAGAATTTCTGCATCCACCAATGATTTTTATTTCCCGTAGAATTTTTTTCTGCATATTTTGTTTCAAAATACTGCAAACTTTATCTTTGATTCATTCCAGATAGCTAGAATCTGGAGGAACAACATGATGCATCTCTTTGGGTCACAAAAAATTAAGAAAACTGTAATCACGAAGAAATAACAGGTGTCTTAGCACGAAGTATTAATAATTAGTATTATTATTATCTGATGTGGACGACACCACATGACTTTTTTGGTACGCCTATCAAATCCTTATAAATAAAAATGAAATTCTGTTTGTTTGTTTGTTTGTTTGTTTGTTTGTTTATTTGTTTGTTTGTTTGTGGATTTGATTCGTATACAAATCCACAAAAATGGACCTATCAGCCTGAAATTTTGCACAGATATGTAAAATAATATAGAATAAATGATAGTCCACTTTAAAACTTTGAAAGTCCACCCGTTCCCGGAATTTAAGAGATTTTTTATGTTCTCCACGCAAAAAGCTTTCCGTAATTGTAACCCCTGTAGTGAAAAAAGTGTGAAATAAGGATCGTGGTTGCCATGTGTGGCGATTTTGCCGAATAAAATGTTTTAAATTCTCAAAGTAAAAATAAAAGAATAATAATGATTTTTTTTTGTTAGTTTATATTCGTAAGGTTATTTTTTTAAATTATAATATCGTGTGCATGGGAAATCGGAGCAGGAATGAAATGTTTTATACGCAAAACAATAAGAATTGAAGATTTCCGAGGCTAATATGTTAAAATTTTTTAGTTTGGCGAAAAAATAAAATGGCTCAAATGCCGAGAAAGTGAGTTCTAGCGGTTTGCACTGTTTCCGGCTTGGAATTTACTGAGAGCTTAAGGAAACGGATTTTTGAAAACAAGTCCAAAGGTTTTATTAGAATACAGCGTTAAATTTTAATGATCCGTGCGGAAATAATGCAGTTATTAAGGGATTTCAAGCGATCTATCTTCAGCATTCTCGCCAATTGAGTGCATTGATTTTAGTTGGGGGAATTCCGCCAAATTTCAGATAATTGAAATCTTCGCATATAGTACATCGGAGTAACGATGAATAAAACATGTTATAGTTGATAATTTAAAAAATGAGGCTGTATTAAGGGATTCCACTTTTCAAAAAAATGCCTGGGGGTCGCACCATTTCCCATTTTGATTGCTGCTAAGTCAATGCTTCGAATGATTCCCTGAAAAAACTCTTGCAAAATGGCGTATATTGGCACTTTGGCGAGGCTTAGATTTGAAACTGGATTTTATTTGAGACTGGTATCTATATTAATAAAACAATGTGTGTAAACTGTTTGTTTGTCTGTGTCTCGCGTAGTTCGCAAACGGGTGATCGTAGACCTACCAATTTTTGAACGGAAATTCTCCATGACAGGTCCCGACACACCTCGAAGCGATTTTTTCAAAATTCGAACTTTTTTAGGAAATATCGATAAAAACGTATCGCAAAAGGCTAATTTTTGCTTTCCGCCATTTCGTAATTGTAACCCCACAGTGCATTAAGCGACAATTAAGCTTATCTAGGTTGCCACATTCGGCAGTTCATTAAATGATTCAGACTCTTGAAGTAAAAATAAAAGAATAACGATTTTTTTTATTTTGACTAGATTATTTGTAAGGTTGTTTTTAAATTAAAATATCGTGTGCATGTGAAATCAGAGTGGGAATGAAATGATTTATACTCAAAAGAAAAATAGAATTTGGAAATTTTCCGAAAATAAATGTGCAACTTTTTAATTGGGCGAAAAATAGAAGGGGTTGATGTGCGATTTTGAAGAGGATTCTAACGCTTGGCGCTATTTATCGTAATTTAATAGTCTGCTATTTGGGTTATGAATACACCTGCGTATAAGTTTTTGAAATTTTCATTCAGTTGGAATTGTGCATTTTTCTGAGCAGCTTTATTGCATCTATTTCTAATATATTACATCCAGAAAAAAGGATGTTAGAAATATCATTTTAATTTTGTTTAATCACACTCATGAATAATGATACACTTTCCAACTTAATAAAATAAGGAACGAAAATAGGGAAGACCTATGGATTATAACTCTTTTTATATATAGCACTTTAGTGCGTATTTAAAATCTGAAAGTGTGTCAGATTTTCTATGATTCTAGCGCTTGGCGCAATTTAATGAGAGGGTATTTTTAAAAACAAGCGTAGGTTATCTTATAAATAAAAATGAAATTCTGTTTGTCAATTTGTTGATTTGGGTAGTATACAATTCCACAAAAATGGACCTGTCAGCCTGAAATTTTACACAGATATATGTAAAATAATATAGAATAAATGATAGTCCACTTTAAAACTTTGAAAGTCCACCCGTTCCCGGAATTTAAGAGATTTTTTATGTTCTCCACGCAGAAAGCTTTATGTAATTGTAACCCCTGTAGTGAAAGTGTGAAATAAGCATCTTGGTTGCCATGTGTGGCGATTTTGCCGAATAAAATGTTTTAAATTCTTAAAGTGAAAATAAAAGAATAATAATGATTTTTTTAGTTTATATTTGTAAGGTTATTTTTTTAATTATAATATCGTGTGCGCATAAGAAATGAGAGCAGGAATGAAATGTTTTATACGCAAAACAATGAGGATCGAAGATTTCCGAGACTAATATGTAAATTTTTTTAGTTTGGCGAAAAATAAAATGGCTGATAGGCCGATTTTTAGAAAGTGAGTTCTAGCGGTTTGCACAGTTTTAGGCTTTTTGGCGCAATTTACTGAGAGCTTAAGGGAATAGCATTTTTGAAAACAAGTGTATAGGTTTTCTTAGAATACAGCATTAAATTTTAACTATCCGTGCAGAAATAATGCAGTTATTAGGGCATTTCAAGCGATGTAGCTTCAGAATTCTCGCCAATTGAGTACATTGATTTAACTTGGGGGAAATCCGTCAAATTTCAGAAAATTGAAATCTTCGCATTTAGTACATCGAGGTAACGATGAATAAAACATGTTATAGTTGATAATTTAAAAAATGAGGCTGTATTAAGGGATTCCACTTTTCAAAAAAATGTCTGGCGATCGAACCATTTCCCATTTTGATTGCTGCTAAGTCAATGCTTCGAATGATTCCCTGAAAAAACTCTTGCAAAATGGCGTATGCTGGCACTTTGGCGAGGCTTAGATTTGAAACTGGATTTTACTTGAGACTGGTATATATAATAAGACTGGTGATAGATAAAAATGAATGTTGGTATGTGTGTAGGAGGTTGAAAAACTCAGCACCGTTTCACCGATCACCATGAAATTTGGTTCACCTAAGTCTTTTATCATGGAGAAGGTTTTTATGCTATACGTTTTCCTCTAACTTGCCACTAGGTGGCGCAGCAGAACGTCGAATTCTATTCCGTTTAGCCGTTTGCTATGCGAATATCGTCCAACCCATTTCGATGAAATTTGGTACACGCGGATATTAGAACACGGAGAATATTTTTCACTATCCATTTTGCTGTAACTTGCCGTTAAATGGCACTGCAACGCATCAACCTCTATACCGTTCGACTGATCGGCATAAAATTTTTTATACTTACACATTTGAGCACAAAAAATATATTCTAACTGTGTTCCTTTTGATGTTACTCACCATTAGATGGCACTGCAATGCATTATTGTTTTAACTCGGCACTAGATGACCCTGCAGCAGGCCAAATTCCTGACCATTCAAACGGTCGCTATGAAAATCAGTATACATAGCTATTTCAACAATGAGAATATTTTGGCGTTATCTATTTTGCTACAACTCGCCACTTGACGGCGCTGTAGCAAATCATTACTTTAATTAATCACTAGATGGTTAACTGACCACTAGATGGTAACTGATTGCTATGAAAATAGGTATACATAGATATTTGAACACGGGGATGAGTTTGGCGCTATCCATTTTCCTATAACTTGCCACTCGATGTTGCGTCCACACATGAACTTCAGGACTATTCAGCCGATCGTCATGAAAATTCGTATACATCGATATCTGAATGCGAAGAATATTTTCGCCGTATCCGTTTTGCTAAAACTCGCCACTAGATTGCGCTACGTCGCATCGCCTTCTGCACCGTAAAAACGATTGCCTTGAATTTCAGTATACATGATTATTGAACACAATATAACGCGATATCAATTTTGCTATATCTGTTTATTAAAATGAATAGTAATCACCACAAATCGTAATATCAAAAAGTCCATTCATTCCCGTGCGAAGAACGGGTACTTCAGCTAGTTATAAATATTTTCGGGGTACACTTCATCTCAACTTATTTCATTTGTTAGCGATACAATGCTGCGATAATACTAAGGTTTAGTGATTTCTAGCCAAGCCAAACATTTCAGATATGGGTACAGTTTCAGTTGGGTTCAGTTGGAAGGATTTATTTTTGGTGCTTAATTTAGCGATATTTTGACGAAAGCCACCAAGCTTGCGATTGTTTGCGAGATTTTCGAGATAGCCGAAATATTGATTGACTACACAGTTTTAATAAATTGAAGATATTCATATACCTTAATGTAATGGAAGTCTTTTGGATGACCTTGTAAATTAAATTATACAATCTCCCCAGTCGATTGTATTAAAAAAAAAGAAAGATGCACATTTTAAAGTTATAATAGTTCTAAATACAAATTTCAGCATTCTACTGCTAAAAGTTTTAGAATACACCATATACGTATTTATTTTTGGCGCCAAATTCGGCGATATTTTGCAGAAGGCCTCCAAGGTCGATGAGAGCTGGGTAGATTTTGAACATGGCCCAAACAATGACCGACTATAGACCTAATACATTTTTGTCCATAGACCTTAATGTATTGAAATCCTTTGGGTGGACCTGCCAATAAACTATAAAGTCGATTGGAACCAGAAAGGGAGGTGCAGAACCAGATGTTACAAAAGTCCTAAATATAAAACTTAACTTTCCACGACTAACAGATTTTGAGGTATGCGAATTACGTACATACGTATGTACGTACGTACAGACGCCAAGAAAAGACAAGTCAATATGGACTTGTGGTCAGTGGCGCACCCAGGATTTTAGTTTAGGGGGGGCTGGTCGACATACAAATACTGCTGAACTCGGTTACAGTGACCTCGATTAGTTACAACTCTTTATAACGTCTACATATTCGGTACCACTTGATTGTCCCATAGAACACAAGCAATGTAACTCGGTATGAAGTCATAAATAATTATCTGATCTTTCAGTGACGTTGTAAACGAGATTAACAGTGCTGCATAAACTAACTGTAAGCATTTATTTAAAAACTTTTTCAAATAAATGTCTTTTTTGGTTAGAAATAACTTGAAGACAATTAAAAAAATCTGGAGTGACTCCACTCGACTTTCCGAACACTTACGATTAAGTTCATTACCAAGCACTTAAATAAATTTTAATCGATGAATAATTCAAACATATATACCCAATTGGAGCTCAATCGAATCTACCGTTTAAACGCTATCGCACTTTCAAGAATTCCCTCCCATAGGCTATAATGTAAAAGAAATCTTGGTCGTAGCCCTGTAGAAAAACTATAAGTCCTATACACATCAAAATCAATACCGGTCTTACGATGGTGGTTTATAATATGTATACCGAATTTGAGCTCACTCGAATGTATCGTTTAAACGCTAGTGCACTTTCAAGAAATTCCCCCCATAGGCCATAATGTAAAAGAAATCTTTGTCGTAGCCCTGTAGAAAAACTATAAGTCCTATACACACCAAAATCAATACCGGTCTTGCAACGGTGGTTCATAACATGTATACCCAATTTGAGCTCAATCGAATCTACCGTTTAAACGCTATCGCACTTTCAAGAATTCCCTCCCATAGGCTATAATGTAAAAGAAATCTTGGTCGTAGCCCTGTAGAAAAACTATAAGTCCTATACACATCAAAATCAATACCGGTCTTACGATGGTGGTTTATAATATGTATACCGAATTTGAGCTCACTCGAATGTATCGTTTAAACGCTAGCGCACTTTCAAGAAATTCCCCCCATAGGCCATAATGTAAAAGAAATCTTTGTCGTAGCCCTGTAGAAAAACTATAAGTCCTATACACACCAAAATCAATACCGGTCTTGCAACGGTGGTTCATAACATGTATACCCAATTTGAGCTCAATCCAATCTACCGTTTAAACGCTAGCGCACTTTCAAGAAATTCCCCCCATAGGCCATAATGTAAAAGAAATCTTTGTCGTAGCCCTGTAGAAAAACTATAAGTCCTATACACACCAAAATCAATACCGGTCTTGCGACGGTGGTTCATGACATATATATCCATTTTGAGCTCAATCGGATGCTCCGTTCAGGAGCTATCGTGTTCACTCACATACACACAAACACACATACACACACACACATACACACATACATACATCTCGTAAAAATAGCATAAATGGATTCAGAAGTCCTCAAAACGTGTAAAAACACCAAAATCTCGAAGTCGAATTTTTTCATGATTACAATACTTTCCTTACATGGTACATGTTCGGAAAGTAAAAAGAAAAAACAGTAATACATTAGCGACAATTTTCCTTTTTAAAGCTTTTCACTTCTAACTTTCTACCTTTAGGGGGGGCTTCAGCCCCCATAGCCCCCTCCATGGGTGCGCCTATGCTTGTGGTTGGTCAAAATACACTACCTGGTCAAAATGGACTACCCATGTATAGATACGATCATACATGTATATCGTCATACATGTATATGTGATCGTATCTATACCATGTATAGATACGATCATACATGCGTGCGTTGAAACGTCTCACAAAAACTCTTCAAAGTAAATTTAGAGAAAGCCAAAATCTATTTTTTCATCAAAAGCTGCATACCGAAAATTTCGTAAAGTAAAAATAGGTGACCGATATTTTTTTGTTTGTTTTGTAAAATAAACAAACTTTTAAAATTCATAAAAAAAAAATTGTAAAATAACTCGCATAAAAAAGACACCTATACAATATAAACATTCTAATTTATTAAAAAATTTTCGAGCGTCTCCGCTGAAAATGAAAATTGGGAGGCTCAAATGAAAATGTAGAGATATGCTGTTACCCCTCCGCTACACCACTCCGTAGCCCCTGAAATAAGTTATAGATATAATTTTGTGTATATGAGCTCGAGAAAACTTGTTATTTCCTATTATAAGGAGAGAATGTAAAAGAGCAGTACCGTAATTTTATTGTTTTGCATTAAGAAAACGATCCTACACATGTAACTTTTATCATCCTTTTTTTATTTCACATAACGTTTTTCAAATTAAATTTATAAACGAGATATTTTTATTTGCAAAAGTCCTTTAGAAATAAGGAAGGTCATAGTCTGGGAAACAATAGGAAATATTAACGAAATTGAAAAAAAGGAAAAGAGAATAAGCGTCTAACTGGCGTGTTTTGTTGGTTAAAATACATAATTTCTGAAAAGGCTCTTTCCTTGTTCCATTAATAAAGCCCCGACGTATTAAAAGTTATAAACTGTGTGTGTGTGTGCTTGCAAAGAAGGAATGTGTATGCCATTGTATTTCAGACAGTCGTTCTACTGCTATCGTTTTAATTCTAAAAGCCCGGAGCTTTGTGAGAAAACGACCTTCGCGTCTCAGAAATGCTCGGAATAAATTTATTTTAATATTTGAAAATGGCGTCTTTTGTTGCCCAGTTTAATTCTGGTGTGACATTCCCAGTTGATGCTGATCCCGAAATACGCAAAGAGCTGTACAGTTGCGCCATTTTGCCCTGTGAAATTTAATAGATGGCCACATTTTTAATGGCCGAATTTGAGTTCGCAATTATTGTTAAGGAATGCGATGCTTTCCTCTTGCATAGAGATGAATTTTAAGGATAATTATATTTTGTTTACGTGATGAAGTGCATGAGTTTTGAGATGGCTGGCAAGATTTTTATTTTTAATAATTTTCCAATTGAGTTTGCGTTTCAGTTTGTTCTGAATGTTTGTCTGTCTGTCCTGTGCATGTTCTGTTCTAAGCAGTAAAATAGGGGTGTACTGCTATGATATTTGCAGATGTTATCAGAACCTCCGCTAATAGTGAAGGGCCCCAGTACCCATATTGATAACGGGTCCACTACAGCTTATTTTCATGCCACCACTAACTTCTCTGTCAAACACCTGCATACTACACAAGAATACATATCTTCAAATTACATATAAATGTGAGTCAAAGTTTTTAGTTACGTATAAATACATTGTAATTTAATTTACGAATATTTTTAAACTTCAATGTGAACTTACCTCGTAATTCGAAGTTTATAGTAGTTATAGTGTAGCATTAGTATAAAACTATATTTACAAATAACCTTTATGGTTTACAAATGCCGCTAGACATGAAAGGGATAATAAATCTTTCAGCCCCGTCGGGAGGGGGGAGGGACAATTGCCGCCGGACCCTGATTAGGGATGCCCGTAGTTTGATGGCAATTTTATCATGTGTAAGATCTTATACTGTATGTGGCTTACGGTAAATTTAAAGTGTATATACTAAATCTATACTGTGTAAAATAATTATTTTTTGGGGGAGGTGGGAGAAACGATTGAAGGGTTGTTTTATTTTAGGGAGGGAGGGAGGGGGGGGGGTAGGAGGCATCTCAAACCTACTCTGGAGCCCGAAAATCCTGTCGTCGGGCCTGCAACTTTCATATGTTTCCATGTTATTGCAGGGTTGGAATTTTTTTAGGGAGGGGGATCTGCCCTTCATAAATCCACTGAGGGATCGAATAACGTTATTCCTGAAGAAAATTTTCGGAGAGATATAAATTTTCAGAGATTAAAAAATCAAAAAAAAAATCGATGAAATTATTATTTGGAAAAACAGGTTTTACAGCCCCCCCCCCCCCCAAAAAAAAAATAGCTCCAGTAAGCAAGTAGCGCATAATTTTACGAATGATTTACGAATAAATTGTATAGTCTAGTATACTAAAGTTAATTTTGTTTAGTGTACTCCTTGTTCTTATGTGTAGGGAAACCACTCAGTTTTCGACCCCTCCTTTACGATGGCCCACGGTGGTGTTCTCCGAACGGAGAGAGCTATAGAAACGCGGGGCTATGGAAGCGAAGGGCTTGTCCCGGAGGCCATCTGAGGAGGCGAGGGAAAGAGAAAACATCAACGACTTTGAGTGGGGACTTGCACGGGTGCGGAAGCGAATTATGGCAGCTGCCGTGGCTCTTCAGTTTAACCCTTTAACGCGCAGTGTTCCCGCTCTGGAAACACCAAACTCTTTCATTTGACTGTTGCCAGTCACGAAGAATAGATTTGATTTCTATAAAAATAGTTGCGGGTGACACAGCTCCACGAGAATCCTTTACTTTTTAAGCACGTCATTTCCCGTTAAAAAAATTGTCACGATTATTTTTAACAGCACTGACATCTGCTGAAACATGGCAGAATGCGAGAACAGCTGGATAGATTGCCCAATGTTGAAAAAAGGCAGCCGTTGCCATTGCTCGACTTAACTACCAGCAAGATGGCGGACGATCGAAACGTTCGAAAAAAGGGTCTCTAGATCTGTGGCACGCGATGAACGTTTCGATCGTCCGCCATCTTGCTGGTAGTTAAGTCGAGCGATGGCAACGGCTGCCTTTTTTTCCCTTTTTTCAGCAATGGGAAAGGGTTGCGCCTCAAAGGGTTAATACCATCAAAAGGATATTGAATGCCCAGTGTATATAAACTGTAAATATGATATATTCACAGAATAAAATATTTAGTCTCGACACCGGGCTCCTTTTTGCATTCTCAGCATGCATTAATAACGTTGAATACCAGCAGTTCGCGCTACCAACTTTTTAAAAACACCAGCTTGGCGGCGGACCCTAATTATGTTTCACCAATGCTTATCAATAACGAATAAACCTAAATGCCATTGAATACAAATCACATGGATTGTAACAAATTTTTCCGTAACAACCCACGCACACCTCCACTTCTTAAAATTTTTAAAAATTATAAAATTATGTTTATTTGAAGTCAAGTTTTAATGCAGATTCTATTTCTGTTGGAAGCTATTACCTTGTTTTTTCCTGAGCCCGATCAACGCAGCTGTGAACCCTGAGATAAACAAAGAAATTGGACCACAAGCGATAACCTTCCCCTTTCTTAAAAATCAATTAGTACGAATGACTACTTTTGTAAAAATTTTAATCTTTTTTCCCCCCTATATTCACATCTTTTTATTTTAAGTAGTCTGAAATAAACGAATGTATGTATGATGTCAATAAAATAGATGCTCTATTGAATGTAGAATATTTAAATGAATTGGAGAAATATTATTGATTCAAAATTAGTTTACAAAAGTGTAAATTTTGAATTATTTGCATTGTTCATACTTTACAATTCAAAAATAATATAACTTTTAAGGTTTTTTCAGCTTTATAATTTTATTGTAGAATTTTAAAAGTGTAAAAGAGTATTACATTTTTGGTCCCCCCAAAACCAGTAGGCCCTGGAAAACAGATCGTTTGCCCGGGCGATAATAAAACACAGAGTTTCTTTCCCCTCATTTCTCCTTCTCTCTGCTATGAGCATCATTTACGGCATTATTACTTTCCGAACATGTACCATGTAAGGAAAGTATTGTAATCATGAAAAAATTCGACTTCGAGATTTTGGTGTTTTTACACGTTTTGAGGGCTTCTGAATCCATTTATGCTATTTTTACGAGATGTATGTATGTATGTGTGTATGTGTGTGTGTGTGTGTGTGTGTATGTGTGTGTGTGTGTGTATGTGAGTGAACACGATAGCTCCTGAACGGAGCATCCGATTGAGCTCAAATTGGATATATATGTCATAAACCACCGTCGCAAGACCGGTATTGATTTTGGTGTGTATAGGACTTATAGTTTTCCTACAGGGCTACGACAAAGATTTCTTTTACATTATGGCCTATGGGGGGAAATTCTTGAAAGTGCGCTAGCGTTTAAACGGTATATTCGTTTGAGCTCAAATTGGGTATATATGTTTCAAACCGCTGTCTTAAGACCGATATTAATTTGGATGTGTATAGGACTTATAGTTTTTCTACGGGGCTACGACAAAGATTTCTTTTACATTATGGCCTATCGGGGGAAATTCTTGAAAGTACGCTAGCGTTTAAACGATACATTCGATTGAGCTCAAATTGGGTATAAATGTTATAAACCACCATCCTAAGACCGGTATTGATTTTGGTGTGTATAGGACTTATAGTTCTCCTACAGGGCTACGACAAAGATTTCTTTTACATTCTGGCCTATGGGGAGGAAATTCTTGAAAGTGCGCTAGCGTTTAAACGGTACCTTCGATTGAGCTGAAATTGGGTATATATTTTATAAATAACCATCTTAAGACTGGTATTGATTTTGGTGTGTATAATACTTATAGTTTTTCTACAGGGCTACGACAAAAATTTCATTTATATTATGGCATAATGGCATATGGGGAGAAATTCTTGAAAGTGCGCAAGCGTTTAAACGGTGCATTCGATTGAGTTTCAATTTGGTATATATGTTTGAATTATTCATCGATTAAAATTTATTTAAATGCTTGGTAATTATCTTAATCGTAAGTGTTCGGAAAGTCGAGTGGAGTCACTCCAGATTTTTTCTATTTACAGCTACTTTTTTCATCATCATCATCATTTTTTTCCCTTCAACCTTCGTACTTGCGGATTCACTTTTCATATTATCCGCAATCTATCTATTTTATGTATTCGGTATTACTGTTTCCCTTAAATGTGCTTTTTATCTAATGTACTAGAAGAAAGAGATACTTGTTTCTAATATATAAGAGGTCCACATAATTATTGATTCACGTCCATGCATGGGCTTTTCAGTTCTCCAGGCTTCTTCTATAAAACAGCGGTGTTCAACCTATCAAACTGATTCCAAGAAACCTCCTAGAACTGACTATTTGCAGGTCACAGCTATCCTGGGTATTATCAAGCAGTGATTCATTCATCGTGATACATTTTTATGTTTAGTATAAGTGTTATGCATGCAACAGAAAACAAGATTTCCTTTTTTATTTATTTCACTTTATGAATTTTATTTCCTTTTACTTACTAATGTCAAGAAAAACAATTTGATTATTTCACCTCTTTTTTGTGTGATCAGTTTTTTTTTTTTTTTTTTTCCTACAATATCATCGGATCATCTTTTTCAGTTCCCTCTGTTCTGTGAGACAAAGGGCTTTCGCTGAGGAAGACTGAAATTTTCAGTCAAAAAGATCGTATCTTCATATAAGTAACACTTTATGTGTGTTTTTTCACAAAGTTTTTATTTATTTTAACGTTTAACACCAGTATTTTGAGTGTCTTTTCCAATATGAGTGGTACTCAAGTTAAGAAGAAGTCCATTCACTATGTTGGCCACTTTTGCATGTTGTTGAGGCTACCAATGCTACTATTTTTGATTCCTGACAGCAGTGGCGTAGCCAAGGGAGGGGGGTACCCCCTACCCCATGAAGAATTTTTTGCCTTACAAAATGTATATAATTCACTGCATTATAACGCACGCGTATACACATATAAGAGTTGCAGCAGTCGTAACACCCGCCCCCATGAAAAATTTCTGGCTACGCCACTGTGTGACAGCGGTGGTGGGCACCCTGGGAAAGTCACAACAGTGAAGAGTCTCTTTTGTGCCCAGCGTTATTTTCCAGCATGGTTTGCTGAATGCTGCACTGGGTTTCAATCCTGCGCCTGCGCAATGGATGAAATTTGGCAACCGTCACCATTGCATTCGCTAGCAAAATTTTTATTCATAACTCAAGTGATTATTTTGTTTTCTTCGTGCAGTTGTTTGCCATGCAATTGTTTTGTATGCAGAGTAATACGCACTTTATCTGCGAAATATTACTACTTTCCTCTGTTGAGAGAATAATCTGTTGAGAGAATAACTTTTACTTCTCACGAAAAAGTCGTAACTCTAAATATTTTTTTCTTAAACGCACAAAATTTGATTTAATCCTTTTTAATCCACTTTATTTAAATTCACTGGTTCACGTAATCCAGTATTGACATACTTGCAACCTCATATGCAAAGCTTATTTAATGGACACAATATCACAAACAAACAGGAAAATAAACCTGAATTAATCTCTCCAACGTTAAATTGAGTTTCAAATTTGGTTTATGTCAAACTTGTAATGTTGGATATTCTTTTCCTCTCTTTCGAGAATTCTGTGAAATTCTCTCTCTTGAAATCTTTAATTCTTTCACGGCATTAATTTCGAATAACTTAGTGAAGAAACTCTTCAAGATATTTTTAAATTGATTAAGTTAAGATAATGGATGTCCAAATTTCGAAGAAAAAAAATCAAGACTTTTTAAAAAAATGTTTAAAATATATTATGACTCTCCATAAAATGTGATACCCGAAAGACTTAAACGTATTTGATAAAAAAAAGTAAACATAAAAAAAAAAAAACTAAATATGAATTTAAAATTTCAAAGTCTAATAAAAATACTATGAAAATTTCTTACAAATATTTTTCAAATGAAAGAAAACATTCATGTACACAAGAAAGCATTCATGTACTAAACTGTATCAGAAAGACGGTTGAAGCTTAGTTTATCAAAAGTATCTGTAAAATAAACAACATGCTTCAATATGAGCTAAAATTGTACTTCTAGTCAAATAAATATAAGTTCTAGAATTTTACTTAATCGTAAAAGTCTTTCAAAACTTGCACCAAATTTTCAAACATCTAAGCTATCACATCAACCTTAAGTGCACTTTTTCAGATCTAACACATTCCTAAGACATTTGTATAAATTTATTATACGTGTCTTCAAAATCCTATTTAAATAATAAAAAATACAAATTTAAAATGTTCGAAATTAACGGAAACTTCGCCCATTTTCTTGCTTTCTTTCTCCTCCCCCTCCCCCGAATGCCATACATAAAGTGAGAAAATAATTTAGAATAATATATGAAGATGCGTATAAATCCTTTTACTCTTACAACTAACAATAAGATTATGAATCCTAAGCCATTAGTATATATTTATTACAATGTAATTTCTCAAAATCCTATTTTGAAAAAACGCAAATTTAAAGTGTGCTTAGATTAACTGAAGCAATTGTTCGCCATTTTCTTCGTTTTTTTCCAAATAACCCTACCCAGACAGCACATAAGCTTAAATCAAGTTTGACATTTCTTTGAATTTGACGCATTAATGCAAGCTTGACAGTTCAACTCATTCTAAGCTGGCAGCAAGCTTGCAGGAGTCAAGTTGAATTGTCAAGCTTAAATACAATTTGATTTGAGCTTGAAAATTGATACTCGCGTGATTTTTCCTTTTTAAAGGAGCATTGATGGCGCCATCTGTGAAAGAGAATGGACATTAATTGTCTAGCAACCTCAAATTTGCTGAACATTTGTAAAAGATGTGTTTTATTTTTATTACCAGTGCCATATATATTAACGGCAAGGCAAACGGGGCAACTGCCCAGGGCCTACAGATTTTAGGGCCCAAAAATCTTACATCTTACACTTTTGTAGTTTTAAAATAAAATTACAAAGGATTAAAAAAAAATTCAGAAGTTAAATAATTTTTTTAATTATAAAGTATGAACAATGAAAATAATTCAAATTTACATTTGTATAAATTAATTTAAACTTCTTTTTAATTCTTCGAAATGCTCTATATCGATATAGCATACCAATATGTAGGAAAATAACTAACCACATTTGTAAAGAGAATTTTTAGCGTTAAAAAATAGCAAAATTTTTCAATTATTTGTTATTTTAAGAAATATTTACAAAAATGGCTAAAGTGTTTGTATTCCATACATGTTAGCAACTGTGATATAGCATTTCGAAGTAACGTTTAACTATCTGTTTCTTTCATTTCAGATTACTTAACACAAAATTTGTGTTAAGTAAACCCATTCTATATTTCCAAATATGGAAATTCTTCAAAATAAAATACAATTATACTACGAAATTTATTTCAAAATCAGTCGCTTGTCTCGATTTTGGCCAGCAGTATTGCTTCATGAGTGTTGCGGTACTGAAAGTTTTAAAACGTGTGCTGCTCTTAAGTTTATATTATGTTTATTTCCAGAGTCTCTAAATCACACATAACATTATGTTAATTTTGATGCATCCCATGGAAAAATAAAGGAAACAAATAACACATCGTCCACTTATAATCTGGCGGGAAAACAGCGTGGTAAGTCACTTCAAACTTTAGTCATAGCTGCACAGGCTCCGGTGGCGGAATGGATAGCGTGCTCGACTGCGAAACCAAAGGGCCCGGGTTCTATTCCAGCAACGAACACTCGATGGAAATAAATTAAATTGAAATTTCAGCGTAGAGGGGAAAAATGCGCAGAAAAATAAATTATGTGGGGCGCGTTAGCCATCGGGCGCCCCGTGTATTTAGAAATTTTTTTTAAAGCAGCACCGGCTTGGCCTTCTGCATCTAGCAGGGCTAGGTTGTTTTTGGACCACGTACGCTAATGGGAGCCGGTGCACGTAAAATCCGTTCGTGGCTCCAATGTCCATGTTCAATCGACGCCTCTGGGGGTGCCGATTTTAGGTGCAAGGTCTCTCCTCTAGAATGGGTTCAAAATTAGGAGCCCACTCAGAGGGGCAACGTTGGGCTGCCTAATAGGTGCCCGATAATCAAATAAACAACATCTGCTGCATTCGTAGTGGTCAAGTCTCCAGTAGACCGCTGAACCAACCATTAGGAGGATAAAAATCTATTTTTAAGAAATGCAAATTTAAAATGTTCTCAAATAACTCAACCAATTGTTACTGGTATTCTTTTTTTACCAAATAACCGCACGTAAAGCGAGAAAGTCATTTCGAATACTATATGTGGGTGTGCTTAAATTATGTTACCTATTAGAACTAACAATTTTAACTCTAATCCTAACTTAATTTAAATTAAGATAGCATTTCATAACAATCAGTCTAGGCGTGTGTGCCCAATAGATTACTTTACATTGCGGCCCCCCAACAACTCCCTTCCTTCCCCTCGAGAACATTTTGATTTCAGATTTTACCAGAGTTCTTCTCATTTACTCGTAAAGATATATATTCGCTAATTAGATTCTCTCCGTCCGTTTTAATAAAGCAGGAATTCTTTTCTCCCGGGACAGACGGCCATTAAGAGAGAAGTCCCATCTTTTAAAGAGCCTCTCGTTTAACGGCGGAATCACCTAACTAGCCCTCCGCATTAAAGAAGCACGAAATCTAACAAGATGGAAGAGTCCCATTTCCTTTCAAATTAAAACGAAAAGGGGACGAACATTCCGAACGCGAGTGTCTTTTTCTGCTAAAGAGACCACGGATTACAGTATTCGAAATTTTATTTTCAGCTTAAAGAAGTAATTCTAGTTGCTAAGAAGACGATAATAAATTTCAACATTTTTACTTTCTCCGATGAAGTAGCGAGTATTGTTATTGCTCCAAATTTAGATACTGAGATTTTGATGGGCATATCCATTTTGACACGCTTCTGAAAGTATTTATGCACGTAAATGTACGACTGGGCAGGGCCTGATTACCGCACTAGCCAAATAGGCTTAGGGATTCGAAATTTTGGGCCCTCAAAATGATTAAATAATTAGAGTTATAATTCTTAAAATTTAGCAGCATAAAAAACAGCAATAACAATAAATAAATAGATTTACTTTTATAAAGCATACTACTGTCCAAAAGTGTTTGTTTACACTGTATTCAGGTATAGAACAAATGACATGTTAAAATCCTAAGCGTCTGACCCTCACCATAGCGTACTCATTGACGTGACGTCATCTGAAGCATAAACTTGGGCACATTAAAAATTAAAAAGTTATGGACTTCAAAATTTTTGGACTAGGAAAGGGTGAGGGAGTTGAACCCGAAATTCCTACCTTTAACTTTGACATTCAAATTCATGTATAGCTCCTGATATCTTTGTTTAAAGATGTCTGTGAGACGTTTTATGATGAAAGGCTGTCATTTTTTCCATCACCACACAAGTGCATGTGACACATTTTACTGTTTCGGATTTTTTTTTCGTACGGAGGTTGTATACGAATTTAAAAAGTTTAACTTTTTAAAAATTAACGAGAGGAACTTTTTCTTAACATAATCATTTTTTCTACGTTTCAATTTACATTGCCCGCTTATCTTTAGGGAATGCAATCCTGATCCCACTGGATTCCGCACAAATATTCGCTGGATTTGAACCTTAATCCTGCGGGATTGAAACTGAGAAATAAATTATTTTTATTACGATTTCACGCCGCCTTCCCAGTCATCAACTGCCCAAAAATTTTTGCATATTTATGTATCTTACTTTACAATACGTGAATCAATGCTAACAAATTTTAATTTAAAGTTTCAATTTTTTAAATTATCTTCCAATGGGAATCTCGATCAAACATTGTAATCTAAATTTTTTGCGCTTTTCCCTGTCTCCAAATCAACTGAAATATTTCATACTAATTTCTTTCTTAAGCAAACAATCACGAGTGCATTATAAAAAGTGTTCATTTTAGATTTTAATTTTTTTAATTCACGCTTTTATTTATTTTACAAAAGTTAAAATCAACACTATTAGACAATTCACTGGACATGTTCACTTTTTTACGTTCTTTTTTCAGCGTCTAAGAAAAAAACGGTTAGTATGTGAATGTACCTTTAAGTTCTATTCTGTAAATTATTTTCTTTATATAAAATTAAAATTCGTATTAAAATCTCTTTCTTTTTCTTATTTCTGTTTGTAATCAATTGTTAAATTAATTCTAAATTTGTGGTAAATACTCAACTGAAGTTCGTCAAGCAAATAGCTGTCATGGGATCCAGCATTAAAGCTTATCATAAATCAGCAAGAATTCTTTTGCAATACCTCATACAATACCTATATTGCTGCTTTTACAATACCTCATACAAATTTTTAATTGCATAATAGACTAATACTGATTAAAATAACTTTATTATTATGTACATTGGAATTATGTCTTTGCGAATATGAAGAAATATATTTCTGTTAGTGTAAAAATAAAAGAACGAAACGATACAAAGTTAACAAAATTTCTCTTATACAGAAATAGCTTTAACTGGGGGTGAGAGGTGACACTAAATGTATCCGCACTTGGTGACAATGCGCTTAACGACGCCGATGCCCATAGGACTTTAATACATTAAACTCTATAGGTAGTCACTGTTTAGACTACATTTTGAAGTCGTTCATCTATTTCAATAAAAGCAGAATCAATATTAGATAAGGAAAAATAGAATAAAGTCTTGTAGTGTCCACCGATTTATTTATATGTTATTTTATTTTCATTTATTTACGTATTTTTTTTACCTATAAGCTTCATTTTTTTTCATGCTTTTTGGGTTACTTTTGAAATTATGTTTTGCACATGAAACGGGTAGCACTTGCGTTTGCTTGCTCCCAACTACGTAGAACGAATCAATTTTGTCGCACAATGACAAGTTTCCAAACTGTAATACCCCACACACTAAGTGAATATGAAACATCATTGGACATGGGCATACCTTGGGAAAGAAATGGTATTACTAACAGGGCTCTATTTCAGACTTCGTCCGATTACACGGTCATCTATAATCGATTACAAAAAATGATATGGATTGCTATTACGATTACTAGCAATTCCCAAAATCATTATGACTAGTGAATGTAAATTTAATAAAATAACAGTAATCTTGATGTTAAAGAAATCAAATATCAAAAGAATTCGATAATAATGCAATTTTGTCATAGTATTTTTGTAGAATATGTAAAATATTATTTTAGTCATCGATTACAGTCGACTGTAATCGGCGTGAGTCTGTTTTATTTACTTACTAGCTGAAGTAACCGTCGTTGACGGGTTAGTACTGAATGCAAATTTCTAAAAGCAAGAACTTCCGTCAGCATTGTAGGAGTACACAGAATGATTGTAGTATGTTGCCAAAGTAAAGAAAGCGCAGTTATAATTTTTATGTATTGTTAAAATATTACAGGTTAGAGAGTCACTAAGTAATATCATTTCATTCGCTTTAGTCGTAATTATAGGATGCGCGAACGAATATTTACACATTTTCAAATAATTTTCGCAAAATCTCAAAATCTAATCAACATTTTTGAAAAATTTGTAGCCTAGAATTTAAGTTGAGTGACAACCTATCATGTCACCCAATTTCGTTTCATTCCCTGCTGTCTTTATTTCGTGATACTGGAACAAACATTTTAGCATTTTTAAACGATTTTCACAAAATCTCAAAATGTAATCAAAATATTTTAAAAATTCAACACCTATAAATTAAGATTAGCAACTACCGATCACACCACCAAATTTAGTATTAGTCGTTATTACGCGATGCTTGAAAAAATATAACCGCATTTTGGGAGAATTTTCACAAAATCTCAAAATCTAATAAAAAGTTTAAAAAATTGGACACCTATACTTTATGTTGAACAACAACCTATCATGTGACCAAATTTCATATCATTCGCTTTAGTCGTTATTACGTAATGTGTGAACAAAAATTCACTCAGTTTGAAACGATTTTCGCAAAATCCCAAAATCTGATCGGGTTTTTTTAGATGCTTATAGTTTAAGGTGACCACCTATCATTTCACCAAATACCATTTTTTCACCTTTGCAGATATTGCGTGATGTGCGAACACAATACGCAGTGTGAAACAATTTTCGCAAAATCTGAAAATCTAATTAAGATTTTTTTTAAAATTCGACTCCTATGTTTTAAGTTGAGTGACCACCTATCATGTCACTCAATTTCATATCATTCGCTTCAGTCGTTTTTACGTGATGCTTGAACAAAAATTTACCCAGTTTGAAAGGATTTTCACATAATCTGAAAATCTAATCAAGATTTTTTAAAAATTTGACGCCTATGTTTTAAGTTGAGTGACCACCTATCATGACACCAAATTTCATATCATTCGCTTCAGTCATTTTTACGTGATGCTTACACAAAAACAAGCGTCACGGACAGAATGACAGAATGACAAACTTTTTTTTGAGGGTCGCATCGGATTCCCGAGTGCTTGAAACGGATAGAAATCGCAAAATTTTTTAATTCCAAGAAATGTACAGACAAAAGTCTAATTTTATTTATATAGATAGATAAGCGGACACGGCGGTCTCCAGGAACACCTCCCCTACATCGGATGACTCCAGAGGAAACATGTTAGTTGCAATGGGAAAGGGAGTTTAAACAGTTTCAATAGTATTTCTAGGTACATCATTCTAAATTCGACATTTAGACTGAAACTAGACGTTCTTAAATTCTTACTTATGATGTATATGGGAGGGTAAATAAGATGAAGGAGAAAGTACTTGATATATACCGCAGCAGTAGTTGTTGTTCTCGAGATGTTGGTCACTACTTCCGAACACACACACACAACCTCTGTATTCCTCTATATTCCTGTTTCCACCAACCACTCTATTCCTGTCTTTTATTCAAGAACTGTAGTGTGGAAAGAAAGGTAGTAGAAATTTCCAAGTATGGAAAGAAAATTTCTGTTTTAAAAAACATAATTTATTTTAGTGTTATATAAAAAAGCTTTTATAGAAAAGTCTTAGAAATACCTCACATGTTTGTACTGAACAAGTAATTAACCTTTTTCGCCGCAAAAGCACAAAGCGTTGGCGTATTTAAGGGGAGTGCCGAGGGGCGCGGTCCCCCTCCTAAAATGTAAAACAGTTATTAAAAAACAGATATTATAAAATACTTATTAACTCTAGCAACAATAAGATTTAAAAAACCGGAAAGCCTGCCCCCCACCCCCTCCGAAATGAAACCTATACGCTACAGGCAAAAGATCGACTTTCTATGTCCATAGTTTCTTCCCAGCAGTTTTGAACACAACGAGCATAAACAAAAACGGATTAAAAAGGGAAGGGGAGGGGGTGGAATCCAGTGAAAAAGAAATTAATGTAAAAGATTCTATTTTACTTCCATAAAATGAATGTGTATGTAAAGCTTCCAACTAACCGCCCCCACCCACAAAATTACATTATTAATCCATCAGTGAACATGAACTTTGTAAAGTGTATAAAAAACTGTATAAAGACTTTTCCTTTTGTAATAAGGGTCTTTTCCATCAGCATGTCCGACAACCGATGGTCCACCTTTATAGTTCACAAAAAAAAAATCAAAAATGTACGTACCTCATTCTCATCGACTGACTGCTGGTCGATCTGCTCAGCGCTCCTGGGGAGGATTCTATGAAACTCCTCCTTTTCTCCATGGCTCTTTTCTAACTCCGCGGAAAAAACCCCGAGTCCCCCGAACTTATTCCTTTTTTTATTTTAAAAAAAGAAAAAAGTTAAAACCTCTCAACTCCACCCCAGTGTGGCCGGCGTGTTCCGATGTGGTGATATAATATCCCTTGGGTGCCGCACAGCCAGCCCAGCCGCGTCTGCCGTCTGTCAATAGGCGATCTCTTCTCTTTACACTTGCGCTCGCTGTCAATTACTTAATCAAGAGCACAAGAGTGCCCATTCAGACCCACTTTGCGCGAGCGTCCACTCCACACCGCACTTTGCATGAAGGTTGAATAAAGTGACGGGGGTGGGGGAAGGGGGGGGGGAACAGTGAAAGAAAGAGGCGGTCAGACATTACGCACTGAAATAATGCAGAGCATTATTTCACTCTTTCCCAACAGACTTGAAGAGTGTTTATGATTTCTGTTGGGTCGTCCGTGGCTTTAACCCTTTAACGCGCAGTGTTCCCGCTCTGGGAACACCAAACTCTGACGTTTGGACTGTTGCCAGTCACGAAGAATAGATTTGATTTCTACAAAAATAGTTGCGGGTGACATAGCTCCACGAGAATCCTTTACTTTTTAGCACGTCATTTCCCGTAAAAAAATGGTCACGATTATTTTTAACAGCACTGACATCGGCTGAAAAATGGAAGAATGCGAGAATTGCTGGATAGATTGCCCAATGCTGAAATAATGGCAGCCGTTGCCATCGCTCGACTTAACTACCAGCAAGACGGCGGACGATCGAAACGTTCATCGCGTGCCACAGATCTAGAGACCCTTTTTTGACGACAGCTGGCTGTGCCGGCCAACTTGTGAAAGGAAAAAGTGTTGCTACTCTGTTTCTGAAACTTCTCCTTGTTACTAGAGAATTTATTTCTGATGCATTTTTGCACAAATACGCCATTTAAAAAAAAAAAAAAAAAGTAGCACTGCCCGGCCAGATCTTTGTCAGGCCGAAATATAGCTGTAGGTTCGTATCTCGGACAGCCCTGCTTTAGAGGTTTGTACCAAAAATTCATTCTGACTTATCAATAAAATATTTTCCGATTGTTAAAATTTTCAGAAAAAAAAAAAGAGAAGAAAAAAACGGCGAAAAAGGTTATGATTTCCTTTTTCTATCTCTACACGCATTTCTTACTTACCGTAAATAGTATCTATATTCATATATACTTTATTATTTTTTATTTCCCTGTATTGTTCAAAGAACAAATTAGACTTTCCGTTCCACTTTCGCTCAGAAATTATTCCAGAAAAAAGATGATAATAACTTAGCACAACATTGCTTTCCATTTGTAGTCGCAATCTTTTAATTCCTTTATTGTTTTATCAGATTAATCTAGAACAAACTATAAGGAGGGGAAAAGAACTCCAATCAAGTGTAAAACTAAGATAAAAACCAAGTAAATGATAAAAATAATTAATAAAGGAAATGGATTGAAAATAATAATAAAATACAAAAGCTTATAAACTTGAATAAATTGCTTAAACTTCTGTCCAAAGAAACAGTGTTGGGTAAAAATGTTGTATTCTTATTAAATTTTACTTCTCGTAAAAGTTCGATGAAGTTATCAATACAAAATAAGACAAAATTATAAAAAATATATTATTAAATCTGCATTCTTGATCTGGAATAATTAAGCTTGGAAAGAAAAAAATTTAAATTTTCTGGAAAGAAAATTTCTACCTCCGGAAAACTAGAATAGAAAGCAAGCAGATGCTAATTAAAATACACAATCCAGTGTTTGTGAAATCGCATAAATATGTACCTAAAAATACTTGATTTGATTTGGTGAAAATTTCTACAAAAAAAGGGAGTGATAGAAAGGTAGAAAAGAAAAAGAAGCTGGTTGAAAAATACAATACAGAAAATTATGCAACCGCATAATAGCAATATATCTGTCTAAAACAATGAAGATTTGATTTGGTAAAAATTTCGTTCTTAAATTTTAAAAACAGTATTTTGTAACAGTTAAATGTTGAAACTCTAAGAGTTAATAAAGGTAAAACGATTTTAAAAAAAATAACGCAAAATGTATTATTAATGTTTGAGTGTTTTGTGTTATGCCAAGCTCACATTGGGGCATCTGCCTTGTGGGGGTAGGGGGGGTGGAATCAAGGACGTATTTAGAGGGGGAGATCCAGGGGGTCCGGATCCCCCCCCCCCGAAATTTGGATTTTTGTTACTAAAATGGTAATGATATAGTATTTTTTAATGAAATTCTGCCTTTTTTACTGTTTGGATCCCACCCCACCCCCCCAAAAAAAATGTTTTTCTGGATACGTGCCTGGTTGGAATGCCGTGGACGGTAGACTTTACCATTGGTTCTAACGCGTATTCAGGTTACATCTGGAGACCGACGCCCTAGACTCTAGAACGTTAGATCGACAGCCGCACAATAGGCTAGAAACCTGGACATACACTTCCATTTACCATGTTCAGTGTCTTATCCACTCGGCCATGGTGGGGCTCTATTATAATTAAAAATTATATTATTACGATTAGTAAATTCGTATTATGAAATATTCTTGGCAAAGTAAAAGGTAACTTTCAAACAGAAAGATTAACTTGCACTGAAAGAAATTGCAAACCTCTGACTATCAACAGATGCGCAGTATGCTAGTTGCTAATCCACTGATCTTTTACTAAAGTGTGCTCAAAAAACTAGAGTTAAAATTAACAATCATAGATCACGGTATTTTTGTTCTTGTTTTTTTTTTATATACACAAGACGTTCGATGAAAGAAGCAACAAGAGGGAAAATGATTTTTATGAAAATCTCTTTTCATCAAAATGAACAGAATATGCATGAGTACCTTTGCACAGCTCAAAGTTTACATAATGGTAATCTGACTTTAAAAATAAATAAATGAAGATTAAAAATATAAAGAAAAAATGATGAGTCAATTTTTAATTTCACTTCTTTAAAAAATTAAAATCAAGACAATACGCCCTGTGAAAACATTGAACTTCGTTTTCACAAAATATACCTGTTTTTGCCATTGTTCAGCGTATAGCATCTCGAAAATGATCAATTCAGCATGTCTTAAAATTTCAGATACTGTTGTACTTTTATACCACAGAGGCAAATACGAATTTTTTTTTCTTTTTTTGAAGGGAGAGGGGGGCGCAAGGGGCTAATTTTTTAAAACGTGCTCATTTGATCAAAGCAAAATCTCACCCCAAAGCAATGTAAATTGTTTGGGAAGGACTAAGGTATATTGAAAAAGCTCATTTCACAAAAAACAGAGAACAATAAAGAAAAATGTTACCCGCAAGCAATGTCTTTTTTTTAGGAGGGGGGAGGGGGGGCGAAGCCCCTCGATTTTCCATTGAAAACTAAAATAATAGTGTTTTCTGCGTATTTGGGGTTTTTAATTAGTAAAGATAAATTAACAGTGAAACAATAAATAAGAAATAACGACAGGGTAAATTTGTAGAATTCCGTTTTTCGAAAGGGGGAACGGTTACATAGACAACTTTTGATGCCTTCTTATAAAACTATTCCATTCTTCTATTTTACGTGATATTTTGAAAAAGAGTAGGGTTTCCCCCCTTATTCGTTATATTATAAGTTATTTTCCATTTTTCATTTTTTTCCCCCTCACAGCAATGGATGTATTGTTTTTTTCTTTTTTTCTTTTCATGGTGTTCCTAATAAAATAGTATTACTGAAGAATGAAATAAAACAATAGTTTATATATATAACTGATATTTCCTTACCGAAAACTGTGGGCGGTGACATTATAATACTCGATAATTTGTTCCGAGTGCTGGCCGCTGTCCAAATGAAATAAGTCTTAAAATGAGACAAAACATTACTCGCAGACTTTCGTCTTCAAAAATAATATAACAGATAACCTAAAACTGCTTAATGCTTTCTTTTTGTTTGTTTGTTCGTTTATTTTATGGCTTCTCCGGTTATAATATGTATGAGTTATAAAATTTTGAATTGTAATATAGTATGCTTAGTCTCCTACATTTGACTGGAATTCCACAGATAGACCCGTATAGGGGAGGGGGATGGACGGGACAATAAAATTTTTTCCAATGATTCAAAAGCACAAAAATTATAAAGTTATGAAATAATTTAACCTGTGTTGCAACAAATGTATTGGAAACTAGTCACTGTCAGAACTATCGCTCTTGGAAAAATCAGCCAAGTTTTACGTTTTTGGATTTGAGCAGTGTATTACCATCCAATAATCTATGCTTTAATTCAAAAAATTCTTAATTTGATCTATTTTTTAAATTTTATGCATGTAATGTCCGTTATTCTGTTGAATAATTTTGTACAACTTTCGAGTTTGGACTTATGAAGACTTTAGAGATAGATTGTGGGGGGGAGGTGGTAAATTAGGACATCCTTATTGGGGTTCACTAACTATGGCATGTGGAGGGACAGAAAGAACAATGACATAATTATCATTTCTAGTAGACTTCCGATCTTATTTCATGATAAAATGAACTCTTGAAACATTTTATTATTGTTTACTGTATTTGATGTCACTTTATTACTTTCAATTTAAAAGCATTATTCAGCAAAGAATTTTCAACTCTTAAATGTGTTTCATTCTTATTGTCATTTCAAAACTGCTTTCATATTTTTTGTATTGAATATCTGAGTCTGTATTTAATTATAATAATAATACTATGTTGTTATTAATGTAAGTAATTTTATATGTGCCTTACTCATTGTACCACTGTACCCCAATCTCTATCCCATTGTGACCACAAAAGGTCACAATGTAACAACTTAAGTACCACCTAAAAACAATTTTTTTTGTAAGAATAACACAACGAAAAATTTTGAAAAAAATTACAATGAAAGCTAAAAGTTGCCAAAATGCTGTTATGGTTTTAATTTTTAATTTTAATAAAAAAGAAGGACATTATTATAAAAGTAGTAAAAATTGTACCACTGTGTCCTCCCCCCCCCCCCCACCACCACCACCACTGACCTCGAGAGCCATTAAATGTGAGACTTCTTAATAAGCTAGAATTTTTTAAAGCTCAACCATTTTCATCAGGCGTTGTTAAGACCTTAAAAATGTAAAATATTTTTAGGAAACTGGTTGACTGCGAAATACAATATCGAGCAGACCCTGATCATTGCAAGGGCACTTAGGTTCCCTCAGTGGCGTTGTGAGCGGGGGGTGGGGAGAATATCTGTCATGTCCTTGCGCCACTGGCAGACAGGCAGAAAATCATCCTTAAGACAAGGAAGATTTGACGAAAAATGGAGAGGTTGGCGTCAAAAAAGTATCGTGCCACGGGCGCCTCTTCTGCTGCCACTGGGGACCCGTGCCCTGGGCAGTACATGCAGATAGGTGCCATAAACTGAATTGGAGAGTAAGCTTGTAGGGACACAAAATATATAGACCGTATATTTAGACGCACAAAATTTGAAAATTGCCCCGGGCGTACCATGATTGGAGGATTTTTTAAAGAATTCTAACCAGGATAAAAAAAAAAAAAAAAAAAAAAAAAAAAAAAGGTTTATTCATGAAAAACCAATCCACTGAGTTTTTTTCTGGTTTTAGGGATTCTATCAGGGTTTTTTAAAGGAAGGGATGGAGGTTCGGAATGTTTAAAAATTTTTGCTAATTACTAAATACAACTGAAAGCAACACTAATTGATTACAAAAATCAATTATAAATGAAAAAATGGTTAAATTTATAATAATAATTAATCAATTATACATGAAAAAATATATAAATCCATAATAATAACAATCATGGTTTGCTTTTAGATAAGCTGATTATTAGTAATAATTTTAACGATGAAATTAAAGTACTATACTAGTGCTGAATTAGAAATTTTAACTAATCCTTTTTTATAGTTAAAATATTTTTATTCATTTTAATTCAAGTGATAGGCATTAAAATTTTCTCTAGAAAAGTCTTTCTGTTTTTCTTGGATAGTAGTGGTGATGGGCGGGGGCTGTTATGAATTTTACAAGTGGTGTACTGAAATTAAGAGATGTATTGGGTGTGTAATTAAAGTTGAAATTTTGAAAAAATCCAGTTAGGTTTTTTTTCTTGTTTCTTTTTTTCAAGTGGGCTTTTAAAAAAAAAACACCTGGTTTTTTATGGGTTTGACAGAATCATAACGACCCTGGTTCTAACGCGTATATTCGCGTTAAATCTGGAGAAAATAGTCCAAAACTCCAGATTATAACATTGGCAGCCGCGTGGTAAGCCCGAACGCGGGACCTCTGACAATAACTAAAGATATTCACTTTTTACAACACATACCGAAATGAAAAAGTGTTTGTTTACCCCGTATTTAGGGATAGAACAAATGTAATGTTAACGTCCAAAGCATTTTACCAAGGAGCATTTATCGGCTTGACGTCATATGAAGAACTTTAACTTCTGTGCATTAAAAAATTATGGTCTTTGAGTAAAAAAATTTGGAGGGAGGGGAAGGTCAAATACCAAGCCCCTCCTTCTTAGGTAAGCGACTGTAAATAAATATTTGTACCCAGGGACTTTTTGTGGCATCAAGGTATTACCGTACATCAATCCCCCCCCCCCCGCCAAAATGCTAATCTTAGGGCTTCTGACTATCTTAGTCGAGCATGGTTAACACCGAATCGAGTCGGTGTTGTTTGGCATGGTTGCCCACATGATTGTTTGTAGGAGGTGGAGGGGCAGTCTAGTCAAGGGTCCCGACCCAGAAAGATACTACATTTTAGCGTTGAATCCAGTACGTAAATCATAATGGTGAAATGGAAACTAGGCAGAATCCGACCAAGCCAGCATGAGGACCTGGACAGATTTTTACTGTGGCCCCTTCATTGGCATGTGCATCCACAAATGCTACATAAGTGCTTCATTCTCTATGCTTTAATTCAACCCAATTAACATCCGCTTCTCCATAATGCAACCTAGCTGACAAATTCTTATACACTTATAGAAAGTATTCCCTGCCAAACAGAATGAAGAATGCAGAAAACATACATAATTTGGTTTCACGAGTTTTAAATAGCTTGGAGTTTTTCTTTTGATTCAATTTTAAACTCGTGGCATCAAAATGACGTCGGTATAATTTGCAATTTTAAAACGCTCTTATCGAAATAACCGACTATGTGCGTTTTATTGAGTCATAAACTGCTGCAAAGGTGGGCAACATGGAAAAAGTTTTGCCTATCTTTTCTCTTTGCATTGCCATACAATTTTTAAAAAAAATTCAAAAATGGTGTTAAAAAATGATATAGCATACCACAATAGCCTTTTTTAGAGAATTATTGAAGGTTAGCTGGTAAATTTCTAAGAAAAAGTTTACACATTTCAACAACTAAGTAAAAAGTGCCGTTTCTTAATTTGGGGACCCCCTTATAACTTGGAGCCCGGAGCAGCTGCCCAACCAGCCGATAGGTATGGACGTCCATGTAGTCGGTAGTTCACTTGTTTTATGTTGTCACATGGCAAGGGTTATCCCACAGTCTGGCCAGCCAAAGGTTTGAATACGGCCTGCCTACAACTGTTTGGATTTTTTTTTTTTTTTTTTTTTTTTTTTTAAGGGCAAGTCCAGAAAAATGAATTCTGAGAAATTGCTGCTCCAACTATACTATCAGACATCAACTACTTGTGTAAGCAAAGTTTAAACAACCAAAAAATTTTATAAAGAAGTAAGTTCCCTGTTTTACCGTTGCGTAAGTAAATGGAACGAAAGAATAAGGAGTCAGTTTTTTGAGATGCAAGACATTGCTAACAGTTTCAATTTGAAACTCTACTTATTTATCTCACTGATCCAATTTCTTAGTAAAAATAAGGATCATGCTTACTAACCTATCCGCATGCATCTGTGTGTCGTCAAAGAACACAGGTCAGTTACTTTGTTTAAGTTCACTTGCGACGAAACGAAGTCATGCAAGCAATTTTTTTTATTTATTATTTAAATGGCTAAACGTAGTTGTAACATTAGCGTATCATAACAGCTATAAATAAATAATTCATTTTCACAGATCACGCTTCCAAGACCAAGCCGGTAAATAAAAGCGCAGACGATAAATATAACACACGCAAAACGAAGGTGAAGCTAATACAACAGAAGTGCAGCCACCCACAGCTTCAGAAAAAGAAAAAAAAAAAAACTATTTATCTACGTGAGGCAAAAAATAGCTCTCCGCGGATTATCGTCCGAGAAAGTAAAGCAAACGCTATAACAATAGCGATGATCTTAAGATGAGCTTTAGAAAGTTACGCGAAAAAACAATTACTCAGAAAGGGATACGCAGGAGTCCTGATTACGAACAATTCGGATCTTAGCAGCAAACCTCCTTTATTAGAGCAAAATAAAATAACGAAAGCGAAATGATGTTGTGTTCTTATCGCGATACAACAATAAGTGTACACGGTAGCATGGCCCCCCACTAGGGTGGAGCTGGGGTGGACCCCTGGGTCCAGGGCCCTGGTACGGCCCAACGCAATTTAATTGCTCAATTATTTTTATAAATGCTTTTTTTCATCTAATGAAATTTTACAAGATTCTACAGCTAACCAAGCTTAAAATTTAATTTTTTTTAATTTATTTATTTTTTATTATTGCAAAAGCACTTGACTTTACATCATAGGCTTCGATACATCAAAGATGCATGAGATTGGAGCAAAAACATAAAATAGAATATACATAAAAGCGGTGGAAACATAAACAAACAAGAAAATTAGTCGCTGGATGCCAACTGCATCAACTCCCTTGCCCACCAGTATCGGCTGTATAAGTCTTTCTCATTCAATGAACAACAACTTAACAACTGATCTTTGTCCATATCAAAATTCTGTTTGCATATCAAGCAGAATTCAGTTGTGCTATGCTATGCTATGCAATTTAAAATTTATATTTATGGTAAACAACTTATCATGGTAAACATTGTATAGACAGCATGGGCGCCGGCAGCATAGGGCAAGGGGGGCAATGCCCCCCCCCTGGATTTTTGTATGCAGTGTTTTTCCTTGCTTTTTTGCTCTTTCCAACATGGTAACCATACGTTAAAGTAGACTTTGCCCCCTCCCCTGGGAAATATTCTGCCGGCGCCCATGATAGACAGTAACCTTCAACAAATGATTAACAGTGAAGTAACGAGATGGAAAGCTATATTACAAAGAAACCTGGACATAGCTTTATTCTTAAGTTGTAGAGGTTTAGCTTTCCAATGGAAAAATACTGAGATTGGTGATGTTCATAATGGATTTTTCGGGGGAATATTGAAAATGATTGGAAAATGTGACAAAGTAACTCGTGAACATCTAGCCTAAGTAAAAGAAAAACCAACTGAGGAACAAAAGTATGATAGTGGAAGCTCGTTGTTTTATCATGGTACTTCGTAGAAGGAATTTATTTCTCTATGTGGCAAAAAACTATTGAAAACTATTTTGCATCAAAGAGAAGATCTGTCTTCTGTATATGAGTATTGTTAATTCAACCCCTCACATTTCCCATATGGAGCAGAATGTGCCCATTCTGTTCTAATTATTTTAAAATATAGAAAAAAAAATGTCTTTCGAAGTTTGTGAAAGATTCATTGAATGAATTTTATTGGGAAAACAAGCGAGTCCATAACTGATGAAAACCCAGATACCAAATGGAAACCTAGTACCCAGTGAGGATAGAATGACGCCTGAACAACTTTATCTAAAAGCATCAAATGAATTCAGATCTTCTGTTGTCTTTTTCTCGTTTTGGATTTTGTCATGACAGATTTGAAAACGAGATTTTCGAGCTGTGAACAAATTTGTGATCTGTTTTCACCAGTTTTGGCTTTCATGAACCTAGAAAATGAGGAACTGAGAGCATGGGCACCGGCAGCATAGGGAAAGGGGGGGCAATGCCCCCTGGATTTTTGTATGCAGTGTTTTTCCTTGCTTCTTTGCTCTTTCCAACATGGTAACCATACGTTGAAGTAGTCTTTGCGCCCCCTTGAGTAGTCTTTGCCCCCCCCCCTTGAGTAGTCTTTGCCCCCCCTCCTGGGAAATATTCTGCCGGCGCCCATGCCTGAGAGTTAAAACCCCCAATCTTGTCTCAAAGTATCTTTCAGACGTTGCAGATTCTGACAGCTCAGTTGAATAAATTCTACACATGACGAGCGTTTATAGTGCAGTCTTCAGCCAGAAAAGGCTCCGATGAAGTTTATTCACTCCATTTAAAATAAAAATCTTTTTAACATGTGTCACATTTTTTTTTAACCTATGTACTGCAATTAGGCTTTTTTGAGCGATTCCAATAACAGTGTGTACGGCTGAAAGGTCTTTTAGTAGGTCAGCGAACTCTTTCAAAACTTGCAAAGGAGCACAACATTTCAAAGTCGTCTTACCCATTTAGCAGTTTTAGCAGTTGAGAATGAATTGACCAAGACTACTAACTCTTCCGATGTCGTCATCGGCGGAACCAGTGGGCGTCACGGGAGCACGTGCCCCCCCCCCCCTCCTAGACACACATACATTGGAAGATTGGCTTGTTTTTTAAATTCAAGTGATTTTGTAAGAAAATGAGACAAAAAAATGTTTTGTACCGCCAGAATTATTTTCTGGATCCGCCACTGGACATCGCTGATCATTTTAGTTAGAAGGAAGCTCGGAAAACTATTATTAAATAGTCTTATTTTGTAGCCAATGTCTATCTCACAGAGATCCTAATATTCGTTTTTAGTAACTAGTTTTATTTTAATCTTATTGTGTTAAATAAATATACTTGTGGTCGTTTTTAAATAAAATAATTTAATATAGTTTGGACTTGTAAAATAGTTATCATAATTGAAGAGTTGAGTGGAGGAACATGTTAAAGAATAATTTAGTAATTATATTAAATGATCAGCTGTAAAACTAATAGAATGTCTTTTTTCATCAGTTCATTTATTTCCTCTTCGTCTACTGGAAACAGCCTTATAATGAGTTTGGAAGAACCAATTAACGTCGAATAGCCAATGCAGTCTTCCAGTCAACATGTTCTTCCGTTTGGAAATCTCTATTTTATAAAAAAAATGTGATTTAACATAATCATCCACTCCACTTTTCAGTTATACCCTGTATTTTCAGGTTAAATTACATTATGGGTAGGGTGTTTGAAAAGTATGGGTAAGATACAACCATGCAATAATGTTGCACGCGACTGTAAAATGGAAGAGGGGAGGGGGGGGGTGTCCCGTTTCTGATTTTGGGTCCAGGGCCAGAAATCGGATGGGAACAGGAGGCACCCTCCGGGGGAGCAGACCGCGAAGCGGCTTACAACTTTATCTCCTCCCGGAGACACGTTTTCACTCCACGTCCCAAAAACTCCTCTCTCAAACATCATAACATCACAGCATAATACAGTATCTTTAAAAATCTACATACATGTACCATACTCCAAAATAATCACAATATACATCACAAATTAAAATGTTGAAATATACATATACTATACCACAAAATAAAACATCAAAACACACGTATGCCACATTAGAAAGTGAGATATTACAGAATAACAAGATGCGTTATTAAAATAAATCACAACACACATGTACAAATATACATACATATAACATACATTACAAAATCGCACACTATACACACACTCTCTCTCTACTGTCCCTGTTTCTATTATATATATTGATTTTCTTCCCTCCCTCTCTCTCCCCTTAGTTTCTTATGTAATTTAGGAATAGTGTTTGCAGTGTATTTTAATTTTGACGTATTTCTCTTAAGTATTTTCTGTTATCTATCACAAACATAAATTGCTGATGGATATCAACAGAACTATTGGATTTAAAGTGGTGTTTCATCATGGGACGATTTTTGCATATGCAATGCAATGGGTATCTTGTTTTTACGCAATGACAGATTATAGGCTTTTTTTTCTGGATTTTTAAGAAATACGTCGAGAAATATCCATTGCCAGTCAGAAAATGTATTGCAACACTATGTTTGGGATGTAATCTATGCGAACAGTTACTTTCCGAACATGTATCATGTAAGGAAAGTATTGTAATCCTGAAAAAAATTCGACTTCAAGATTTTGGTACATTTACACGTTTTGAGGTCTTCTGAAATCATTTAGGCTATTTTTACGAGATGCATGTATGTGTGTGTGTGAGTGTGTGTATGTGAGTGAACACGATAGCTCCTAAACGGGGCATTCGATTGAGCTCAAATTGGGTATATATATGTTATAAACCACTGTCGCAAGACCGGTATTGATTTTGGTGTGTATAGGACTTAGTTTTTCTACAGGGGTACGACAAAGATTTCTTTTACATTATAGCCTACGGGGGGAAATTCTTGAAAGTGCGCTAGCGTTTAAACGGCGCATTCGATTGAGCTTCAATTTGGTATATATGTTTGAATTATTCATCCATTAAAATTCATTCAAATGGTAATGGGATCAATATGGTAAGGATCTTAATCGTAAGTGTTTGGAAAGTCGAGCGGAGTCACTCCAGATTTTTATATAATTATAAGTACACTTTCCCTACTCTGTATTAGTCCACAAATCCTGCCAGCTATTGATTATTTCTTTATTTATTAAGCAGTGAATTCTGGAAATGGGTCCGGGCAGGGTGGCATTTATTGCTGTATATTGTTTTTCTATAGGTTCCCTAGCAAGTCTATCAGCTCTCTCGTTTCCCTCTGCGCCCACGTGAGCCCTAGTCCAGTTTATTATGAATGTTTTGTCGGCATTTTGAGCTATTGCTTTCAGTGTCTCCATCATTATTTGTGTACAAGGATAGTGATTTTTATAGGCTTCAACTGTAGCTTTGTTGTCTGTTAAGATTTGAATATTTTTGTAATTATTTTCTACTGATAGTGAATGGCTTTTTGTATAGCAATTTGCTCTCCTTAATAAAAGGAGTTGATAGCTCTTATTCTTTCGTTAAAATCATACATGTAAATGCATAGGCGGTCCCCAGGGACATCCTAGACCCATCTGTATAAATTTTTAGATATTTGAGCTTATCATTTTGCGGAACTGTTTTTTCGATGTATAGGTAATCGGATTGGGGGATCATGCACGGAGGGGTGCGTGTGAGAGTGAGATATCCGTATCAATATGGTGAGGGTGAGCCATCTGTATACAGAGGCAACAAATTTGGAAAGTCTTCAGCACAAAAATGTCAGACCACATTTTATTGCCATCAGCCTTTGAATCCGAACTTTCCTGAATTCGCCACTTTATACTATACTGTTTCGGGCTGTCGTTAACTCTTTGAAGCACAAGCATTTTCACACCAATAAAGAAGATCAACTCGATAGACTGCCCAACACCCTCGCAGCCATCTGTGTCAGGAGACTTTTTCAGCTCTGTGGCGCCAAATTCGATTGACTGCCATGCTGTTGGTAGTTAAATGGATGGATGGCAACGGCTGCACTTTTTCAGCCTTGGAACCATTCAATCCTACTGTATTTTGTGACTGGCAGTGAAAGCGCTGAAATATAATGTGGTTTCACGGCGCAACCACCGTACGTAAAAGTGTTAAGAAGGAGGTTCCGTCGGCCCAACATCCAAAGTATGTCCTCAAAAACCGAGCGGGAAGGAACGCAGCAACATCTGCATCTTGTGTCATATATTTATTCGCAGGTGGCTTTGTAATACTTATTTATCACCTGCGGTGTGGGATTCAACAGTCACATATGCGGGCTCACATATCTGTACACATCCGAAATGTGTTTCTCGGTCAAGTAAGGAAGATGCTGCTTCAGACCGAATTAGGAGTTTTAACAGCAGTGCCAAACGCATGAATTACGAAGCATTTTCCTACACGATTTTCTTTCTGCATATACTGCAGCCTAAACAAATAATTAACCTATTATACCTTATGAATAAAAGCCTAGATGTTAAAATTGACCACTCCAAAACAATGGAAAATTCATTTTAAAATAAATATATAGTTTAAAAAACCAAAAAACACGCTTTAGTGATAAATTGAACTAACTAAAAGGCGAAAAATATTTCTTAATATAGAACTAAATTAATGAACGAAAACTAATATTATTGTGAAAAAAGCGTGGGGTGCTTTGTGCTATATTTTTTGTATCATTTTTGTACTAATCGTACCGATCGAATAGTCTCAAGAACTGATATATGGAGCACCCCACGCTTTTTTCACAATAATATTAGTTTTCGTTCATTAATTTATTTCTATATTAAGAATTATTTTTCGCCTTTTAGTTAGTTCAATTTATCACTAAAGCGTGTTTTTTGGTTTTTTAAACTATATATTTATTTTTCACTTTTTAGTTTGATTTGCTATAAAAGCGGGTTTTTTAGTTATTTTTAACCAAAGGCGGATCCAGGGGGAGGGCGCAGGGGGCGCGCGCCCCCTCCGAGAAAAATATATTTACACTAGATAAATGGGGCTTTCAGCAATATTAAGTGGGCTTTACACTAGATAAAATGAGTATTCAAGATTTGCGCCCCCTCCGAAAAAAGTTTCTGGATCCGCCCTTGTTTTTAACTGTATGTATTTAAAATTTATTTTTAATTTTCGATATCTCTCATAAGACACAAAGGAGCACTAAGTTGGAAAGTACAAAGAGATAATTTATTTTCACTGTGCACCAGTGGCGTAGCCAGGATTTTATTGGTGGGTTGGGTATCAAATTTAAAGCTAAAGTTCAATTGTAAGCTAAGTAAAGGGCCCCATTTTGGGGAGGGGAGAAGCCACCTGACCCCCCCCCTCCGGCTACGCCCCTGCTGTGCACCAAAATCAACCTGCAGTTAAATGCTACCTTCCTCACTAAAAAGGAAAAATAGGTCTCTAATCAACAAATAAAAGCGTGTTAAAAAGAATGGCCTTAACATGTTCTTGTACTCAACTCTTCCATAATGTGATGGATGACGATATCTCTCTATTCTAAAAAAAAGTAAACCGCCGCTGGCGCTGTCAATATCTTGTGGACCTATCTCCTCCTGAACCGTAGGGATTTGAGTTTCGACTAAGGTTCCCACAGATTCGAAAAATTCCGAGGAACCTGCTAAGCTGATTTAAATTTTGAAAATCGAATTATTTTAGAAGATATTAATAAAAAACTGAAAAAATAAACAGAATGGTTGCCAGATTTGGCATAAAATCATTCATTCCTTTGCAACAAAGCGTTTCCAAGTATCTAGAATCACGTGATATTTAAAAAGTTAACACAAAAAGCCTAATAACTTCTTCACCGTTTGCACGATCCGCTTGAAAATTTTCATGATCATATATAAAAATATAGAAAACAATCTGAGCTTCTTTAAAAATCTGAAAATCCACCCGTTCCCTCCTTTTTAAGCGATTTTTCGCTATTTTCAGCAGAATTTTATTTTCGAGAGTCAAAAAAGTAAATCATTTGCGTGACAAAATTACCCTTTTCAAGTGAATATGACGTCATACAATTTGGATTCAAATTCGTTTAAAAAAGCTTTTCCAGATTACAGTTTATTATCATTTTTTTTCTCCACAAATAAATGGACATGAGAATAGCAGTGTACACAAAACGAAATCTTTCGATTGCGAAAAGATTCCGCGAGTTTCCAGAACAGCATGAAATTTAATTTGGGTATCTCTCTATCCTAAAAAAAGTAAAGACCGCTGGCGCTGTCAAAGCTTGTTGGCCTATCTCCTCCTAAACCGTGGGGATTTAAGTTTCGACTAAGGTGCCCATAGATTCGAAAAATTCCGAAGAACCTGATGAGCTGACTTAAATTTCGAAAATCGAATTATTTTAGAAGATATTAATAAAAAATTGAAAAAATAAACAGAATGGTTGCCAGATTTGGCAGAAAATCATTCATTCCTTTGCAACAAAGCGTTTCCAAGTATGTAGTATCACGTGAAATTGTCAAACATGAAGTAGAAATAAACCCATTTTACGCCAAAATAAAAACTACATGAAATAAGTAACTCAAAATGTGTCACACAAAGTTGACAATTTTCAAATAGTAAGTTCGTTTAGACAACAGGAGTTTAGAATTAGCGATTATCCGTTTTCAAAACAGAATAACTAATATTTTGAAAATGAAAAATAATTAAAATGCAGATTATTTTAAAGCCGGTTCGGTCCAGCTGTATTATTTGCTACCAGTAGAAATATTTGGCGGCGTTAACTATGCCATTATAGCAGTTACAGTTCACTTTGGATATTTGCTAGCGCGACGAGATGGTATAATTCGTGGTGCTAAGTACGCCAATCTGCAAACGACTATGTAAATGGAAATATGGATAACGGTTTTCCGGTAACCTTAAAGGAACATTAATTATAGGTTGTGAGCATGTGTAAATCGCCAAATAATGAAAAGTCGCCATTGGTGGCAAGCTATCCTATCTGTTCCGTAGCTTTTATTAACTTTACATGTACGCAAGTCGCCAAATAATGAAAAATCACCATGGGTGGCAAATTCGCAAGGTGTCCAACAGGTTTTACATTATTAAAAATACAGCTGAAACAGATGTTCTGATTTTATTATGCTTTAGCTCCTAATTAATATAACTTTTGAATGGCAACATTAGATATCATTGTGTTTCTGAGGCGTGTAAATAATTTTTCCAGCGATTATAAGCGGAGTCCGCACTCCAGGTGGAGTATAGCTCAGGACCCGTACATCACGGATTCCCATAACAAAATATCTTCCGTGTTATGAAGGGGAGAGGATCTACTGTAGTGTGAAGTTTAAATGTTTATATACCAATGAATCTGCAAGAAACAAGCAATGTGTAGTTTAGTAACATTCTATCTGATCCCATCTTCGGGTTTTGTCTGTTCAAATTATGTCTTTTTTACGAATAAGCCTTATTAGGGGCCGAATGCCTCATATGAAAAGCGAGCGTAGCGAGTCTGGGGGCCTTGGCCGTTAGTTTTGTAAAAAAAAAATAATGTTGTCGTGACCAGGATTCGAACCCGTGTTAATGCGGCCACTATACTTACCACTAGATACTAAGATTGTAATGTACTAACCACTATACGATCACGGACACAGAAAGGGTTTTCTTAAGATTGTAATGTTTGGAAGTGTTCTACTTTCAATCAGGATAAGAAATGAGGAAATTATTTAATCCTGGCGATCCTGATCAGGATAATCTTATAAGATTATTGTATTGTCATCGGTTCTTGATAAATGTACAAAGTTTGAATTAAATCTGTCCGTTTAAAGTGGGTCAAAATCGAGTCTAAAGGAGTCGGTTACAAACATACAAGCATACAAACATACATACAGGTGAAGCTAATAAAAGCGTATTAAAAACGCATGAAATCCAAGCCGTCGGTACGATCGACTTGAAAATTTTCATAATTACGCGTAAAAAAATATTGAAAAAATTTGCGCTATTTTAAAAATCTGTTCCACCCGTTCCCTAATTTTTATGCGACTTTTCCTAATTTTCAACTCCCTCGTAACGATAGTGAAAACAGGGAGATATCGTGAGTGAGATTTGCTTGATTTTGATGCCAGCAAAAGCCAGAGATGTGGAGATTCCTGGTTTGCACCCATCCAAACTTATTTCATCGGAAGAGTTTTAAAGTTATTTTTAAGCTAAAGAAAACTTTAATGTTTTATCTTCAAAATAGAGAGGAGACGAAGCAAGAAAGACAAAAAAATATGTAAACTATATGTAAAGAGTAGTAAAGATATCATTTCGAAATTGCTTGCAGAAGCTTATAAAATAATTTCAGCACAGATCATTCTTGTTAATGAACGAAAGTACACTAAGGAATTGATAAATTTAAAATTGCTGTCTGCTAGAGACTTTCCAACAAAGGTTTTTTTTTTGCCCTTTTTCTTGAGAGAGAAACCTAAATTACGTAATCCCCCATGGGCGCCGGCAGCATACGGCAAGGGGGGCAATACCACCCCTGGATTTTTGTATGCAGTGTTTTCCCTTGCTTTTTTGCTCTTTCCAACATGGTAACCATACGTTGAAGTAGTCTTTGCCCCCCCCCTGGTAAATATTCTGTTGGCCCCATGCCCCTTCCTATTAATTCGCCTTTAATTAAAAAAAAAGGTGAAGAAAACCCTAGTTGGCACATGCCTGGCAGAGCAACTTAAATTTATCAATTTCTTCATTAACAAGAATGCCTTTTGAGGAAAATTATTTTATAAGCTTCTGCAAGCAATTTCGTATTGATATCCTTACTGTACTCGTTATACATAGTTTACACACTGTTTTTCTATGATGTATCACATAAAAGAGGGGGAGAGGAATCAAAAACAAGAAAAGATAAGTTATGGATTATAAAACTTTTACAAGCTCAGTATGGGCGCCAGCAGAATATATTTCCCAGGGAGGGGGGCAAAGACTACCTCAACGTATGGTTACCCTGTTGGAAAGAGCAAAAAAGCAAGGAAAAACACTGCATACAAAAATCCAGGGGGGGCATTGCCCCCCCTTGCCCTATGCTGCCGGCGCCCATGAAGCTCAGTCTTATTTGAACTTGAATAATTAAATGCTGAACGAACATTTTGCTTCTGCTCCTACGCTATTACAAAGGTGAGGCGCAGTTGATTTCGAATTATCGTTTTCAGAGAAATACCTCAGATTTTTAAGAGGAAAATTAAAAAAGTGTACGTCATTATATAAAATCGATAAAATAAAGAGTAGATGGAAGTGAGATAATTGAAATAGAGAATTATTTTGGCACCGGAAAAAAGAGCAGACAATTCAAAGGACTGGCATTTCCAAAGGAAAGTCTTTTGTCCTCAGTACAGTGCAATTAAATTACTAATTGCATTTCATGGTAAAATGTCCTCCACGAAAGAATAAAAAGATAATTGTAAAAGGTAATTCAATAACAGGAATCCGTTTTTTACAGCCAATTTTAATTTGACTAACTTTAAACAGCACAAATTAATTCTTTTTCAAGCAAAGAAATGCAGAACTCTTATTACATTTTCTGTTGACAAAAATTTAAGACTGGTTAGAATGAAAAAGCCAGCAAAACATCGTAGCGATTCGGTTAACGGTTAAGGGCGAATATGTATATATATATATATATATTGATCTATGACGTGATCTATTTATATAGTATATATA
This sequence comes from Cheiracanthium punctorium, assembly GCA_038373885.1. NCBI lineage: Eukaryota > Metazoa > Arthropoda > Arachnida > Araneae > Cheiracanthiidae > Cheiracanthium > Cheiracanthium punctorium. The sequence goes on from JAWZYV010010725.1 coordinate 62,119, forward strand.
TCACGTCTGGGCCGTAAAGAGAGAGAGAGAGAAAGAGAGATAGAAAAGCCATTTACTCGATGCCATTTGCTCCTTTTCGTTTCTCGAGTTTAAACCCTATCAGAAATCATATGGATGAAGAGTAAAGAATAACCTAGCAAAATGGCAACTGCTGTTTAGTTCTGAGGAAATGGAATCGCGGGATTTTATGTCGCATTGTCGGTCGTTATTTATCATGTTGCGTGACTGTTGGGGCTGTTCACATGTTGCAAGACAAGGAAAGTTATTTGTGACCAGAAAGGTATTTAGATAGACGGCAGTTTCCGAGTCGGGAAGCTGAAATGGATTTTGCGGGTTCTGTATCGTAGATCATGGTATTAAATCGTTCGCGTTGTTATTAAACCTTTACATTTAATATGTGGTATTTAACTTAAGAGTCGATTTAAAAAAAAGAAAAGGTACGCCGTGGTGAACGAGTCGATTACAGAACACTTTCCAAGACGATCTCGCTCGCGCATGCACTCTTGCGTGTCATGGATAGTACTAACCAGAGATGGGCATCATTCACTAAAATATTAGTTGAATTAAACACTCAACTAAAAACTAATAGTTGTTAATGGAATGCAACTAACTGTTCAACTAAAGTAGTTGTTCGTTGAAGATACAACAAAATCGGCTCAACTGTATTAGTTTTAGTTCTCTGTTCAACTAAAACTAATTTAATTGGCCGGTGTTAGTTGAACCTTTCAACTAAATCTAATAGTTGTTAGCTGAAGGTCCAGCTATATTCAACTAAATTAGTTTTAGTTTCTGTTCAACTAAAACTAATTTAGTGAAGCGCAGTTAATTGAATCTTCAATTATCAACTAATAGTTTAGTTGTCATTACCTGTTAGTTCACAAAATTAGTTTTAGTTGTTGATTGAATATTTAGTATTTGCCAAACTCTGGTACTAACCTATTCGCTCCCTTTGTTTGAGAGACACGACTGCAGCGGTTATTTTTCTACGCCAATCATTGCTTCCCAATTGTCCTTCCAAATAGTTTCGAAAGTGACGCGTCCAAAAAAAGTAATGATAGATACAGAGTAAATTTCCCATTTACACGTCGTGTTTCATTATAGACCCGATTCACATTTGTATCCAGTGTTGAGTTTGTTTTGTGTTATGGCAAGCCTGCGGTGGAAGCAACCTTGGGCGGTAGACTTTTAGGGGGTTCTAACGCGTATTCATGTTACATGTGGAGAAAGCCGCTCAAAAATCCATAAGTTCTGGGGCAATCCCAAAAAGTAAAGGTGTGGGCTTTAAGGAGTGTATGGACTTATTCTAAAAGAGCTAAACGAAATTTGCTGTAAGATGGTGCTGTGAGTCGTAATCATTAAGTTTATGTTGTGTGCATGCGTGCGTTAGTAGTAGAATGCGTCATGATTCATCGCTATGCCTCGCAAGAGGGCGATTATGTACTTAATCGTTAAAAGGTGGTCGAGTATTTTCCTTTGACAGACTGATGCTAGTCGATGATCGTCTTATCCTCTTCGCTCCCAACGTACACATTTGTGGACATTTTTTGTTCCATTCTTAAAAGGATTCTTTCCAAAAGAATCCCAAAGATTCCCAGAGAATTTCCAAAGATTTTTTGTAGTTCTGAATGGACGTACATATGCGTAGATGCTTTAATTTTGAATAAATGATGTTAACGCATGTAAATGTGCAAATTCGAGAATGCAATCCCGATGCGGGATTAGGATTGAAATCCCGCGGGACTGACATTGAGAAATAATTATTTATTACAATTTCACGCTGCTTTCCCAATCAATAGATCGATTTTTTTTTGCATATTTATGTCTCTTATCTAACAATACAAAATAAATAATTCCAAATTTTAATTTGAAGTTCTTTTTTTTAATTATCTTCCAATGGGAGTCTGAATCAAACATCTAAATCTAAACATCATTATCTAAATTTTTCACAAGCTTCTCATCTCCAAATGAGCTAAAATATTTCATACTAATTTATCTGTTAGCGGACAGTCACGAATTAAGTATTAAAAGTTTTCATTTTAGTTTTTAATTTTTCTTAATTCACACTTTTAAATATATTTGTAAAATTAAATCTAGACTAGGAAATGCTTCGTTGGATTTGTTCTATATTTTACTTTCTTTTTCAGCAACTAAGAAAACAACGTAAGTTTGTGAATGTATCTATACATAGTATATTTCTGTTAATTCCTCATTTTTAGCAACTAACATAAGATATAACTTAATAGATTATTCTGAATATAATGATTATAATTTTCATATTTCTGTAAGTTATTTTTTTTAATTATCTCATAAAATTAATTATTATTATTAAAGTTAAACTTCATTGTGCTTCCAATCTTATTTTTTTCTACTTTGCTATGTTGAAATGAAGTCATAGCTAAATGAAATGTCAATCCCGCGGGATCAATAAATCTCAATCCCGAAATCCCGCAAGACGAAAAACAGTGCGGGATTGCATTCCCTAGTGCAAATCCTACACACTGACGCGCACATTTCATTTTTGTTTGCCGTTACACAAAAGAATATTTGAATGTTAGTAAAATTTCCAAAGTCGAATTTGATATTTCTTGCTTATTTGCGAAATTCAAATAGCTGAAAAGAACTTGTAGGACATCTTTTACTTTTAAAAGAATCTTGCCAGTTCTTCCTTTATGGGTGATAACAGCGTTTTACTGCTGAAACTGAGATTGGGAATGAAGCTTTTATTCGAAAAATTATTTGAAAAAGCGCTTTCTTCTTGTCATTTTTAAATATAATAGTTTTCTTTCAAAATAATTATGAGATTGCTCCTTAATTGGGCATGTGAGATTTTTGTCGGGTCTGAAGAGGCTATATTCAAGTCTTTGGCTTAAACACTGCCGTATGCTAACACACTGTTGTTGATAAATCTCATTTGCCAAAAGGTAATGAAAACTTTGTCAAAACACTAGTGAAAAAAACATGATGTGCCAACGCATGACTTCCTTGTATATCTATAAAATTAAAACAAACATTTGAATATCTTCATTCAAAAATATTACATTTAAATTTAGTTCCGTTAACTTAAATATTTTAGCATAGTATTCAGAAATAAACTGAAAGCTTGAGATCTTTATGGAATTTAATCCTTTGATGGGTAACAGTATTAATATACTTATCAGTTATAGTCTGTTGACCACAGAAATCAATAATCACTAGTTGTCCCGCAGTGGCCTGATCGCTAAGCTCCATTCCCATAAGAACACGGAAAGTGAAGCAGCACCGGCTTGGACACTGTTTGGGAGTGTCAAAACCTCTCTCGACTGCTGGATGCTGTGAAATCCTGTACACTAATGGGAGCTGGTGCATCTAAAATTTGTTCGGGGCTCCAATGTCCTCCATGTTCGGACGATATCTCTGGGGGTGCCGATTTCAGGTGCTAGGTCTCTCATCTAGTGCGAGACCGAGCTCATCGAGTTTAAAATTTGGAGACCACTCACAGGAGGTAACGTTGGCCGACCATTGGGTGCCCCCATAATGAAATGGCCAGTAGTTCGGGTTTTAGTAGCGGCAAAGGCTTGTGGTAGCAAGTGCCCGCCCATTTGGGAAACATCACTAGTTAATTTTCTGATTTTTGTTCGGTAATAAAGGATAAGTAATTTTACAATACATATAGCTCCTAAATTATATTTGTTTTATGAACTTTTCTTTCATATGTATTAATAGAGACAGATCAGATAATTATTCGAAAAATGAGCACGAGAATCTTCACTTTAACAGTTTTGCTTTTGACTCCCTGTAAGAGCAGCATTTAGTTTTCCTACTTTTATTTCGTGAATAATGAATTCATTCTCTTTAAAAATTTAAACGTTTGAGTAATACCTGTTTCCTAGTTAAATTTCGTTTAATCTCTTTTTCGGATATTAAAGTGGGAAGAGGAAGAAGATATGATGGAAAGATGGGGGGGGGGGATGAATCCTAAAAAATTGGCCAGAAAATTCCCAAGTACTTTCGATTTCTGTACGTACTCTCCCATTAAAGGGTTAAACTGCAGAAAAGATATATATAGGGCGAAAAAAACAGCGATTTTTCACGAAGCTAACCAAACAACTTATGGTGTATACAGTTTATATTTTAACAGCTTTTCTTATTATTCAGGGGATATGCTATTTTACCACGCCAGAAGTTTCTGTATATATTTAGGATGGTTGTTGGTGGAAACAATTCATTTTACGTGCTTTGTTTCAGAAGGTGAGTTTAATGAAGTCTATAAATATCCGTAACGATAAAAATATCTAGTAAACTATAAAATTCTACAGATATACATATCGCCCTTTCCAAACCATCGAGATATATTTCGGTGTTGAAATGGCATCATTTTCACAAATCACCACTCGGTCAATAATTTATGTCGCTACGTGATTTGGTTAAAAGTAGGATTGCACATGACTCATACTTCCAGAAGATATAAAGTGAATGCGGCAAGCATCACGGGATCTGTGAAAAAAAAAAAAAAGTCCGTATTTAACCCTTCCAACGGATGAGACACGAAATTCTGGTCACTGATATCGAGTTTACACTGCAATGCACATGCACTCTAAAATACGTAATTGAATTCTGTTTTGAAATTTAAAGCCTGGTATTATCCTCTGTCATTCTTGTTAGCGCGTCTCCGTTTAACACTTTAACCGTTTGACTGCTATCCATCAAAATCCACATACACCCTCCAATAAAAGTATTCGAGCAAGAGAGAAATTTCCTATTTTAGATTTGCGAATAATAATTGAGTTTTTGAAAAACGAACAACTTAATAGAAATATGGAAAGTCATATTTATACATAGCCTAACTCATATTCTATGATAAATAATTTTTAATATACGAAACCAACTTAGGAAATTTCTCTCTGCTCGAATGCTTCTTTTGGAGAGTGTACATTCCAAAAGCGCAATAGCGCTGCATAGCAGGCAAACGGTTAAGCTTTGACCTACACAATTGTGTAGGTGATTTACGTCTTCTGAAAAATAACTGGAGAGTAAGTCGTATTTTCCAAGTCGATTTCATATATAAAATACTTTTCTTAATAAGAGAATCATGTATAATATAATAATTTCTTTTATTTCTTTTGATTGTGTTTTATTCGAAAAAGAAAATTAGTTTTCCACAAAACTATAACAGGAAATTTATCTAACCCTCAAATACTTTTTTGTAGGAATGTCGCAAGAAAAAACAATTCCAGGCCTTAAAGGGTTAAGACGTATCTCCGGTTACCGATACATGTTAAGAGCATTGCATGATGTTCTATGTCCCGCCATGTTGAATGAGCATGTCATGCTCTTGCCAAACAGTATCAGGCCCCACATGGGGCCTGATACATCACAAATTTGGGATTGATGCAAAAGTTCAAGTGGGAAGGTTGAGAGCCTAACCCCATACAATCCAGATTTAGCTCCTGGTGATGATTTCCTGTTTCCCAAATGAAAGGGTAGCTTAGCTACCTGGAAATAATGTTCTCTTCAGAGAGTAATGCGAAAACAAGGAATATAATTTCTTAGTCGGAGTGAAACAAGTGGGCCCTGCGTTCCGATAAAGGCCCGAATTGTTTTCCTGATTATATGGAAAAGGTGGGCGGCATGTGTGAAGCTTACTTTCTTTTTTTTATTTTCTGTGTTCTATTATTAAACAATGTGTTCCGATAAAAACCCGAATAATTTTCCTGATTATATTGAAAAGGTGGTCGGCAAGTGTGAAGTTTACTTCCTTTTTATGTTCTATTATTAAACAATTTTTAATATTCCAGTAACCTCTTTTTCCCCCCTCCGATCTATTCTCTTATTGTTTTATCCTAGAGTACCCGTATCCTGACTATTATTTCATTTATTGTGAAGTCAATCCTATTACTGGGGTAACTGTAATGTTGAAAATAAAATCTGTTATTCCATGGATTAAAGTAAGTCAATAGAAGTAATTTTTTTTTTAGATTAAAACTTTTTGAATGCCACGGATTCTGTCGACATTACAGCATGTAGCAGCATCTGATGAGGGGGGGGGGATGTTGTGCGTATGTGCAGCTCCGGATAATTCAGGAGGTTTGTTGGCAAATATGCGAAGGAAATGAAACAACAATATTCGTATGGTAACTAAATGTTCGTGTTAAAAATAGAAAATGAAATTTATTACTTTTGGTGTCATTTTTACATCATGAGTTTAAAATTGCGTTAGTAAGTTAAATACTAACAAGATTGGACAAAAAGAAAAAAAAAATTACAGTATAAACAAGACTGTTCAATCATCCAGATAAAAAAATCTATAACTAAAGTATCTTTAATATTTATTTATTTATTTATTTTCAATTTGTATTTGTTAGTTTGACAATAATATCCATTCCGTGCGAAGAGCGGGTACTTCAGTTAGTCTCTATATAAAGGAAGATGTCCTGAGGGACGATCAACAGCCAGCCAAATCTACTGGAGATGTAGACATGTAACTTTAGGAGCTGATAGCTTTTGTGCCCAAGGCATCATTTAATACGCGATTTTTAAAAATCCGTACCCCGGCGGTACGGAAGTCGCGGGCCTTATAATTGGGATTTATATGGGATTTTGAGTGGTTTATATGGGTTTTATACAGGGTTTTAATATGTTCCACGGGCCGGCAGTTTCCCATATGTGCCGTACAATAATGTGGTAATGTACAAAATTTTAGCCTTTCAACATTAAACGTCTCCGAGGTATCTTTAAGCAAAGTTGGTCAGGGACTATACATGAATTTGAATGTAAACGTTAATTGCAAGAGTAAAAGTACTGTTACAAATTTTCAGGGCAACCCGCTGTTCTGGGGCTTAAAATAGTTCAAAATGAGTGTTCTTCGCTTCATATAGTTAAATTTTGCTTTTTGTTGCATCAAAATCTGTCAACTAGAAGCGAAAATACGGAGGTTTCGGTTTCCCCATCGTTTTCCTATAGTGGTTCCAGAAATCTCGAGAAATATTGGTCCTAGGCCTTCGGTAACTTCACTTTTGGGGACTTATTTTTGGCTCTAAATTTGGCTCTAAAATGAACTGTATGATCGAAGCGATGCTCGCGCTTGTTTATGAAGCTTTGAATTTAAGTGCTGTGTGTAAATTCTTGACTGCTGAGTCTTGAGGGACTGTTAGTATTTTCCTTCAAATATTTCTACTGAATTTTTACCTGTGGATGTGTTTTATTTTATGTGAGAATTACAGCATTTGTGAAAGCTTCGGTACTGCGTGGGCTGTTATAAACGAGCTACTGGCCGTTAGTGTCTGTGAATTTTGTAAAGCTGATTGTTTGGCGAAGCTCTAGAACCAGTGTTCCGTTTTGACAAGTGGACTCTTTTATAGAACTTTCTATACCTACTGGACTTTAGAACGACGAACCCAGGAAACAGGCAGAGTTATTCTGCAACAGTACTGTGTTCTTTCGTAATTCTTGTACGACCCATCAAACGTGATCATCTGGCCTGATTTTTTACCTTCGACAGCCATTCAAAAGTCGTTTAAGTCAGCATACATTTATTTCATACTTTTGACACTTTTTAAAGTATATAATTCTGAAAATTTTGTGCTTCACCTGAATGGTGTATGGGGCACATTTTATTGATGGGGAATTGTTTCGTACGAGGGTCGTATACAAATTTAGAAAGTGTAACTTTTTGAAAATTAACGAGAGGATTTTTTTTTTTTTTTTAACGTGGTCTTTTCTCCTGTCTCATTTGGAATATTTTTACCATTTACATTGCCCACTTATCTCTAACAGATAAAGAATCAAAGTGTGTTAACCACCTTTTTGGGACACCCTGTATAAAGATAAAATATTTTTTTTAATCAGTTCTTTTATAGTAAAGGCAGTAATACATTTAAAAACGTGCTCACAGACACTGAAGACACTTATAACAATTTATGTAATTAAAGGGATAATTTTTAATATTCATTAAAAAAAATTGATGCCTGAATTTAATGTAGACACCATGTGACTTTCTTGCACGTCCATTAAAACACAATTTCCGATATTTCAATATCTAAACATGATGTGTTTTATCAACTTCCATATTTGCGCGCAATTATTATTGATTCAACTCGAAACATTACAAGATTGGGTAAAAGTCCGTTATTTTAAACAGATGAATGATTTCAAAATGCAGCTTAAGCAATAACTAGCCTTAGACATATTGAAAATCTTTTGGGAGATCCTGTCAGTGTGCTAAGCAGTCAATTGCAACCAAATAAGGAAGGTGCACAGTGCGCAAGTAGGCGTCACGAGAGTGCATACAAAATATTGTTGCAAAACTGTAATGTTGTTTCCTGCATGAATGCGTGTTGCAGGAAAGAAGTTTAGCTGTATAGGCATTCTTGTAAGTGAAATGAGTGTGTGACGCCTTGACCTTGGTGACAGACTTGGAGACTTGGCTACAAATTTGGTGACTAAAAGAAAGTTTTGGAAAGTAGTGGAATTTTTATCTGGAAAATCTTAATTAGGAAAGAAGTTACGAGAAAAACCCAGAAATATGATGTCACGTTCTATATTACGTCACGTCCTGCTTCGAAATCTATAAATAAGGAGTCTCTCTCACTGGCGCGTCAGCTGAAACAAGATCGAGCTATGGAGAACAGAGCAATACGATTGACATTGCAGTGGATAGTTAATGATTTGCTGTAGAATGTGCAATTAAATTTCTGTTTTCTTTATGACATATTAGAGCTTCGATTCATCGAATAAAGTGTTATATTCGCTTTTTGAGTTTGTTGAAATACACTGCCCTTGTTGTATTGTTTTTGGGGGATAATGTTTTTTACAAATCAAAAGCAGTAATTTTTTATTTTTAATTGTTTTAACCATTAATTATTTATTTTCTTAATACTTGTAATTAACTTGGATGTTTAATTTAAATACCTTTTGTCAGGAGATATAATGGTCTGGATGACTCTTCTTCTATAACTCAATAGCTAACCTCTTTTAAATTACTACTAATTACCCTTTTTTTGTTGGGACCTTTTTTTTAAATAATTACCTTTTCTTTAAATTAATTCTGCCTTTGTTTGCCCGGTCTCCGGAGGTGTAATTTTAAGTATCAGGTAAATTCTGCCGATTTTCTGCTGACTATTACGTTTCCTTCTCTCTTCAATAGCCTAACTCATTTCTTGCAATATCTCTTGTTCATGTCCGGTTTTTAATTAGTTTTACTCTCTTCTAATTTAATTTTTATTTCAAGTTTTACCCAGGGTTGTCTCGGACGATTAGCTATCTCCCGCTAAAATTTTAGGAAATTTAATAACGTTTTTTTTTTAGTGCCCTTTTGATCCATTAAGCTTTTCTCCCATTTCAAGATGGCCGTTCTTGCCTGTGTTTCTTCTCGGCCAAGTTCGTTTCCTTCCCGCGTGTAGTAGTTGCTGGCCGCCATTTTCTTCTTTTCTCGCTTCCTTCCCCCGTCGATCGAATGTTCTCGAAGTTTCCCGGCTGAGATGGCGCGCTCTGATTGGTCCCCGCGGCCGGCGTCTCTTCGAAGCTCCTCAAGCGTGGGGCGAAAAAGCGTCATTCGGAGAGCAGAGGTGGTGCGGCTAGGACGTATTCTTGATCGGGTGACTACTCATCGCGCGTTTTAGGGGTCTAGCTCGGCTCATCCATTGGTCTTGCAACAAATTAAGAATGTAAGGAATAAGTCGGTAGGCCAGAGGGCCTGATGAAATATTCGAATCCCAGATCAGCAGATTTTATTTTAACAAATGACAAAATTCCCGTTAATCGTTTGTTGTGGAGAGCGAGCGGACCCCCCCAGATGCAGAACGACGCGCAGCTAGCGCCTTCACCATTTTTTTTTGGATCAGCGAGTGTCCCCTGCCCGGCCAGCCATGATCGAGTCAACTCAGCCACATCGTGAGATGACTGAATGCCCTGCCGAACGAGGTCCTCGGGAAAATCTTCTAGCACCAGCAGCTGAATCCCGGTAAGATCGTTGCCTTTTATTTCCATCTGCAAGGATCCGGCCCACCCAGGAAGTCGATTCACTATTCACCTAGCCACCATATTCACTACCGATTGAAGATCCCTAGAATTTTATTAATTTTTCATCTTTGAAAGAAAGGGGGGGAATTGAAGACAACTGTAAAAATGCTAAATTTCTTTTTTTAACTTTGTGTGCTATTCTAATGTATTACTTCCAGTAACAATGTCTAAATCTTTTTTTTTTTGTTAAAATCATAATTGTGGATGCCATGTTGATTTCTGGTTTGGCCTAAGCTAATCTCTGTAATTGTTTGAGTTGTTCTGCACATCAATGTATTTTGCTGCACCCTTTGGTGTAAAAATTGCTAAGTTCCCTTTTTATTCATTTTGGTGACTATTTAAACTCGCCTGTTGGATTGAAAAAGGTGGGGTTTCAAGTTTCTGTTAAGGATTTTGTCCGGGATTTACATCAGATGCCTTGTATGGCTTGGGGAAGGTGGGGACTCGTTTGCCCAATTTTCTTTTTTTTTTCTTTTTTTGATAGGATAAATATTTTTTTTATTTTTTTTTTTTTTGCTGCAGCAGAGCCTTTTAACTTAAGTACTTGGATCCAATCGAGCTACTTTTGTCATGACAATCTTATTTAAGCATTTCCTTTTTTTTTGTTTAATTTACAAGGGCTAATAATGGGAAATTAAAGCACTCTTATATTTTTTTTTTGTTTTTTGAGCATAACTATCGCATGCTGTGATACCCCTGTACTGTGTTTTACTTTTATTTCTAAACGCTGATGTCGTGAGGCCACTAGCTGTTTACCCCTGTTATTGTTAAATAAAATTTGTGATTTGGTGATCTAATGCGATGTCTCTGTGTTTATTTTACCACTTTTCTAACACACACTTCAGGCAAGGCTGAGATCATTGGGTTATTTTCTACACTATCGGTCACAACGCAATGGACAAAATCTAAATTTTTACCTAACTAAACAAAATTTTCACGGCAGTAGTAAGTAGAATACTACACCCTCCAAAAGTTAAGGTACAACCTGTTTTTTGTGAATAATATGGAAACGAATGAACATAGAAGCAAAAAATTTGGACTAACGGAAAACTAAATTAAATAGTTCTTTAATGAGTACAACATAGAAATTTACATAAATACAACACAAACATAGAGTAAAATAAAAATAAAACTTTTGGTAGAAAAGTCCCCTTTTGGAGAAAACAGTTTATCAAAGCTTTTTGTGTAAACATGTGGTGGAAACATTACAAAAATGAGTTCTAATAATGAATGTGCCCACCTCTAACTGCAATGCACTGGCGGCATCGATTCTCCATGCTGCTAATTAAGTTGTCGGACACCTCAATAGGGAGTGAAGACCACGCACGGATTAGTCCTTGTTTCAGCTCATGCAACGATCTTGGAGGAGGACTTGAAGCAGCCACTTGTGTGCCAAGGTAATCCCAAACATGTTCTATCGGATTGAGGTCTGGAGATTGAGCTGGCCATTCCATTCGTTCCAAACCTTGACTCTCAAGATAATCCTCCACAAGCACAGCTCGGTGAGGTCGGGCGTTATCATCCATCAGAATGAAATCATTGCCAATAGCAGCAGCATATGGCCGAACATAGGCAGCAAGGATCTCGTCCCGATATCTCACACCAGTCATAGTTCCTCCATGGAACACATGCATGTCAGTGTGACCATCGAGTGGGATCCCTGCCCAAACCAATATTCCACCACCTCGATAACTGTGTCTTTCCACAGTGTTGGATTGATGGTATCGGGTGCTTCGTTCCCTTCAGATAAGCAGACGTCCTGAATCGCTCTCCAGTGTGAATCTGGACTCGTCTGTAAAGAGTACAGAAGCCCATCGCTGCCTGGTCCAAGGAATGTGTTCTCTTGGCCAAGATAAACGGGCCCTTCTCTGTCGTCCGTTGAGAGGGACACACACAACTGGTCACCTTACACAGAGATCTGCATTGTGAAGACTCATTCGCACCGTACCATCGGATATTCTTCTCTCTGATGCTACAGAGTTGTCTGCAACAAGTTGCGGCACAAAAATGCTTCTTTTTCTTCGGGCCGAAAGAGCTATAAAGCGGTCTTCTGCAGGTGTTGTAGCTCGTGGTTGTCCTGGAACATGTCTTCTGGACAGAGAAGCTTCGGTTTGATATTGATCCCAGAGACGGTGGACCACACTGCAAGACAGATTAAGACGCCTAGCAGCATCAGCCTGTCACAACCCCCATTTCCATCCATCCGACCGCCCACCACCTTATAGCGCAAGAGCCCGCGGCCGCCAGACCTTCGTCATAGTATAAAAGCTGAAACTTTCTCTGCGCATATTCCGCAATAGAGATAGGAACAATCGGCCACTATAAAGTTTGGATGATCGTGGCTTTGGCAGGTAACAGGTGGAAAGGGTGTATAAAATTGCAGAAAATTTTCGTCATTTCATAAAGCTCAATTTTTTTATATGTTCTTCTTCGCAGTACTAGAAATCACTTTATCCCTTGCCAGACACTTTTCCATTATGGCAAACCCCCGCCAGACAACCTCAAAGTCATGGAAAACGTAATTCTATTACGAGCGCGCTGCAGCATCGTAAGAAAGTTCAGAAATAGCAGTATAAAATGTGCTTGTCACTTTGTGACAGCTTGACGTACTCCGTCCCGGGAGTTTACGAACACAACAGTTTTCCATGACATTGAGATCGTCTGGCGGAGGTTTGCCACAATGGAAAAGTGTCTGGCAAGGGATAAAGTGATTTCTAGTATTGCGAAGAAGAACATATAAAAAAATTAAGCTTTATGAAATGACGAAAATTTTCTGCAATTTTATACACCTTTGCCACCTGTTACCTGCCAAAGCCAAGATCATCCAAACTTTAATGTGGCCGATTGTTCCTACCTCTGTTGGGGGGTATGCGCAGAGAAAGTTTCAGCTTTTATACTATGACGAAGGTCTGGCGGTCTCTGGCTCTTAGACTATTAACGAATGGGCCAAACGGCTTCTCTCAGACATTGCGGACATCCCTACTGCCTATTGTCAACGAATCTGCTAACAAAAGTTGTAAATCAACAAAAGTTACACGCGTAATTACGGAAGACTGATATTTGCATATTTTTCTCTCACTCATATATGCCTGTTCTTTTCCTTAAAAAAAAAAAAGTGGTAGCTATCATTTTTGCATGAATTTGCATAAAGTTCATTTTTATCATTTATATAAACTATACATTTGATTGTTAGTGTCATTTTTTTATGGTGAGCTTCGAAAAGCAAGTTGTTCCTTAACTTTTGGAGGCCAGTGTATTTTAACGTACACCCATTACCAGATTTTTGTAACAATATCAACACTCACGGCTAATCTTTTTGCAGCTTTGTGCGATGTTTATTAAGTTAATAGACTCAAAACAAACCAAGTATTGGTTCAGGTGTCGTATAAAATTGGGTCGTATAAAATGGTGGGGTCTTCTTGACCAAAAATATAAATTGGTTTTAATTATATTTGTGGCTTTTAGCCTACAGTTCAGGACATTAGTTGGCAAGGTTTATACTGATTAAAAAATCTGATGTGTCCAACACATGACTTCCTTGCACGTCTATTAAATAAAAAATGTTTTTTACGCACTTTCTCTAAACTTATTTGTTTGAAAGATATAAAATATCAATAATAGTAAGATATAGCGATTTCTAGCCAAACATTTCGATATCGCCAAGCTGAGTTCAATTTGAAAGATTTCTTTCTGACACTTTATTTGGCGATATTTCACCAAAAGCCGACAAACTTGGGATAGTTTGCGAGATTTTGGGGATAGCCAAAGTAGTCATTGACCACAGACTTTCAATGAATTGAATGCATCCGTACACCTTAATGTATTTAAAGTCATTTGGCTCACCCTCTAAATAAATTCCCAGTCGATTGCTGTCAAAAAAGATATTGAAAACAGTTGGATATTATAATATAGTTCTAAAGACAAAAGTTCAAAATTCTACGGGTTAAAGTTTTAGAGTTATACAAAATACGAAATAATTTTGGCGGCCAAATTTGGCGATATTTCGGTGAAACTCGTCAATGTCGACGACATTTGGCGAGATTTTAAGCATGGACCAAAAAAGACAGATTATCGCCAAATTTGGCGATATTTCGCCAAAACTCGCCAAGAATGATGACAAATGGCGATACTTTAGGCATGGACCAAATGACTGACTATCGCCAAATTTGGCGATATTTCGCCAAAACTCGCCAAGGTCGAGGACAGACGGCGAGATTTTGGGCATGTACCAAACAATGACTGTCTACAGTTGTATTATATTGAAGATGTCCATAGACATTAAGGTACTGAAATTCTTTTCGGTGGTCCTGTAAATAAACTCTCCAGTAGATTGGAACCAAAAATCGAGATGCACAACTAGATGTTACAACATTCTTATATATGAAATTTCATAATAGTTTTTGAGATTTGAGAGTTAAATATGCACACACGTACACCAAAAGTCGCCAAGCTTGGCGGCTTTTGGCATAGTTCTTGAGGGAGGCACGTGACCGTGGTCGGACCATTACCTAACTTATGTGGTAGGACGATATTGTGCTTGAAATGGATGAATGCCCCTAAAATTGCCATTGACCGTAATGTATTGGAAATCTTTTGAGTGTTCCTGTAGCAGAACTACAAATGATAAAGACACTTTTTTTAATGGAGAAATTCATTTTCTAACTCTTTACAGCATACATCACTTCTGAGTCGTTTGAAATAGCCCAATACCTCTAAAAAACGCTTTGATGAATTTCGGCCCATAGAGCGTAATGTATTTCGAATCTTTTGGGCGGTTCTGTAGATAAACTATTCAGTCGAATGGAATCGAAAGGGGAGGTGCACAACTAGATGTTACAACAATCTTAAATATAAAGTTTCAACATTCTACGCCTAACAGTTTTTGAGATATGCGAGTTTAATGAGTTTCGGCCCATTGAGCGTAATGTAGTTCGAATGTTTTGGGCAGTCCTGTAGATAAACTATCCAGTCGAATGGAACCAAAAGGGGAGGTGCACAACTAGATGTTACAACTATCCAAAATATGAAGTTTGGACATTCTACGCCTAATAGCTTTTGAGTTAGGCGAGTTTAATGAATTTCGGCCCATAGAGCGTAATGTATTTCGAATCTTTTGGGCGGTCCTGTACATAAACTATCCATTCGATTGCCACCAAAAGGGGAGGTGCACAACTAGATCATAGAAGAATCCTAAATATCAAATCTCAACATTCTACGACCAATAGTTTTTGAGATATACGAGTTACATACATACGTACGTACGTACATACATACGTACAGACGGCATGGAAAAACTGGCCACAGCAGACTCGCCGCTGGTCAAAATGAGTTGCAGACGCGTTAATATGATCGTGCATGCTAGCCTACGATAGGATGCATCGAAAAAAATTTTTAAATTAAATTTAGAGGTAGTCAAAATCGGTTTTTTTGTCGAAATTTGGCCCCCAAAATTTTTCGGGATCACATTACTTCCTTATACTACGTACAAGGAAGTAAAAAAGTTCATTAGTCGCATTAGGAAACATGATATTAGCTTTTATTTGCTTATTGATTTCTTGTGCTTTTCTTGTGTCTCAAAACTTTTTAAAGAAATTAATTCATTCCTGAAAATTTGAGATGTTCTGTTATTATTTTCTATTTAAAAGATACATTAATCCATCACTGGAGCAATAATTGGCCAGAAAATAGTGTGACGAGGTAAAAAAGTTATACAGTTAGACTTACTCAGTATCAAGCTTTTAATAAACTTTTTAATGAGTACAAATGTTGCCCACTAATGTCTGAAAATATTGGCTAAAAACGAAAAACCACTTAAAGACAAACTATTTGTTGTTATTATTATTATTATTTTCGATCATAAAGAAATACGTATGCATTTTACTCTACCCTCTACTACAATAAAAAGCGGAATACAATGTGTATATCTAGAACCTAAGTCTAATAGCCATGATCATAATATTTTTAAATTTGAAAAAGTTAGGGTAGGAAATACATAAAATTTGATAAAGTGTATTAATATGTTTGGCTTTAAAAAATATATATTTCCTGTCAATTTTTCTCATTTAATTTGTGAAGAAGAAAAATTATCTGCATCAACCAACATGTAGGTAATCTTCAGACAATGATGTAAAACAGCCACTGAGGACTCGCTCAATGGGCTGGTACTTTATTTCTACCAAAACGCTTTAAGTGTGTAAATCAAAGAAACAAAATCTCCCTCACGGTCCATGTACATAAATTAAAATAAATTAACTGTGGAAGGGGGTGGAAAAAGTTCCGGATAATTCTTTTATGTTGTACTACCCGCTGTAATAAATGAAACAACACATTTAAAAAAACTTTCGGGAAAAATTCTTCAACGTGGAATTGTACAGCAAAACTTTCCGAAGAGTGACTCATCCCAAGGACGTACCCATGGGGGTGGTCCAGGGGGTCCGGACCGCTCCCGAAATTTCGATTTTTGTTAGCAAAATAATAATTATGAAGTCTTTTTTGTGGAAAATTCTCCCTTTTTCACTGTTTGGACCCTCCCCGAAATTTTTTTCTGGGTACGTCCGTGACTCATCCTGCTAAATTTCCGACTTATACGAATTATTTTTCTGAAAGTTTTGCAATGGATACAGGTTTATCGTAGATTACAGTGCATAGTACAGCTTCCATTCTAAAAATTTTGAAGTGCATTGCATAATTAATGTATTTGTATTTGTGTATCAAAATCACATCACAGGATTTTTTCAAAATACACCGTTTAAAAAGAGAGTCCTGCATTCCGATTAATCCCTGAATACTTTGGTGATTCAGAAAAGTGGTCGGCAGTTATGCCTCTAAATTTCCATTTGTATTTTCTAAGTACTTTTAATAAACAATTTATTATCTTCGTATCTCACTTTTTATCATCCATACTCGTATTTACGAAATTGGTTAGATGATTCTTTCGTCTTGAGACATCACAGCATCTGAACTCGGCTGAAGTTGGAAAGGACCGAAAAATTCTGAATTCATGTATTGTTTTTCACTTAATCTAGCCTGAAAACAGACACTAGATCTATGGTTTATAGCACATGTTTTTTATTTTTTTAGACAGAGAGGAAAATAAAGACTGGCAAAACGAATTTTGTTTTATAAATAAATCATGAGACTGCTTTCATTCCTATATAAAAAAAAAACCATAATTGAAACAGCAAATTTCTTTTTTATGTCCCTTCCTCAAAAATGAGCGGATTTCTGCGAGGAGGCTAATTGTTTATTTATTTTATTTTGACAAGCAATAGCGCTGGGGCCAAAAAGAGTTAGATATATATAGTGTACGTGGGACTAAAATAACGAATTATACAGTCCCCCCCCCCCAAAGTTCAAACATTACGTGGTTCCCTGGAGAAAGAAGGCTAAACCACTCTACAGTTTCATCTATTTGTTAAGGCCCAAGACACAGGCGGAATTAGGAGAAATAATTGCGTTAAGGCTATGTGTTGCGGCGAAATGTGGCTCGATTGCAAAAATAACGATTTATTATTATTTTTTTAAGGGGAAATGGAAGGAAGGATTATTCTTTTTTTCTTTACTTTCGGTTTTTATTGGTTTCAATAAGTTTAGAAGGATGGCATATCTCGTTCTGTCTTGAAAAATTATAGCCCGAACAAAATCCTGCATTCAAACAAATATTTATTGTTGTGGGATTACGGCCAATTATCTACACATGGGATCTAGGGCGATGGGTGAAGTGCTCTCCATGGTGGTCTTTCTAAGGGGTCTTAACCCGTATTTACTCTAAGTTTCGGTGGAAACCACGGAAAATTCCGAACGGTTAGGTCGGCGGACACGACCTGGTTTTGAACCAGGCACCTTCTGTCTCCCAGTTCAGAGAGCTATGCGCTTGACCACTGGTCGGGCCCTCAAAAAAAATGAAAGACATCCTACTGATAAAGTACAGTTTATAAACATTTTAATAGATACAAATTATAATAATTATATCTTTCGTTAAACTATACTTACTTTTTCCCTAAAAACGTGTTTTCGGAAGCACAGATTGATTAACCCGAGTGGTGATTGCGCCGTGAAACCACCTTATTTCAGTGCTTTCACTGCTAGTTACAAAATAATATAGTTAAATAGTCCCAACGCTGAAAAAGTGCAGCCATTTCCATTGATCGATTTAACTACCAACAACATGGCGTTCGATCGAATAGCTCATATCTGGAGCCACAGAACTAAAGAAGTTCGGCCAGCTGTGTTGGAAAAGTTCTTTAGTTCTGTGGCACCAGATGGGCGATTCGATCGACCGCCATGTTGGTACAGTTAAATGGATCGATAGCAACGGCTGGACTTTTTCAGCGTCGGAAAGTCTATCCAGTTGATCTTCATATATTGATGTCTTGCGCTTCAAAGGGTTAACCAGCAAAACTTACAATCTTTTTCAAAAATTTTAAACAGAATTAAGAAAAATTTCATTTCGGCCGGAGATCTAATCTTCAGAAATATGCATGGATTGCCAAGGAATTTTTACATGTATTTATTTCAAGCCCATATCTTAATTTCGACATTTTAAATTATAAACAATATTTCTCATATTCAGTGAAGGTCATCTTTAAATCGCTCGTGAAAAACTAGGTAAGTTCAAACTTATTTGTAATTTGTATAATTAATCAGCTTGAAGTGTTTTTCAGGCAGAGAAACGGATGAGAATGCAGATCATTCTTATCCATCGAAACACATATTGATACAAGTAGGGATAATTTTTACTTATTAAGATGGATACTGATTTGAATACGGATCACTGTTTTTCGTAGAAACGGATATGGATACGATTAGGGTTCATTTATAGTCATTGAAACAGATACGGATATGTATACGAATACAGATCATTTTTTATTGTCGAAATGCATATGTAAAAGAATAGAAGTTCATTTTTAGTCATTGAGTCGGATATGGATCATTTTTTTCTCACCAAAACGGATACGGATATGAATACAAACCATTGTTTCTCATCAAAAAGGGCTTGGATACGAATAGAGATCATTTATGATCATTGAACAAATACGGATACAAATCATTTTTTACTGTCGAAATGGGTATAGATACGGATAGGGTTCATTTATAATCATCGAAACAGATACGGATACGTATACGGATAATTTTTTTCTCATTACATTGCTTTTACAATCAAAACTTAATTAATTTGCAAAGTGAGAATAATCAATTATTGGCTAATTAAAATTAAATATTTGGTTCCCTTTGTTTATTGTTTTAAAAATTAATTGCAGTAACCTAATTACGCATATTTATGTCCAATTCCCCAAGAAACGAGCATCTCCCATTTGTTTTTCTTCAGGACTGCACCACTGCGTTACAGCCAGATTATGTTGCACTGTTCTATTGTGTAAGGAAGCTGCGCTCAGAGTAAATAAATTGCAATGAAATATGCCAACATGAGACGTATGTCAGCCAAAATTATCGAAGGTGTACTCCAAAGAAATCTGCCCCCACACCCCCCCGCCACCCAAAACACACACGCGTGCACGCACGTACAACCTGCCTGGAGGAACCATTTTTCAAAAAGGATATTGGATTGTAGGTTCCAAGGAGGCCCATGCCCAAAATAAGAGTGATGAATGACGGAGACCACGAGTTTTATAAACACGGTCTATAAATCCGAAAAGGCTGTTCCTGGGGGAGAGACGGACGTGATGCCAAAGAAAAATTAGAAATCATTTATTTTGCCTCCGTCGAAGCCTCTACTCATATATAGTTAGCAACGATGACGTCACCTGTCTCAAGAGAGACAAAGCCAATGAAACACGGCGAGGGTGTATTGCATTGGAAAACGAAAGGCGTATATATTTATTTGCTTCAAAGAAGTGTCAAAGTGCACTTTGATTTTATTCAATAAAATTGAAATTTCTTGAAATATATTTTCCCTTAATCGTATATACAGGGTATCCCAAAAAGGTGGAAGCAATCTCTAATTCCTTATCTATTAAAGAAGTGGGCAAGGTACATTGAAAAAAATTTTCAAAATAAGGGAGGAAAAAAGACTACTTTAAAAGAAAAAATAACGAGAGGAATTTTTTTTAAAGGTACACTTTTTAAAATTGTATATGACCCCGTACAAAAAAATCCCCTGTTAGTAAAATGTGTCCAATACACCAATGAGGTGATGTACAAAATTTCAGCTTTTCACTATAAAACGCCAAATAGATATCTTTAAACAAAGATGATCGTAACCTGTTTTGAATGTAAACGTTTATTGTAATTAAAAAACTTTGTAAAAAACACACATAAGAAGTAATAGGTAAGAGGTAAGAGGTATGTGTGATTTTTACAAAGTTTTTTAATTACTTTATCGTTTAACACCAGTATTTTGAGTGATTTTTCAGTAAACGTTTATTGCTATAGTGGGAAATAAAATATTTTCTTTCGTAATTTCTGTATGACCTCTGGAATGTGATCATTCGACGTGAAGTTTTTTCCTTCGAGAGCTATTGAAAAGTGGTTTAAATCAGGGGCGTAGCCAAGGGAGGGATATCGGGATATATCCCCCCCCGAAATTTTTGGGTTAGTGATGAAATTCCGTCTATTTATACACATATAAGTTCATATCCCCCCCAGAAAATTTTTCCAGGCGCAGACCCCCCCCCCCCGAAAAATTTTCCTGGCTACGCGCCTGGTTTAAATCATCATATATTTATCTTCATACCTCTGACACTTTTCAGGGTATGATGCTAAAATTTTGTGCACCACCTCATATGTGAAAGGGGCACATTTTACTAATGGGGAGTTTGTGTGCGCGGGGTCGTTTAGAAATTTAAAATGTGTCGCTTTCTGAAAATTAATGAAAGAAATTTTTTCTTAACGCAGTCTTTTTTTCTTTCCTGCCTTATTTTAAACGTTTTTTCAATTTACATTATACACTTATCTCTAATAGTAGATAAAAGGTTAAAGCGTTTTACCACCTTTTTTAACATCCTATATAATATTAATTCATGAGTTTGAACGTTCCACCAGAATTCACTTTATGTTATTTAATTTTTTATATTTAAAAACATTTTGGGAATTCGCTTATGCTCTCTACTTTGAAAACTCAACATAATTTGCAAACTAAATTCAAGGCAAAATATTTTTATGAAACATAAACCATTTATTCTAGTTCTGTATAAACTGGTTTCTAAAATTATATTTTTCATTTTAATCCTACTATATAGCTACGCTGATCCCTGATGCACTCTGTAACCGTTCCGGGCAACTATTTCAATATAAATATTTTACCGCCATTACTCGAAAAAGATAAAAAAGTTTTAAAAAATTAGAAAGGAGAAAAGCGTAATAACATCTACACTGTTTATATGATCCGCTTAAAATTTTTCGTAATTATCTCTCTATTCTAAAAAAAAGTAAAGGCCGCTGGCGCTGTCAAAGCTTCTGGACCTATCTCCTCCTAAACCGTAGGGATTTGAGTTTCGACTAAGGTAACCACAGATTCGAAAAATTCCGAGGAACCTGCTAAGCTGATTTAAATTTCGAAAATCGAATTATTTTAGAAGATATTAATAAAAAACTGAAAAAATAAAACCAAATGGTTGCCAGATTTGGCATAAAATCATTCATTCCTTTGCAACAAAGCGTTTCCAAGTATCTAGAATCGCGTGAAATTTACAAACATGAGTTAGAATTACGCCGCTTTTACGCCAAAATAAAAACTATATGAAATAAGTAACTCAAAATGCGTTACACAAAGTTGACAATTTTCAAATAGTAAGTTCGCTTAGACAACAGGAGTTTATAATTAGCGATTATTCGTTTTTCCAAAACAGAATAACTAATATCTTGAAAATGAAAAATAATTAAAATGCAGATTATTTTAAAGCCGGTTCTCGTCCAGCTGGATTATTTGCTACCAGTAGAAATATTTGGCGTTAACTATGCCATTATAGCAGTTATAGTACACTTTGGATATTTGATAGCGCGACGAGATGGTATAATTCGTGGTGTTAAGTACGCCAATCTGCAAACGATTATGTAAATGAACAGTTTTCCGGTAACCTTAAATGAACAGTAAATATAGGTTGTGAGTATGTGTAAATCGCCAAATAATGAAAAGTCGCCATTGGTGGCAGGCTATTCTATCTGTTCCGTAGCTTTTATTAACTTTACATGTACGCAAGTCGCCAAATAATGAAAAATCGCCATGGGTGGCAAATTCGCAAGGTGTCCAATAGGTTTTACATTATTAAAAATACAGCTGAAACATATATTCTTATTTTATTACGCTTTAGCTCCTAATTAGTATAACCTTTGAATGGCAACATTAAATATCATTGTGTTTCTGAGGAGTACAAATAATTTTTCCAGCGATTATAAGCGGAATCCGCACTCTAGGTGGAGTATAGCTCAGGACCCGTACAACACGGATTCCCATAGCAAAATATCTTCCGTGCTATGAGGGGTAGGGGGTTTACTGTAGTGTGAAGTTTAAATTTTTATGTACCAATGAAGATGCAAGAACTAAGCAATGTGTAGCTTAGCTCAGTAACATTCTGTCTGATCCAATCTTCGGGTTTTGTCTGTTGAAATTATGTCTTTTTTACGAATAAGCCCGATTAGGGGCCGAATGATTCATATGAAAAGCGAGCGTAGCGAGTCTGGGAGCCTTGGCCCCTAGTGTAGGAAAAAAACAACAATCTATGCTACTTCAAAAACCTGAAAATCCACCGTTCCTTGATTTTTTAACGCTCTTTTTTGCTATTTTCAGCTCTATTTTATTTCCGAGAGTAAAAAAAGGTGAATCATTTGCTTGACAAAATGAGCAGTAGCAATCGGTATGACGTCCTATTCATCATGGTCGTCAGGCTTTGAAAGGAAAGTATGATTCCAATTAGTTAAAAATAGTTTTTCCAGATTACATAATTTAATTTTTTTTCACAAATAAATCATCTGCATGAATATGAGAAAGGCTGTGTACACAAAACGAAATCTTTCGAATGCCAAAAGTTTATTCGCTTTTCCAGATGAGCCTAAATTTCGATTTGGGGTTATAATAAAAACTCAATATGAACTTATTTATTTTAGCTGGATGAAGATTATATATATTGAGTGTAGACATATTTTCGCCAACTGTTTTTTCTAGCGCCTGTTGTAATTGCCTCCTTACGGGCTTCTAGTTATAATAATAATAAACTAAACGTTTTATTTTGCAAAAACTCTTCCTTTTGTTTAATGAGTGATAAGAAGGAGGGATATAGTAACTACGTAAAATGTATGCATGTCATTAAGCATTGCGTCAACTAATGACTTTATAATGTATTACAACGTTGAGGGGGCTGGAGATGATAAATTAGCTGAGAATGATGATAATCTTATACCAAGCTGATCAAGAAGAGAAAGAAAGTGTCAGGGAAACATTGAGGCTTTTCCTCTATCAGATATCAACCAGCTTTTGCATTTACGCTACATTCCTTATTTCTCAGATAAATTAAAATTGTAATCTACGCAACAGAAGATTTATAAAGAAATTTCCTCAAGCGAAATTCGTCCAGGATATCCATTATGATAAATGATACTGTACCAAATCCACGGTTAAAAACAGCACTTAGACAAATTTTGGGGATGTCTCAAAAAGGTTTCTTTTCTTTTTCCAAAGAATTGCCCACAATTAGGCCGGTTACTTTATTATGAATACACCAAAAAGATGGACCAGCGTTATCTATGAAGGGACAGATGAAATGACATCTACACCCATGCTGGGAATCTAACCCGCACTCGTTGTGTGACAGAATGGTTTTCTAGTCACTACACAACCTTGCGGTTGGTCCAAAAAGTAGAAACTAAGATTTCTCACCAAAAATAGGCTCGACAATTGACATCAGGTTTAAAAAATAAAATTTCCGAAGTCGCCTAGTCCTCCGAAATTTACTTCGCTTTCTTTTTCACTAATCAAAACTCTTACATAAATTTAAGTGAAAGTGTTGATG
Organism: Cheiracanthium punctorium; assembly: GCA_038373885.1. NCBI lineage: Eukaryota > Metazoa > Arthropoda > Arachnida > Araneae > Cheiracanthiidae > Cheiracanthium > Cheiracanthium punctorium. The sequence goes on from JAWZYV010010725.1 coordinate 86,079, forward strand.
CGCTCCCCCCCCCCCTTATTGACCACTACTAAGGCCCGAAGTCTAGAAAGTGTTGACGGGTTTATTTTGAGAGCACCTAGTAGGCGGGAAACGTTACCCGCTACGAAAAGATGGACAGTTTAATCCTTTAAAGATAGTATTATTTTTAAGAAAACAGTCATAAAAAAGTACCTATTTTTTATTCAAAAAATATTGTATAAAAATAAGTGTATGAACAATATATGCATTCATTTAAAGGTTTTAGACATTTTGATATAAAAAAAATTTCCGGGCATAAGAACTGAAATGCTTCAATCTTTTTGGCGCATAACTTTTGAACTCTCCAGTCAAGGAGCGAGACTGAAGGTGTTTAAGAAAGTATCCCGAACAGGAAGTCGAGTCCGGGCCCGTAATCGTAAGAGACCGCCGGGCTAAAAAACTATTCTAGCACGCTTGGGTCTGGGTTCGATTCCCGGCTTGGGTGTTCATTCGTCCATGGGGGATAATGTTGGCCGCCCACTCTGTGCCCCCATATTAGAATGACCAATACTTCGGGTCACTGTAGTGACCAATGCCTAATCGACAAATGCCCGCTTATTATTAGTAATAATAATCTTAAGAGGGTGGTGCGTTTACCACCCTACAATCTTGGTGGGCTGATTTTTTTCTAGATCAATGCATTTATTTTATTGTGAGGATCAGTGTTATTCAAACTATTTGGCTACGATCCCACTTGGAGAAGCGGAAAATATCCTCGGGATTGCAAGATGGAGAAAAAAAAATTCAGTTTATTTCATAATTTTTTTACGGAAAAAATCCCCTTCGGTGCAAGATGGTTTCAAAATTTCAAGCACGGTACATTTAAATGAATGCTGAAGAGCGGGACTGCGCAGATTAAATCTTGGCAGTTAGAGCCTTCATTTGCAGCAGGAAGTCACTTTTAGCTGTCATGGAGATACATAAATCACACCGGAAGATTATTTCATCTTCGCACAGATTATATTCCTATTTTTAGTACGTTCGGAAAGGTTTTAGAACTCATCTCTCTTGCTCATTTCTCACTATCACTCTTGGAGATAATCACGTTCAAGAATGACACAAAAATAGCCTTAAAAAATAAACAGTTAAAAAAAATCATTCACCTGTGATACTTCTGCACAAAATACTCGGGCGTGCTCGTCACACTGGGTTTGAAGCAAGCGCATCCCATAATAATCCAAAAAATTTTCGATAATTCACTGCAGTCATATAAATCAGACGATCACACAAACACACACAAGATTAAAAAACGCACCTTGCCAGCCGATCAATCCAATAAATAAATCCGTATGATTTCGATGAGAGAGTGCAGTGCAGACAGGGGAAAAAAAACCAAAAATAATTTTACTAAAAATTCAACAGGTGATTCGCATACACGTGCTTGTCCAACATCGCGTTGCCGTGGTAACGGCGCATGCGTTCCAGTGTCCAAGATAGATCCCTCCGCTTTCTCTTCAATCTATTTTTTTTTTTTTTCCAACGCACCGTTGAGCCGTATAGCTTATGTCAGGATGTGTCGCTGGCTGACCAAAGATTTTATCTGGAGAGGTCTGTTATCAGGTAGTAAGTACACTTATACACAGTCGATCTTGAGAGAGAGGGGAATGACTTGGAGAAAATGAAACGGAAATTAATCGTCCACCTTGTCGTGCGAATATGGTTTCTTTTTTTCTTTTTAAGCGGGATGTTGATCACTTCCTTAAGCGGGTGATGGAGCGTGGATATTACACTCACATCCAACGAACCAGAATAATGACACCTAGGTGTTCGAAACGACCACTCTGAATTAATTACTTTAGATATCGCCATTTTGCGCTTTCTTAATCTGCAAACACATATTATACGAGATTAGACGGGCTCTGTAATTCACGAATGTGTTCAGGCTCGGGCTCGTCAGAAATTTCTCTTTTATTGAACGTACTCCTTGTAAACAGATTTTAAAAAGTGATTCATGGGAGAAATATTAAATGTTATTATTTGATAAACTTGAATCTAAAGAATTAGAAAGTGCATTAAGAGTTTGCTATTATACTTGTCTTTAATTTGCACAAACGGCAAACATTTATGATATTCTATCAATGAAGTAATTGGCTTTTATTTATCTGTTAGTTGAAATCTCGGGCTCCGACTTAAATAATATCGCTCGAGCTCTAGCGGGATCAAATTAAAAGTCCTCGGGCTTTAAAAAACTAGCACGAACTCATGCCTAATCTGCACACACATAGGTATCCAGGTGGGTGGGCCGAGGAAGCCTGAAACAATTCCGAAATTTGGATTTTTGCTGATTGGTTGTCCACAATCAAGCCTTTCCGTGACAAATTCTAGCTTTACCACCTTTTGGTCCCTCCCCGATTCCCCTCCCCCCATGCATGGTGTCTTTGAATACTCCTACTGCAGCAGGGACATTCTAAGACCCATGCCGGGAAGCAACGATGGCTACAGAAGGGAGAATCGCTGTCATTGCATTCTTGCAATGATGGAAGGGAACTGGACAATTGTTTCCTTTGTTGCGTCAATCTCCCAGCCGAGACAGCACATAAGCTTAAATGAAGCTTGACATTTCTTTGAATTTGACGTATTAATACAAGCTTGACAGTTCAATTCATTTTAAGCTTGCAGCAAGCTTGGAGATTACAAAAAAAAAAAAAAAAAAAAAAATGAGCCAGCAAATATTTTCCCGCCGAATTTAAGTCATTTGAACTGTTAAGCTTGAATACAACTTGATTACTGCTTGATTTAGAAAGCCACATCCACATAACAAATAATTTATCATCAGTCATAAATGTACTTGACCATAGAATTAAAAAAAAGAAAGATTCTATATTCCCAAATATTGAAATTCTTCAAAATAAAATACAAATATACTACAAAATTGATTTCAAAATCAGTCTTTTGTCTCGATTTCGGCCAATATTGCCCAACATGAGTGTTGCGATATTGAAAGTTTTAAAACGTGTGCTGCTTTTAAGTTTATATTATGCTTATTTACCTATTAGTAGAGTCTATAAATCACACATAACATTATTTTAATTTTGATTCATCCCATGGAAAAATAAAAGAAGCAGATCGGTATCAGCCAATACTGATCAATCTCGCCCAAAAATGGCGAGATTGATCAGTATGACAACCATAACAGTCACTTCAAACTTTAGTCATGTCACTTGGAGTTACACTGGCATGGTGGTTAAGACGCTGGCTTCCCACGCCTTAGGTCCCGAGATCGATCCCGGACGCTAGGCGAAAACAGATTAAAATAACTTGAGGTTTCAGCGTAGAGGGGTAAATGCGTAGAAAAATAAAATATATGGGGCGATTTCGCCGACCGGCACCCCTTGTATTTAGAAAAAAAAATTTGGAAAAATTTTAAACTTTGAATTAAGCTTGCTATGTCAAGCTTGATTCAAGCAAGTGTAAACTTGAACACTTGATTCAAGCTTATACGCTTGAAATTTTCAAGCTTAATTCAAGTTTATTGGCTTGATAAATCAAGCTTACCGCAAGTTTGATGCAAATTTGCAGTGCTGTCTGGGAGTGAAAGTCTACGCCCCCTTTCAAGTGATGCTCATAGTACGCGGTGTTGCTGCTCTTATTTCGTTAGATTTAAAAAAATACACTTCTCATATCGAAGCCAAAATTTATTTTTCAGTATATTATTATATGTATGTGTATGCTTTCAAAATTAAAAAAAAAAAAAAAATTCTTTCTAAAGCACATTTTTGAATATTAGTTGTATTTATTTATGTTTAAATTTTTCAAAATTACTTTTTAAGTTTATCATTCTCAAGCCTATTGTTTACTTTTAGATATTTATTTACTTTTTTAACTTTCAAAATTGTAAAAAGAAAAAAAAAAGAACGTGTTAAATATATGTATCTATGGTCAAATGTTACTAAGAACAATATTGTGAGCAATTGTAAACCATTGTAAACTAACTGCCTTTATATTGCATAACACTGATGTATTTTACCAATTGTAATACAAAAATTGTGCTGTAAAAAAATAAAATAAAAATGAGGGAAACCGCTGCTTGCTGGACCTGAGCCTAGAGCTAGGGTTCAGCAGGACAGTAGGACACTTCAGGAACTAAAACAGGCTTTAAACCAAATAGGTAGGCCGTTCCTGAAGGTAGTATCCTATAGTATCATAGTACGCGGCCTAACTGCCATACCTAGATGTCACTGTGTGTGCGCGTGTGTGTGTGGTGGTAGTTTTTTTCAATATACTTCTACAAATAGTAATTTACGAGTCAGAAAGTTGGGAGAGGGGGGGGGGGGGTATCCAAACCTGCCTTCACCTACAGCGCTGATGTGCGCAGAGTTTTAAGTTAATTGGAGAAGGGGAAGTTAGTGGGAAATTAACTACGAGGTTTCAACCTGATGTAAGGTTCAGATATACAGTGTCAGTTAAACACAAGGTTTGCGTTATCGCTGTTGTTGTTTCTTATACCCTCTGGCAACCACGAAGCGATGCCATATCTTCCATGTGGGACGGCGATGGGCGGAAGATGATGGCTTCCATTTAAATGAGCCCAGTGAGAGGAAGCTCGATTTTTCTCGTCGCCTCCACATTTTGAACGAACTCAGAACATCGGAGGCACGAACAGATTTTACGTGCACCAGCTCCCATTACCATACACGGTTCCACAGCTGTATGGTAATGGGAGATTTTAAACCTTGTCCACAGCCGAGCTGCTGTGGACAAGGTTTTCGGCCTCCCAATGACTGGCCAAACCGGTGCTGCTTCACTTTCTGTGTTCTTATGAGAATGGAGCTTAACGACTAGGCCACTGCGGGACAATTCATGATTTAATAAAATAAATAAAAATATAAGCGTTTCCGTGCAAATACAGATAAAAGTTATAAGTGAAACTGCTCATCGTACATGAATCATTTCACCAGAGAAACACGTTTTAACAGCTAAAAAGAACAAATCAAGTTGAATGATTTCGTGGAAACTATTTTGAAATCGGAGGAAAAAAAGTAAAATAAAAAAATCTGAGGTTTCTGTCAGATTACGTTTTCATTTAAAAAAGAAACTTTTTCTTTTCTTTTTTTTTTCCCACGACGACCATTAATATTGATTTTTCTTTGAATAAACATATTATTACAACCGGCCAGAAAATGTGATGACATTTTAAAAAAGAAGAAAAGAAGAAAAAATCCATAAAGAAACAAACTTTCTGTAATAAAACGGGAAACGGCGAATGTCACGCTCCGTAAATAAAGTTATTATGGAACCGAAACAGTAAAATAATCTGCATAATTCTTATGAATATTGTATGAATTGTGATAAAGAAAAAACCAGAAAAGTTTGTATTTTTATTGCACTTCTCCCTGCTTTGTTCGGAAACATTCGTGGAAAGCAGAAGGGAAGGAAACAAATTTTGTAAGGGAAGGGGGGAAGGGGGAGATCATTCTGGCTCCGGCCAAATATTAAATAACGTTTTGTCTTGTCTCAAAAACTTATTTTAAATAGGTACAAGGTATAGTCTTTTTTTCATTTATTTATTTAGTTGAATCGTTTTTGCATTTGATTGTATGTTAGTAGTAGATAAATAAGAGTTCTGCTCAGGGGCAGCCCATGTTAATTGTGGGCAGCCGTGGGCAACTGTATAACTGCGTTCCCTGGGCTGAGAGAGAGAGGGGGGCGTGGTCGGACCGGATGTGGGGAGAGGATGTTCGAAGGGTTGATAAGATTTTTTTTTCCTTTTTTCAAATAAGGGGACTTGTAATTTTTTTCAGACTTTAAGATATTTTTGAAATAAGGGGACTTGGAAAAATTTTCAGACTTTAACAATTTTTCAAATAAGGATACTTGTAATTTTTTTCAGATTGTGACATATTTTACAAATAAGGGGACTTGGAAAAATTTACAGATTGCGATGCATTCTCTCATGAAAAATAAGGGACTTTAACATTTAGTATCAAAATAAGAGACTTTGACATAATTTTAAATAAGCTATATGAATTACACCTGAAATAAAAAATTTTATTATAAAATGAGGACCCACCAGCCGCCCGGTAGAATTCGTCTACCGCCTCATTTCAAATAAAAATTCTTACTGTGCCTTTCCCCATCACGCTAGCCTCGCATGAATGGAGACAGGGCGTAGCACAGAGGATGCGTTGTTGTTTTTGTTTCTTTAAATAATAATTAACTATGTGGAGCAAAGAAACGTACAACATCCCCAGGAGACCTACGAACTTTAATTTTAAGTTAAATAAGTAATTTACAACAAATATTTTTCTTAACCAAGAGTTTTAATTTTAATTTAATAATTTATTTTACAACAAATATTTTTTTAATCAAGAGTTAATTAATTTTTATTTATTTATTTTTTTTAAACCATGAGTTTTAATTTTATGTGAAATAATTTTACAACAAATATTTTTTTAACCAAGTTTTAATTTTTAGTTAAATAATTTTACCAAGTTTTAATTTTACAACAAATATTTTTTTAATCAAGAGTTAATTTATTTTTTATTTATTTTTACCAAGTTTTAATTTTAAGTTAAATAATTTTACAACAAATATTTTTCTAAATTTATTTTTTAACCAAGTTTTAATTTTAAGTTAAATTATTTACAACAAATATTTCTTTTTAAATCAAGTGTTTTTAATTTATCAAGAAAAAAAAAAGTTAATCAAGTGTTTTAATTTTTTGTATACCGTATTTTTGTTAAGTAACCGTTTAACATTAAAGTAGGATACCCATACATTTTCTACAAATTTAATCTACGGTTAGGGAAGTAAGAAAATGACACCATAGAAAGATTTTTACAAATAATGATATAGTCTTATATTCTATTGCGAGAAAACCACTTTAACCATATATCCCAAAAAACTCAAGTTTTTGTATACGAAATGCATGAATACGCGTTAGATCCCCTTAGAAAGTCTTCCTACCAAGGCACCCCTCATCCTAGGCAGATACCCCCGCGTGCAGGTTTGCCTTAAAGCACAAATAAACAAAGTACTTATCTAAACATTTTTGATAAATTTTAGGCAGCGATTATACTAGTTTATATTTTCTATAGATCAATTAGAGAAAAAATTACATTTTTAGTAATCCTACAAAACTTTTTTATTGTATATCACAAGTAGAGTAACATGATTTATAGAATTTCAATACGATACGAGTTAGATTGTTTATGTGCAACACTAATTTCAGTTTGACTATGAAAGCATAATTTTATACATGCATTAATATTTTTAGAGGTATGCACTTAACCTATTTTATAGAAAGGTGAGCATAACTAGCACAAACTTTTAGACTAGATAGTACTATTGTTAGAAAGTTGAACTATTGGAAATAAAAATTGAAGATCCGTTTTAGTATACTGCATGTACATAAATATCTTTCAACTACTTAGATAGTTTAAATCACAAATCATTACTTAAACTAAAAAATACAAGGTTTTTACTTACGTGAAGCCACATCTTGCGAAATCTTCGAGTCTCTGGACAAAGTACCAACATCTATACGGCTAGCAAGACCGGAAAATCGAATAATGATTTAAAATACATTATCCCTAATTCCCGGTCCAACTAGCACATGTTCATTAATTCTTAATCTTGGCTGAAATAGGTATATTATTTTGACACTAAAAACAAAACACATTTGAAGATATTAAACGCTTTAAAAGTAATTTTTTTTCTTATAACAATTTACCAGATTCACAATACTATTTTATGTAGGATAAAATTAGTTAGCAAGCGAAAATTTAATCTTAGTTAGAATTTACTGAAATACAAATACCATGCATGCCTTATTTTCTATTAGGAGAAAGCCCTCAAACCCCAGTTTTTGTATACAAACTGCATAAAGTACTTCTACCGATAATGCTATTAATATTAATTACACTGGATTACCCACTTAAAATTTCGCGAAACACCAAAATACAGAAAAACATACATTAACAATAACAAAAAAAATCACACTTAAAAGTACAACACATCAAAAGTGCAACTATAAGAACCACATAATTATTTTCAATTAGAATTACGGTATCAACTTATATGTAACTAAAATAATAGAAAATATTACACTTACCCTGTACTTGTACACGCGAGAGGCGAAAATAATAAAAATATTCGCAAATATATCCACAGCATAAGTAAAATCCACGTGCTGGCCATATTGCTGATAACAGAAATTGAGATAAAAAAGTGCCTTGAGGCTCTACAGAGCCGGTACAATAAGAGTTGGCCAGTTTGCCGATAAGATAAAACCAGGGAGGGTGCTAGGGGAATACCGAATTGTGGGGACACGTGTTTCATTCTACGTTCAAAAATGGGGACTTATGGATGAAGATGTTTACTACTTAAAAACATAATCTAATTTTTACAAACGCATTGGAACTTTGTAAAGGATATCTATTGAACACGTATTAAATAGATTATGATTATTCTTCTGATCGACATTATATCCTAAATTAAAATATCAAAGATAAGCTACAACGATTAATATATTTTACGTAGTTTAGGAAACTAATGAATCATTAAATTAATTTCTGTGAAACAATTAGCAAAGATCATTGTACTAAAGCAAATTATTTTTGTTAAGTTTTGATAAATAACAGTAATAAATTATAGGCATTGCAGATGAATGAGTATTCACGTATAAAATAGGTATTAAAATTATTGTTTAAAACAATTTTTAGAATAATAAACTAAAATTTTTATTTAATAAAGTCATAAACTAAAATTATTAATTAAAACTTGTTAATAAATTAAACATATCAAAAATTTTTTTATAGACTTAAATTTTACATAGACATCCTTTTAATAAATGCATAAACTAAACTTATTGTTTAAAACAATTTTTAGAATAATAAACTAAAATTTTTATTTAATAAAGTCATAAACTAAAATTATTAATTAAAACTTGTTAATAAATTAAACATATCAAAATTTTTACACTCAATTTTTTTTTTTTTATATACTTAAATTTTACAAAGACATCCTTTTAATAAATTCATAAACTAAAACAATTTTTACAATAATAAACTAAAATATTTATTTAATAAAGTCATAAACTGAAATTATTAATGAAAACCTGCTAATAAATTAAACTGATTACTCTAAAAGATAGCTAATCACAACATATATCGGAAAAAATATAAGCAATTATAATACCTGAAAAATACCGGACAACACTCTTGTTACATGCGGACAAAACATCTGTTTGCACGGCTAAAGTATTCTTGGGTACCCGTTGCAGGAGAACTTACCTACGCCCAACCTACAAAGTCTACAAATTTAACGGCAACTGATTTTCTCTTATCAGGTATCACAGATCAGATAAGAGATAAGGAAGTGACATGCGCAGAAGACACGTGATAGTGACGTGTGCAAATCTGTGTTGATTTAATATCCGCTAGGTTCGTTGGCAGGATGTACATTGAGTGGCAACTCTCAGAACAGGCTAAGACAAGTTAGATGATGCAATATCTACAGGTTTGAGGAAGGTAGAGGGCGCTTGGGTAATCACGTGATTTTTTTAAAGAACCAGTAAAGACATTTTAGTTAGATAAAATGGCCAGGTGTGTGTTGCGAGACTCCCTTTGCACTGTGTGCGCCTATACTTAAGACGTGTGTTTTAATTGATTTTTCGCCGAGTTTCAAAAATGTCTTTGCTTGAATCGATCGAAAATAACTTTAACATTGAATACACTCCCGAGTTTTATACTCAAAGTGATGCGGATGTGTTGCTGCAAGAAATAATACAATTGCCTTTAGATGTAAAGCCTCTGCAAAGTATTGAAAAGGAAATTTCCCCCGAGTTTTGTACTGAAAGTGATGTTGATGTGCTACAGCAAGAATTGTTTCAATTACCCCTGCAAAGTAGTGAAAAGAAAATTTCCTCGACCCGTGAAGTAATTACTTTTGCTGATGAAGGAATCAATTACAGTTTACCTGGAGCAACAGTCTATGTTTACTCTTGGATATCCATTTTGCAAAAAATACGTGAAGATCTACAGAAAGTGACAAATTATGAATTTAATATGGTGCAAGTGAACTTTGGCTCTGAAGAACAACCTAAAATTGAAGACGGCAACTACGAAGATTTTAATCTAGACCTATCATCAGGTGTATGCATTCTAAGTTTTGGATCTAAACGAACTTTGGATTTTAAACCAGCGAACTGTGAAACCGCTACCATTAAATTAGAACATGGTTCAATGTGTAAGATATATCCCCCAACCAACAAACTTTTAACGCATGGTATTCCTTCTGAACTTAGTGTGGCAGACCCGCACATTAACCTAACGTTTGCCAAAATGTGCATTTATGAGCCTTCCCCGAAATGGGCAAAGTTGGACGATTGGACGGATAATCTTTACCACAGCTTATATGCTTCTGTAAATAGTACATGGCACTTGGAAAGACTTATCTACGTTTCACTTCACGATGAAAGAACTGACTTGAAGATCCATATTAGACAATTTATACAGAATGCCCAATTAGACTATATACCAACCGGCCAGGGAGTCGTGATGAACCCTTCCACATGGATCGAATTTATTGTAAAACTATTAGATTTTAATATAGGTCATAGCAATAGCTCTTTTATTTGTAATAATCAATTATCTGTATTTAATGATGATGGAAAATGCATCTTACAACAAATTTACAAAACCGGAGATTCATTCTCGTTAAATCCAATTTCCTTAACACTTTTAAATGATCAAGTAAAAAAACTTTGCGAAATGAGAAATGAAATATTGGAATGCATTTTAAAAACGCTATATACGACGACCCTACCCCATTTAATTTTAAAATTAAAGCCGCAAAAATGTAACCGCGAACCCCATTGTACTTATGATGAGGCTAAACAACAATTAATGGATATAGTACATCAGGAAATTTTTAAAAACATAGGCCGGGTTCAGGATCATCCTTCGCAAAGGATACATGCTTGCTCGAATAGAACACATGTTGATGAGAGAGAGGGTCTTATAAGTAGTAAAGCATGGTTTACGGTCGACATGTCGTATATTGCAAGAGAGATATGCGAGAACAAATGTACTTGTCATTATGACGGAGAATTTTTTTCAAACATTTTCATTGAAGACTATATGAAGTATCTTCAAAATGTGCTATTTAATACATTTTTTCAACCGTTTTCAGATTTTGCTAATTCTCAAGGATGGCAAAACATGTGTAATTATGTGATGTTATTGGTGTATAACTAGTATTGCGATTGTAAAAAAATATATTAAAACCATTGTGATTATGTAGAAAAGGTCATGCTTGCTTCTACAACAGTAAGATTTTACTGACTTGTGCATGCTTAGTTATAGAATACTCATTGAAAAGTTATTATTTTCTTAATTGTGTAAATAGTTTGTGTAATTTAAAATATATTTTTGTAAATAAATAAGTTTAAATACGAAAACTTTTCTGTGTTTTCTTTATGTGTATGTGTGTGTTGATTACTTGCAATATAAAAATTTATAAAATTTTACTGAAGCAAAAAGTGGTAAAGTTAACATACTTGGTCAAGATTTAAGGTTCTCGTGTCGTGTTTTATACTTATCTTTTATACACTACAAGGTAAAAAGTTACAAATTTAACAAAATTTATTGAAGCATGTACTATGGAAACATTAATCTACTACATAGAAATAAAATGTTCTGATTAAAATCATAAACTTAAGTGTAATAGGTAAATTGAGTTACATGAGAATTCACAAAGTATTAATTTTTTTATAAAATGAACTTGGCTAAAAAAGTAAGTTTCCATAATTTTATAACTTAATCGATTTTACATGTTTTTCAAAAATAAAGTTAAGTGAGATAAAGAAACTTAGTATTTTTAAATAAAGATTTTTTGAGGTATTCTTTAATGTAAAGATCTTACCACATTTTACTTGAAGTAACAGAATATTTTAAATCAGACACTATGTTTTTAAAACATCAGAGTATTAACTTAGCATATTTTTTATTAAGTAATGGGCTTGAATATTTTTATAAGAAATATCAACTAAGTGCACATATTACACATTTTACTGATTAAGATGGTTATGCTTACAAATTTTAAATAAATATGCTCTTACTTTTATACATGTTACTTGTTCAAACTAAGTGTACTTTTGATTTGTATACGTTTATGAGTTCTCATAAGTTATGAAATTATTTCTCGAAAGGAACTTAGCTATTAGAACTTTGTAAATTTTGTAGAAGTAGTATGCTTAACATGTTTTTCATGAAATGGATTTAAATTTGGTATAGAAATAATCAGTTATTTTTGCATAGATGTATAAACTTATCTTTATGTAAACCATAACTAATTAAAAGTAACATAATTTATGTCTATACAAAGTGAGGGACTTAAACTATTTTTCAGAATTATCAAGTAAAGGATTTTACAAAATACTTAGTAAACTGCATTAATAGATTGTAAGTTGTAATTTTTTTCTGTTAGAAGTTTTGCACATTGCTATATTTTATGTTCTGATAAGTCGTTGAATATATTCTTTAAATAAACTAACAGATCTGTACTTTGAAAATTTCATTGAAGTGTTGAACTTTGGTATTTTTCGAATGTTACGAACTTGATACATTTTTTCTGAAGTGCTAGATATGTGAAATTGTCTTTTTAGAAACATTGAATTATTCAACTTAGTACATTTCAGTTACTCTTTCAAGATAACGGACTTAGAATTTTTTACAAATAGCAAGCTAGTAACTTGCTAAACATGCTTCTTGCAAATATTTTTAAATACCGTTCTTAAAAATCAAAGTTGTACTACTTAATTATAATTTAATTTGAATATTCTTAAGTAGTTACAACTTTGATAATTTTAAGAACGGTATTTAAAAATATTTGCAAGAAGCATGTTTAGCAAGTTACTAGCTTGCTATTTGTAAAAAATTCTAAGTCCGTTATCTTGAAAGAGTAACTGAAATGCACTAAGTATGAATAATTCAATGTTTCTAAAAAGACAATTTCACATATCTAGCACTTCAGAAAAAATGTATCAAGTTCGTAACATTCTAAAAATACCAAAGTTCAACACTTCAATGAAATTTTCAAAGTACAGATCTGTTAGTTTATTTAAAGAATATATTCAACGACTTATCAGAACATAAAATATAGCAATGTGCAAAACTTCTAACAGAAAAAAATTACAACTTACAATCTATTAATGCAGTTTACTAAGTATTTTGTAAAATCCTTTACTTGATAATTCTGAAAAATAGTTTAAGTCCCTCACTTTGTATAGACATAAATTATGTTACTTTTAATTAGTTATGGTTTACATAAAGATAAGTTTATACATCTATGCAAAAATAACTGATTATTTCTATACCAAATTTAAATCCATTTCATGAAAAACATGTTAAGCATACTACTTCTACAAAATTTACAAAGTTCTAATAGCTAAGTTCCTTTCGAGAAATAATTTCATAACTTATGAGAACTCATAAACGTATACAAATCAAAAGTACACTTAGTTTGAACAAGTAACATGTATAAAAGTAAGAGCATATTTATTTAAAATTTGTAAGCATAACCATCTTAATCAGTAAAATGTGTAATATGTGCACTTAGTTGATATTTCTTATAAAAATATTCAAGCCCATTACTTAATAAAAAATATGCTAAGTTAATACTCTGATGTTTTAAAAACATAGTGTCTGATTTAAAATATTCTGTTACTTCAAGTAAAATGTGGTAAGATCTTTACATTAAAGAATACCTCAAAAAATCTTTATTTAAAAATACTAAGTTTCTTTATCTCACTTAACTTTATTTTTGAAAAACATGTAAAATCGATTAAGTTATAAAATTATGGAAACTTACTTTTTTAGCCAAGTTCATTTTATAAAAAAATTAATACTTTGTGAATTCTCATGTAACTCAATTTACCTATTACACTTAAGTTTATGATTTTAATCAGAACATTTTATTTCTATGTAGTAGATTAATGTTTCCATAGTACATGCTTCAATAAATTTTGTTAAATTTGTAACTTTTTACCTTGTAGTGTATAAAAGATAAGTATAAAACACGACACGAGAACCTTAAATCTTGACCAAGTATGTTAACTTTACCACTTTTTGCTTCAGTAAAATTTTATAAATTTTTATATTGCAAGTAATCAACACACACATACACATAAAGAAAACACAGAAAAGTTTTCGTATTTAAACTTATTTATTTACAAAAATATATTTTAAATTACACAAACTATTTACACAATTAAGAAAATAATAACTTTTCAATGAGTATTCTTTAACTAAGCATGCACAAGTCAGTAAAATCTTACTGTTGTAGAAGCAAGCATGCCTTTTCTACATAATCACAATGGTTTTAATATATTTTTTTACAATCGCAATACTAGTTATACACCAATAACATCACATAATTACACATGTTTTGCCATCCTTAGAATTAGCAAAATCTGAAAACGGTTGAAAAAATGTATTAAATAGCACATTTTGAAGATACTTCATATAGTCTTCAATGAAAATGTTTGAAAAAAATTCTCCGTCATAATGACAAGTACATTTGTTCTCGCATATCTCTCTTGCAATATACGACATGTCGACCATAAACCATGCTTTACTACTTATAAGACCCTCTCTCTCATCAACATGTGTTCTATTCGAGCAAGCATGTATCCTTTGCGAAGGATGATCCTGAACCCGGCCTATGTTTTTAAAAATTTCCTGATGTACTATATCCATTAATTGTTGTTTAGCCTCATCATAAGTACAATGGGGTTCGCGGTTACATTTTTGCGGCTTTAATTTTAAAATTAAATGAGGTAGGGTCGTCGTATATAGCGTTTTTAAAATGCATTCCAATATTTCATTTCTCATTTCGCAAAGTTTTTTTACTTGATCATTTAAAAGTGTTAAGGAAATTGGATTTAACGTGAATGAATCTCCGGTTTTGTAAATTTGTTGTAAGATGCATTTTCCATCATCATTAAATACAGATAATTGATTATTACAAATAAAAGAGCTATTGCTATGCCCTATATTAAAATCTAATAGTTTTACAATAAATTCGATCCATGTGGAAGGGTTCATCACGACTCCCTGACCGGTTGGTATATAGTCTAATTGGGCATTCTGAATAAATTGTCTAATATGGATCTTCAAGTCAGTTCTTTCATCGTGAAGTGAAACGTAGATAAGTCTTTCCAAGTGCCATGTACTATTTACAGAAGCATATAAGCTATGGTAAAGATGATCCGTCCAATCGTCCAACTTTGCCCTTTTCGGGGAAGGCTCATAAATGTACATTTTGGCAAATGTTAGGTTAATGTGCGGGTCTGTCACATAAGGTTCAGAAGGAATACCATGCGTTAAAAGTTTGTTGGTTGGGGGATATATCTTACACATTGAACCATGTTCTAATTTAATGGTAGTGGTTTCACAGTTCGCTGGTTTAAAATCCAAAGTTCGTTTAGATCCAAAACTTAGAATGCATACACCTGATGATAGGTCTAGATTAAAATCTTCGTAGTTGCCGTCTTCAATTTTAGGTTGTTCTTCAGAGCCAAAGTTCACTTGCACCATATTAAATTCATAATTTGTCACTTTCTGTAGATCTTCACGTATTTTTTGCAAAATGGGTATCCAAGAGTAAACAGAGACTGTTGCTCCAGGTAAACTGTAATTGATTCCTTCATCAGCAAAAGTAATTACTTTACGGGTCGAGGAAATTTTCTTTTCACTACTTTGCAGGGTAATTGAAACAATTCTTGCTGTAGCACGTCAACATCACTTTCAGTATAAAACTCGGGGAAATTTCTTTTCAATACTTTGCAGAGGCTTTACATCTAAAGGCAATTGTATTATTTCTTGCAGCAACACATCGGCATCACTTTGAGTATAAAACTCGGGAGTGTATTCAATGTTAAAGTTATTTTCGATCGATTCAAGCAAAGACATTTTTGAAACTCGGCGAAAAATCAATTAAAACACACGTCTTAAGTATAGGCGCACACAGTGTAAAGAGAGTCTCGCAACACACACCTGGCCACTTTATCTAACTAAAATGTCTCTATACTGATTCTTTAAAAAATCACGTGATTACCCAAGCGCCCTCTACCTTCCTCAACCCAGTAGATATTGCATCATCTAACTTGTCTTAGCCTGTTACAGAGAGTTGCCACTCAATGTACATCCTGCCAACGAACCTAGCGGATATTAAATCAACACAGATTTGCACACGTCACTATCACGTGTCTTCTGCGCATGTCACTTCCTTATCTCTTATCTGATCTGTGATACCTGATAAGAGAAAATCAGTTGCCGTTAAATTTGTAGAGTTTGTAGGTTGGGCGTAGGTAAGGTCTCCTGCAACGGGTAACTAAGAATTCTTTAGCCGAGCAGAACGATGTTTTGTCCGCATGCAACAAGAGTGTTGTCCGTTATTTTTCAGGTATTATAATTGCTTATATTTTTTCTGATATATGTTGTGATTAGCTATCTTTTAGAGTAATCAGTTTAGTTTATTAACAGGTTTTCATTAATAATTTCAGTTTATGACTTTATTAAATAAAAAATTTAGTTTATTATTGTAAAAATTGTTTTAGTTTATGAATTTATTAAAAGGATATCTTTGTAAAATTTAAGTATATAAAAAAACTGAGTGTAAAAATTTTGATATGTTTAATTTATTAACAAGTTTTCATTAATAATTTTAGTTTATGACTTTATTAAATAAAAATTTTAGTTTATTATTCTAAAAATTGTTTTAAACAATAATTTTAATACCTATTTTATACGTGAATACTCATTCATCTGCAATGCCTATAATTTATTACTGTTATTTATCAAAACTTAACAAAAATAATTTGCTTTAGTATAATGATCTTTGCTAATTGTTTCACAGAAATTAATTTAATGATTCATTAGTTTCCTAAACTACGTAAAATATATTAATCGTTGTAGCTTAACTTTGATATTTTAATTTAGGATATAATGTCGATCAGAAGAATAATCATAATGTATTTAATACGTGTTCAATAGATATCCTATACAAAGTTCCAATGCGTTTGTAAAAATTAGATTATGTTTTTAAGTAGTAAACATCTTAATCCATAAGTCCCCATTTTTGAACGTAGAATGAAACACGTGTCCCCACAATTCGGTATTCCCCTAGCACCCTCCCTGGTTTTATCTTATCGGCAAACTGGCCAACTCTTATTGTACCGGCTCTGTAGAGCCTCAAGGCACTTTCTTATCTCAATTTCTGTTATCAGCAATATGGCCAGCACGTGGATTTTACTTCATGCTGTGGATATATTTGCGAATATTTTTATTATTTTCGCCTCTCGCGTGTACAAGTACAGGGTAAGTGTAATATTTTCTATTATTTTAGTTACATATAAGTTGATACCGTAATTCTAATTGAAAATAATTATGTGGTTCTTATAGTTGCACTTTTGATGTGTTGTACTTTTAAGTGTGATTTTTTTGTTAATGTATGTTTTTCTGTATTTTGGTGTTTTGCGAAATTTTAAGTGGGTAATCCAGTGTAATTAATATTAATAGCATTATCGGTAGAAGTACTTTATGCAGTTTGTATACAAAAACTGGGGTTTGAGGGCTTTCTCCTAATAGAAAATAAGGCATGCATGGTATTTGTATTTCAGTAAATTCTAACTAAGATTAAATTTTCGCTTGCTAACTAATTTTATCCTACATAAAATAGTATTGTGAATCTGGTAAATTGTTATAAGAAAAAAAATTACTTTTAAAGCGTTTAATATCTTCAAATGTGTTTTGTTTTTAGTGTCAAAATAATATACCTATTTCAGCATATGATGGTATTAAGAATGAATGAAAATGTGCTAGTTGGACCGGGAATTAGGGATAATGTATTTTAAATCATTATTCGATTTTCCGGTCTTGCTAGCCGTATAGATGTTGGTACTTTGTCCAGAGACTCGAAGATTTAGCACGATGTCCCTTCACGTAAGTAAAAACCTTGTATTTTTTAGTTTAAGTAATGATTTGTGATTTAAACTATCTAAGTATTGAAAGATATTTTATGTACATGCAATATGTGCTAAAACGGATCTTCAATTTTTATTTCCAATAGTTCAACTTTCTAACAATAGTACTATCTAGTCTAAAAGTTTGTGCTAGTTATGCTCACCTTTCTATAAAATAGGTTAAGTGCATACCTCTAAAAAGGTTGATTCATGTATAAAATTATGCTTTCATAGTCAAACTGAAATGAGTGTTGCACATAAACAATCTAACTCGTATCGTATTGAAATTCTATAAATCAAGTTACTCTACTTGTGATATACAGTAAGAATATTTTGTAGGATTACTAAAAATGTAATTTTTTCTCTAATTGATCTATAGAAAATATAAACTAGTATAATCGCTGCCTAAGATTTATCAAAAATGTGTGGGTAAGAAAAAATGTTTAGATAAATACTTTGTTTGTTTGTGCTTTAAGGCAAACCTGCACGCGGGGGTATCTGCTTAGGATGAGGGGTGCCTTGGTAGGAAGACTTTCTAAGGGGATCTAACGCGTATTCATGCATTTCGTATACAAAAACTTGAGTTTTGGGGGATATATGGCTAAAGTGGTTTTCTCGCAATAGAATATAAGACTATATCATTATTTGTAAAAATCTTTCTATGGTATAATTTTCTCACTTGCCTAACAGTAGATTAAATTTGTAGAAAATGTATGGGTATCCTAAACCTACTTTAATGTTAAACGGCTACTTAACAAAAATACGGTATACAAAAAATTAAAAACTCTTGATTAAATTTTTTTTTCTTGATAAATTAAAAACACTTGATTTAAAAAGAAATATTTGTTGTAAAATTATTTAACTTAAAATTAAAACTTGGTTAAAAAATAATATTTGTAGTAAAATTATTTAACTTAAAATTAAAACTTGTAAAAAATATTTGTTGTAAAATTATTTAACTTAAAATTAAAACTTAAAATTAAAACTCTTGGTTAAAAAAATATTTGTTGTAAAATTATTTAACTTAAAATTAAAACTTGGGTAAAAATCTCTTAAGAAAAAAAAAATGTTTAGATAAAAAAGTTCATACACTATCTAAATCATTATTTGTAAAAACTATAGGTACTAAAATCGTTCTATGGTATAATTTTCTCACTTCCCTAACAGTAGAAGAAATTTGTAGAAAATGTATGGGTATCCTAAACCCTACTTTAATATTCTAGTAAACTGTTACTTATTAAATATATGCTATAATCATATACGTAATACAAAAATTAGAAGTATGTATTAAGCAGCATTTATTCAATTTGCATTGGTTCTATTACTAAATGGTAAAGAAAACTAAATCCTCCTGGGGATGTTGTTCATTTCTTTGCTCCACATAGTTAATTATTATTTAAAGAAACAAAAACAACAACGCGTCCTGCTGTGCTACGCCCTGTCTCCATTCATGCGAGGCTAGCGTGACGTGGAAAAGCATAGTAAGAATTTTTATTTGAAATGAGGCGGTAGACGAGTTCTACCGGGCGGCTGGTGGGTCCTCATTTTATAATAAAATTTTTTATTTCAGGTGTAATTCATATAGCTTATTTAAAATTATGTCAAAGTCTCTTATTTTGATACTAAATGTTAAAGTCTGAAAAATTACAAGTCTCCTTATTTCAGAAATATGTCACAATCTGAAAAAAATTACAAGTATCCTTATTTGAGAAATATGTTAAAGTCTGAAAAAATTTCAAGTCCCCTTATTTGAAAAATATGTCACAATCTGAAAAAAATTACAAGTCCCCTTATTTGAAAAATATGTCACAATCTGAAAAAAATTACAAGTCCCCTTATTTGAAAAAAGGAAAAAAAATTCTTATCAACCCTTCGAACATCCGCTCCCCACATCCGGTCCGACCACGCCCCCCTCTCTCTCTCAGCCCAGGGAACGCACCTGTACGGCGTACCCCACAATTAACATGGGCTGCCCCTGAGCAGAACTCTCATTTATCTACTACTTATGTTTTTTTTTTTTTTTTTTTTTTTTTTTTCTCTGTCGTTTTGCTATGCAAATGATATCCCATGTGAATAAACGGCTAAACTTTTGATAATTCTCTAACAAATACAAAAATTATATCATGTCTTTTTTTCCTTACTTTCCTAAAAAAAAATATTGATGTTTTCTCTAGATTTCGAAATCTTTACTTAAGATAATCTATTTCTAGAAATAATTAAAATAAAAAGAAGCTAGTAAGAATGTCTGTACTCATTGGAAATTTTGCTTTACATAATACCGAAAGAGAACTGTAAAGATAAAAAGCATTAACTATTAAAATATATGTACTAATATTTTTCTAATAGTAAAAGTTTCTTTCTGGTTTTACTTAAAGTTACATAACAGTTCTTTCGTTAAATAAAAATCATTGAGGCTTTCTCAGTTTTAATTCCTCTAATAAAATTCTATACAGTAAGAAACTTTATTTGATTGATCAACATTTCTTTCCTTATAAAAAGATGAATTTAATCTTTTGAATTCTAATATAAAAAATTTCTTCGAGTTGCAAATATGTTTTTTCTTAATTTATAAAGGAATATAAATGTGCGCATATTCGCTTATTTAATGATGACTTTCATAAATTTTTAAAAAGTTAGACAGTTTCAACCCGGCCCTTTTATTTATTTACTTTTTTTAATGGCTCCGGCGAAATAAAAGCAAAAGGGACACTTAATTTTTTAAAAAAACTATAAAAATTCTTTTTTTTTTTTTTTTTTTTGAAAACCAAACAGGCAATTTTCTTCCTTACGATTCACGGCTAAAATGCTTCTTAATACATAAAAAACAATATAAACTCCTACAGAAATCCTACCTCTCCTCCCACAGAAATCCTAGCGTCGCGGTCTCGCGCTAGGATTTCTGTCTAGCATTCATTCTACAATTGGTTGTTAATTCAACAAGATAAAAATGTGATGCATACATACGGATGCGAGATGAGACCGCGAGACGATGCCTCCAGCCGCAAGACGAGACCGCAAGACGATACGTCCAAGTGCGAGACGATACTTCGATGAGACAGTGCGAGACGATACAAGACCTGAGCTTTTTCTCGTCTCGCATGGTCTCGCGTCCATCCCTAGCGCGTACACTTCCACTTAACGCAGTTAACCTGTTCGCCTCCTATCGTTGGAAACTATCAGAAACACTTGTGGGAAAGCAACGATGTGCACAGAAGGGAAAATCACTGACATCATGCAGGGAGGTTCCATAGGGGTGGGTGTGGGGGGCGGGAAGCCACCCCCCCCCCAAGTTTATGAAAAAGTATTTTTGTCGGCAAAATCGTCAATTGTCAAAGGACTGTCGGCAAATTTGAGCAACCACCAATCTGTTAAGTGTTCAGTGTATAAAGTACCAGTTCTGCCGACAGTTTATGTATTAGAAGTTTTACTATATCGTGAACACAGTCTTGTTACGCGATATTCATTTTAGTGATTTAAGTGCCAGTAAACAAGTCCCCTTTGCCCCATCAAGCCAACTTCATTCCAGATAATTTAATATAATGTAGTGTGTATTTAAGGCAAACCTGCACATTGGGTATCTGCCTGGGGTGGGGGAGCCTCGGGCGAAGGACGTTTTAAAAGGATCTAATGCTACATCTGGAGAAAGCCACCCAAAACTCCAGACCGTTAGAACTAAGGCTGCTCGAGAGTCAAGAACACTGGATGTACACTTCAACCATCTCCCAATGTTTAGTGATTTCAACCACTTGGCCATTAATGAGCCCAGAGATCATTTAAGAAAATTAGATAAGTTTGAATTTGTTAAGTTTTTTATTAGATTAGAATACTTTTTCTAGAATGCACTTGAATTTATGTACATTCCAGAAAACTTGATTTTCTGATGCAAGCACCAAGCTTAAAATGCGTCATTTAACCAAGATTGAAGTAACTTGTATTGTTTGAATTTAAAATAAAAATAGTGTTTATATTAAAACCAAATATTAATTTCATCAATAGAAAATAGTTGTAGCGGTGTAAGTAATTGTTTAGCAGGATTAATTGAAGAATTTTGAGTTGTTTGAATAGTGATTGTTTACAGTTTACACTTTACGTAATGAAATTGAATTCCACAGCATCTTTTATGTGTATTCGTTAAAGTAAAAATGACAGGTAAAATTAGTATATATTTTTAAAGGCATATTGGTATATACTGTCGGCAAATTTTGACTATCACTCCCCCCCCCCAAACATTTTTGCTTTAAACCGGCCCTGACGTCATGTCTTTACAATGATGGGAGCAAGCAGGTTAACTATACGTTAAGCATGCGCAGATTAGATCATGTTGAGATCATGCAACTGACATGATTTATCTATTTTTTCCCATAGTTATTTTATCCTCTTAGCGAAGGAACAACTGATGGAGCTAGACGAGCATGACAAAGAGATAAATTTTGACTAGGGATGTCGCCAGCATGGCGACAAAGCGACATTTGTCGCAAAATCGGAACCAATCGTTGCCAAAATCCTAAACATGGACGACAATTTTTTCGCCTAAAATCATGGAGCTAAGAAGAGCTTTTTTCGTCTTCCTTAATCCTATTTTACATCTATACAATGGACGTATATGTCAATCTTCTAACTAACCGCCCCTTCCCTACGCATGGCAAAAAGATAAATTTTTAGAAGAAAGCTTCAAAGAAGAATTCTCTTAAAATAAGTATTCCGTTATACATACGAGTATCGTCCGAAAAGTAAGTTTCACACGGCCACTAAAAAAGGAACAAATCATTCAAAACATATTACCTTGGAAAAATGTATTGCAAAAGATACTGCAGTCTTTCAACTACCTCTCAAAGTAAAAATAACCTGGAATCTAACACTCGTCATACCGTGAGGTAAGTTTTTGTAGTCCAGGGTCATTTAAAAGTCTGCCACCTGTAAAAAAAGCCGGAGCATCACAGCTGTTTTCAATCTTTCAGTGGAAAAGTGATGCCCTGAAAGGGCTTCTTCAGTTGCCCAAGTCACTGGAAGCTAGATCGGTGGGTAACCTATGCAGATACTTATGCATTTTCTCCGTTATTAACCCCTTTTTATTGATCTAAATGTCCTGAGATTTATTCCTTTTGATTTTTGGTTAACTTCTTCAATGCCTTATATCTACCATCAAAAACGGAGGAATATTTTGGTTCCTGCACACAATTTTGATTCTCGCGTTAAAGCCAGAAATGGCTTTCTCTCTGCTTAAATCCGACGGAAAGTCGACTTATACCCTTTTCTTCTCACCGGCTCAATTAAAAGTGTACACCCGAAAAAAAAGGGGGGGCCTCGTTTAACCAGCAAAAATTTTATTAAATCAACAAAATTATCCGGGTTGAAATAACGCAACGAAATTTTTGTTCAACAAAACCATTTTATTAAAATTATTTGATTATTTCAACAAAACATAATTAAACTGTTTTCTTAAAAAAGAAACACAAATGTTTTTCTTTTTATTTCTTTTTTCTCTTTAAATTTAACCCAGTTTTTGCTGAAATGGTTTATCTGGTTAAAATCACCAAACTATTTGGCTGAATTAACAAAATGCTTTTCTTAACTGGTGTGTTCATGGCTCATTTAACATAAACACTATCCTTAGCCAAGGAACACTATCCCTAGAAACATGAACCCTAAGTAATGTTAATCACTGTTGAATTTTCTTGTCACTATTTGCAGCTTTGTTACTGCGGTATAATTAGATGAACTTAATTGCTAAATGGACATAATCATTCTAATCTCTGCACCTTAACAAGAAGAGCAATGAAAATTACAAGGTTATATCTTAATAAAACTCCTTTAATAACTCTTGGGCATATAACTCAAACATGGAAGTCTAGACAATATTTAACTAAAACACCAGCACTCTTACACATAGGAGTAATCTCCGATAACTATGTTAAAAATAGTCGGCAGCTTCGTGGAGGAAATATACAGAAAAAGAATATCTCTATCGATTATTTATTTTTGATTTCTGGTTGATTTTCCCTCGTTGGAAAAATAAAATCGATTAATCGATCACGATTGCAGGTCTCAGACCGTTTGATTCTGGCTCATGCTAAATGGCTGATTGAATTTAAATTAGCCCCCCCAATCCATTCGGTGGGAAGTAACTAATGATGTTTTGTGGGAAATGTTCGATTTTCTGGGTTGGGGATTATTATTCGATGTGATTTGGGATCTGGAGATTTGTTGGTAAATTATCCATTTATCATTGCGTTCAGTTGGCAGTGATGTATTAATACACGGATATGATTTCGCAGAAAAATAGTTGGAGGGAAACAGCTCGGCAATGTTTGCCGAGAATAAGGAAAATATCTGTTTTGTTTTGAATAGGCTGATGTTAATTTTTCCCACTGCCATACTTCTACGCGGTTCTTCTAACTTTTAAACAGCTTATTAATGCTGTTTTTTTATACTTAAAACAGAAAAGAAAAGAAAAAAAAAAGTCATGTAAGTCGCAAGATTTTTGAACTGTTTTAAACACGTGAAAAATTTAGTAATGCTTCTTCACAGTTATGTTTCTTTTTGTTTGAAAGTTTCTCTGTGTGTGTGTGTGTGGGGGGGGTTGTGTTAATTTAGAAGTAACCTAATTTGACCAAAAAATGGGGTACAATAAAGCAAAATGCTACCCTAAATCACTGTAATTTCTGGGCGAAAGACTTAAACAAAAAAGCTTTACCTAGTCAAAATGTACAAAAAAGCAAATATTCCCCTACATAAATATCTTTTTTTTTTCTTTTTTTCGGGAAAGCCTGAAGCCCCCTATCCCCTACCCTAGATTCGCCACTGCTACATCACCAAGTACACTTTATACTTATGTTTACAGTAAATCTATATCTCTCATGAAACTTCCTGAAAAAATTCCTAAACACAAAAATTGCCTCAAAAATGGTCATAAAGGAGTTATTTATTTAGGAAAATATTCCAAAACAACTAAGATTTTTCCCTGGATGTTTTATTAATTGTTATTATTTCAGCGGGTGTAATAGTTATCAGTTGTACTACTGCGTGTAAAGAGGTAGCTCATTTTTATTTATTTTGTGAGTCTATCGCAATTAGATTCTTTAAAAAATTGTTCAGAAGTTGTATGATTTCTTAAAAGAGCAACCTTTAAGAATACAGATACGCTGTAGAAAGTTTTGTTTCATTTCAGAAAGTTTTCATTCATGAGCTGTTCTATGAACTTTTTTCTAGAGGTAAACTTAGTGAAAGAGTCAAGGAAAAAATCTTAAACATGCAGTATCTCCCTTCATGTACAGAACCTCGGCCAATTTTGCAAGGTAAATAATTTTTACTAAGAGCTTTTAATTAATTTTTTTTTCTGTAGATTACATGAGATATGTTCAGCTGTTAATGAAAGCACATAGTAGAATGTTCGGAAAAAACACTCAAAATACTGGTGTTAAACAATAAAGTAATTAAAAAACTTTGTAAAAAACACACATAAGATGTTATAGGTAAGAGGATACGCACGTTTCAGCCAAAAATTGTTTTGGCCTTCATCAGGCCAAGCCCTTCGTCGCAAGCAACACAGTTCCCTGTGTTGCTTGCGACGAAGGGCTTGGACTAATGAAGGCGAAAACAATTTTTGGCTGAAACGTGCGTATCCTCTTACCTATAACATCTTATGTGTGTTTTTTACAAAGTTTTTTAATTACTTTATAGTAGAATGTTGTTTAAGAATGTTGTTGTAGTAGAATGTTGTTCATTGGTTGGTTTTTAAGCTGTTTAAAATTCCTGTCACACACACGCATATTTTTTTAAGGCACAGCTGGGTTCCAATAGTTCGGATACCCGTTAGAAAACTAACTGGGTGAACTAACTGGGATTTCTATTTAAGTCAGTTAAAATCATGACGTCATAAAAAAAATTCGTGAGATTGGTAAACTGTAACATAAAACGTCATATATCAAATAGATTCGCAGTTTGTGCGATTCTAAATAACTCCTCCAGATGACATACTTTGAGATTTTTCAGGAGATTAAAATAAACTTTTCCTTTCTGCTGGAACCATAGATAATTTTAATATTTAAATCGAGTATTTTATATTCCGCACGAAATGTTGTTATTTTGAGACTCGAGCACTATTTTTTAACTGCTTAACATTAGATTACGAATTTTGATACCAGTTTACATAGATACATTTTATGACCAACTGCTGAATTTTTTCATAAATATCCGTACCAAATATAGCACAATCCAATATTGTTTATCATATACTTCTTTAGAATTTTGTGGAAATCAAATATATTCAAGGATCACGCTGACTTCTTAAACATGAGTCCAAAGATTCACTATTGGGGTCTCTAGCTGAATTTTCTAGTTCCCTTTTCAAAAACATTAGAAAAATACCGGAAACACTTGTAAGTTCAACACAGGAATGTAAAAGTACATTTTTCTTGAACATGAAAAATCTTTTTTTTTTTTTTTCTAAGCCAGGTGTCTGGCCATTAACCGAGAAACACAATACTAAAATTGACTATTGCTTATATAAATTTTTTGTCGACCTTTCTGCAAAAATGTTAAAATCAGGAAGATTAATCTATATCCGTTACAGGTTAATAGATATTCGTTAAAAGCAGGGCTCGAAATCAGCGGTGGTCCATTGGTCCGAGTCCACTAAAATGTATAACGGACCAGTAGAATACTAAATTAGTTGGTCCCATCGGAACCAGTAATGTTGTATTTAAAATTTTCCTCGCAAACTTTACCCATTGTGTTCACAATACTTGTCATCTAATTTTACCAGTGCATGTTATATAATTAGATTTATATAATACTTTTACAATAGATATTTAAATTTTTTAATTCACCTGTTAATGGAAATCAAAATATAATTGCTCATTTCTTCAGTTTTTCAATTTTTTAAAACTCATGTATACGGACCAGTGCTAAATACTACGGGACCAGGGAAATCATGGAGTCACTGATCTTATGGAGCACTGATTAAATAATCTAATTTCTGCCCCTGGATTAACTGATAATACAACAACTATCTTCACAAACTTTATGCGAACTTTTCATGTGCTTGAAAATTCTGTTTTCCTAAGGCAGTTAGTTATCAATTCAGTATTATCTCACCCTGAAATCGATAGCTTCAGAAGCAGAGGCTAACCTGTAAGATGAAATCACCCCGATAGCCTCGCATAAGTTGTTCCGATAAATTTGCAAAGGGTTTTCCTTGTGTGGCCTTTTAGATTGAAACGCTTTTAACCCTTTCCTTCACTAAAGGAAACTGTTTTCAAAATGTTTTCAGGAAAACTGGCAGAGAAACATTTATCCAAAGCACTTTGTATCGATCGCATTTCCTTTCGACATTTATTTTATGCTCTAAGATGTGATCTTGGCAATGCCCAACATAATTGGTTATCCAAATTTTCATTTTCTGTTTACTTGTGCACTACCTTCAATGTTTTTGATGTGAATATGTCTTTAAATTTGCTTCCACAGAGGGAGGCAATTCAGAAAACTGATGATAACAAAATGGGAGGATACAGTTTGATGTTGCAGCTACATTTCTATCATCTACATCCAATATTTAATTAAACGACTCGGGATAGCTAAAGGATCCAAGAATTCGTTACGTTGAGTGAGGAGAGGACTGTGACGAATCGATTGCAGCGGAGGGGGAAGCGCCGTCATTTGAGGTCGTTTTGTTGCGTCACATAATGAATGCGTCATATAGTGAACCAAGCTTGATTTATTTCTAAGGTCTTATTTTTGTGGCGCCAAACTTAGCGATAAATCATTAAAAATTACAAACTTCAGCGACTTTCACCATTTTACTTTCTCCACAGCGGTATCTGGCACTTTTAAGTATTTCTCTCCATAGGCCGGAATATAGATGTAACTTACCAGAGACGGCCCGAGGGGCGTGCGGGGCCCCAGGCGAAGCG
Source organism: Cheiracanthium punctorium (assembly GCA_038373885.1). Taxonomy (NCBI): domain Eukaryota; kingdom Metazoa; phylum Arthropoda; class Arachnida; order Araneae; family Cheiracanthiidae; genus Cheiracanthium; species Cheiracanthium punctorium. The sequence goes on from JAWZYV010010725.1 coordinate 113,973, forward strand.
CAAGAGCGGGTCCTGTTCTCTATCATGTCTTATTAGATAGCAATAAAATGGCGTAGGAGCGGGGCCTCTATAAGCGCGGGGCCTTAGGCGATCACGACATTCGCACCCCCCTTGGGCCGGCCCTGAACTTACTAAGGCAAGAGGGAAATTGCCCCCCCCCAGTGCTAAAAGAATGAAAAACGCCAAGTTCTATTATCCTAAATTGAAAATAACAATAAAAATCTTTCAAGTTCCACTGTTTAAAAATTTATGTAATTAATCTATAAATAATAATAATAATAATATCAAAATGACTTTTTAAAAAATTTCCACTTCAAAAATAAATGAACATGCCTGTCTAGTTGTCTTGGTAACGCTTCAGCCGATGGGGGAAATGTATTCCTTTGTGCTACCTTTTTCCCGAATAGAAATTTTGTACTTTCGATCTTTCAGGGAAAAAAATCATATAAAAAAATCTAATTAATATTTTTTCATGGTTGAAAATTTAAAATTGGGCGAAATAAATATTTTATCAATGGTGAAAAGATGAAAAATATTTGACCGTTAGGTATTTCGATGCGACAGCTTCAATTTCAAATCGCGAAAATTTACTTCAAAAGTGATCTTTCTTTCAAAAATTCTGAAAAATACGTAAGTACGATTTCGGAACAAAGCTTATTTCAAAATGAATACTCTTAGTTTACGGTGATGTAAAAAATATATTTATATAGTTTTCGGACGAAAATTTATCTTAATGCGCAAAAAATGGCCAAAAACATTAAACTAAAAAATCTTTTCTTTTTTTTTTTTTTTTTTTTTTTTTTGTATGGCAATAGCTTTTCCTTGTCCTGTTTAACCAGTGTGCCAAATTTGGTCCAGATCTGACTGACGATCTAGCCGCCTATAGCGAACATGCATGCATACATACATCTCATTAGCATATAGCGCTACTATTAAGGAGAGATTTCCCGAAGGAAAATATTTTAAAGTCGTCATACTATTAGGTGTTTTTTTTTAAATTTCTATTTTGATAGGTTACTGCAAACGAGTATAAATATGGGGTCTCACCATATTTTGGAATCAGTGACAATGTATTAAAAAGATATATAATGTATTAAGAAGAAAAAAATACTTAATATTTCAGCTTTATAATTTATAAATATAAGCAGGGGTGTAGTGGGGCCGGAACGCACCGGAACGACGTTCCGGTACTTTTTTGTGAACCGGAACGGCGTTCCGGAACCCAAATAAGATAAGAATATTATTTTGTTGTGGCGAATCTTAAAAAGAAAGAGAAATTCTTATATAGCCTGCTCACACTAGCAATATTCCTGTCCTAATTCTATGAATACCTTTATAGTTGAAATTATCCCAATGAACTGATAACATGGTCTAGTCGATTAGAAATTCAATCCCCAGCATTTTCTGTTCTGAAGAAAATAAACATCACCATCATGGATTCAAGTAATATAATACATAGAACCATGAGACTCTCAGAATCAATGTTGATAACAAAATGAACACAGATGTTAAACGCGGTGGTACCATTGCAGGCAATGAAATTTGTGACAACCCACTTGACCAGTCAGTGGGGGAACCAGGGTAGGGACAAGACGCTTGAGCCTCCCCAAGGATAGTTATAGGGTAACATTCTGCTTTATTATACACCTCGGATAGGTAAAATGAACTTTTTATAAATGATTATCCTATACCAAAAAATTTTATATATCGCTTTAGACTAAAAATTTTGCTTAACTGTACACTCTGTTTGGGTCAATAAAGATTTTTTTCAAAATTATCCATAGTCTCTTATATATTGATTACTGACATAAAAAATCGGGGGTTTATTATTAGTTGTTATAAATTTGTCCCCCCCCCTCCACGTGAAGTCAGGCGTTCCGGTAAAAAAAATTTTAGCACTACAACACTGAATATAAAGCATAAGCTATATCATTATAATTTTTTTACAACTACTATTATCTACAGCTCGCGATTTTATTGCAATTCGAAAGTTCAGCCCGCAGTTTTCGAAAAAGGTTGCCCGTACCTGCTTTAACAGTAAAATAAATATTCCATTCCAACATAGATTGTGCTTTATTTTGCGGAAATATTTACAATATTAATATATAATTAAATATTTACAATTTCAACCAAGGGGAAAAAACAAACCTTTTTCATATATTGTTCTGAGAAAAAGACAACTACAAAGAAAAATAGTGACAAGAACATGTGTGTGAAAAAGATCTCTCATTCACTCTCTCTCTATTTTTTTTTTCTTCTTTCTTCCTTCCGAGTAGTAAATGAATACTCCAGACGGATGCTACTAATTTAATTGAATTAAAAATAATATTCTCCCATTGTAAACCTGTCAATAGGTGGATGTGTCCAAAGAATGGGGCGACAAACAAGAGGAAGTCAAGAGGACGTTCTGGAAATTTAACTCGATGGTTTCGATAACAAGTGACGGAATAGTTTGTGGTTATTTTTTATTGAAGCTAAGTGAATTCATCCATTATAGTTATGGCAGAATTAAGTTCGAAAAAAAGAACAGTAGTCTTAATTACGTTTGATCATCATTTAATGGCCGTTCTTAAAAAAACAAAAAAATAACTGAACTTTTATTAAATTTTAAGTGCGCAATAAAGGTGCTATATATATAAAAAAAAAAAAAACATGCACGTACAAGAGGTGACCAAATTATTATAGGGACACTACTCAAATTCTTGTTTTACCTACTTTACAGGATTTTTTCGAGCATTAAGTTTGTTCTCACAAAGATTTTACTTTGCTTCTTGCTGTTGGAATCATTACTGTTGTTTTTGATGAGTGTCAATCACGAAGTTAGTCCTTTAGGTGGTTACACTTTTCTCACAGTGGGCGTAATAGAGGGAGGCTTAATAGAGGTAGTCCTCATACATAGAAGTTTCACTGTATTACTAAAAATAATATATTAGGTGGTACCACCCAGTAATAAGATTATTTAAGATTTTCATGTAATTTTTTGCTAAAAATAAGATAGATCTAAGTAATATGTTGTTGACAGCAGTTGCAAATGGAATACTTTCGTAAGAAAAAAATACCTACAAAATCTAAACCAGGTTTCTACTCAAAAATTAACTTATCCAATAAATTAATAAATCCAGACACAAAATTTATGTGCTAATTAATCCGATTTTTTTTTTGGGGGGGGGCAGGGGGATATATACAGATATGCACATACATCCCTAACTCACTCTATGGGTGAATACTGTTTTCATCTATACTAGGGGCCAAGGCTCCTAGATTCGCTACGCTCGCTTTTCGCATGAGGCATTCGGCCCCGAATAAGGCTTATTCGTAAAAAAGACAGAATTTCAACAGACAAATCCCAAAGATTGGATCAGATGGAATGTTACTGAGCTACACGTCGCTTGGTTCTTGCATCCTTATTGATACATAAAAATTTAAACTTCACACTACAGTAGACCACTCCCCCCATATCACGGTAGATATTATGTTATTAGGAATCCGTGTTCTACGGGTCCTGAGCTATACTCCACCTATAGTGCGGACTCCGCGTATAATCGCTGGAAAAATTATTTGCACGCCTCAGGAACACAATGATATTTAATGTTGCCATTCAAAAGTTATATTAATTAGGAGTTAAAGCGTAATAAAATCAGAACATCTGTTTGAGTTGCATTTTTAATTAGTTAATACCTATTGGACACCTTGCGTATTTGCCACCCACGGCGATTTTTCATTATTTGGCGACTTGTGTATATATATAGTTAATAATGATCTCTAAGAAAACAGTACTTTACGTGCTTTCTTTGATAAAAACTACGGAACAGCTAGGATAGCTTACCATCAATGTCGAGTCTTCATTATTTGGCGAGTTACACATGCTCACGACCTATGATTACTGCTCATGCAAGGTTCCCGGTAAAACCGTTATCCATATTTTCATATACATAATCCTTTGCAGATTGGCGTATTTAGCACCACTAATTATATCATCTCGCCGCGCTGGCAAATAGGCGTAGTTAACGCCACCAAATATGTCTACTGGTAGGAAATACTCCAGCTGGACCGAACCGCCTTGAAAATAAGCTGCACTTTAATTATTTTTCGTTTTCAAGATACTGGGTTCCAGCATTCTGGAACTCGAAGCTTATTCCCTCTGCTTGGAAAGATACTATTTTGCCAAATCATTCCTAATGCCAAGATGTCGCTTTTAAAATCAGTTACAATTAGTTATTCTGTTTTGGAAAAACGAATAGTCGCTAATTCTAAACTCCTGTTGTCTAACCGAACTTACTATTTGAAAATTATCAACTTTGTGTAACACACTTTGAGATTTATTTCATATACTTTATAATTTGGCGTAAAATGGGCGTAATTCTAACTCATGTTTGTAAATTTCACGCGATTCTAGATACTTGGAAACGCTTTGTTGCAAAGGAATGAATGATTTTATGCCAAATCTAGCAACCATTATGTTTATTTTTTCAGTTTTTTATTAATATCTTCTAAAATAATTCGATTTTCGAAATTTAAGTCAGCTTAGCAGGTTCCTCGGAATTTTTCGAATCTGTAGGCACCTTAGTCGGAACTCAAATCCCCACGGTTTAGGAGGAGATAGGCCAACAAGCTTTGATAGCGCCAGCGGCCTTTACATTTTTTAAGAATAATGAGATTAATTTCTGTTTTGCTAATATCGGCAACTTGGCAAGATGAAATGGAAACCTTAGTTACACCATTTTGATGGTTTCAAGCAAAGAAATGGCACACTGTTTAAAATAATTATATTTTAAAATTAAGAGAAAAATGTTGCGTTGTGTTGTTTTATTGGCAAGTCTAGATGAAGGGAATATGCCTACGGGAGGGATGCTTTGGTTGGAGGACTTTTCAAGGGGTTCTAACGCTTACTCAAGTTATATCTATAAAAAAAAACGGCCAATACTCCATGCCGTTAGATTGTCAGCCGCGTGATAGACCCGAAAGTGGGACTTTTACTGTTCAGCCGTCAACCATGTCTTATCCACTCGGCCATGTTGGGGCCCAAAAACAAAAAAAAAAACAAGAAACTAAGAAGTAAAGTTGCCAGAAAATATGCATTCCATTTTCGAAGAATAAGTGGATGGACGTTTTCCGCTGTACAAAATTGAAAATTAAAAGAAGAAATAAGAAAATAAAAAAAACAATTCGTTATTTTACTATTTGTGGAATCGAACTTTCTCATTGTAGGCTGAGGGACTGCTGCTCTTGTTCACTGGACGTTATTTGATTTGTTTGAAGATGACTAAGTGGAGGTTTTATTTTTAATTTTTAGAACAAGAATTTTGGGGAACATTTTTCACGAATCTTACAGGTGAAGTCATGTATTCGTGATACAGATATCTAATGTAATTTTTTTTAAATGTATTGAAAAACCACTTAATATCGAATGTGAATCTTTCATTACAGTATGAATTATGTGGCTTAAAACTTCTTTACACCTCGGGCTTACCGTCTTTAAGGAGAAGCTTTAAGTTCTCGAATTTGCAGGGTGCTTTCTCCATCTCTAAGCTTTAATTTAGGCTAAAATTAGTCTTTTTTGCGTGAAATTCAACGGAATTCGATTCCGGTAATCCTAAAAGCACGGGACCGAAATGTTTTTGGTTAATAAAGATTCCATAGTAATTTTCGAATAAACGGAAAGTTTCACATTTTCTTCCTCCTCTGTCAATACCCAAGGGCGTCGCTTAGCATGGTTATTAACCTGCTCTAATCAGTAATGTAATAATATGTAACTACATTTTTCATTTAAATATGCACTCAAATCATAAAAATTGCTTTATTTCCATTTAACTGTTTATTAATTTAATGATGTCGATTGTTCGAGACAAGTTCGAGGTACCGTCTACCTCGAATATTATCTAGACTATTTCAAAATCGAGACTATTTCCTAATTGCGGGCACATGCTGTGAGGCATTCGACACTACTACGACCATGAGGGAATTTATTATTATGAGGGCTCATGTGCGTGCGCAACATTATCCCAAAATGAAAATGTGGATGACTTCTCCAAAGTTTAAAATTTATGTACAATGGTAAAAAATATTAACCCATAAACAGAGGTCTAAACAGCTAATTTAATGCGACAGTTACACTAAGAATTCAAAATATCACACACACATTCAGTTTTTTTTTTTTTTTTTTTTTTTACTGTCCTAAGGGTAAAACAAATTACTTATATTTTCAGGTTAATTATACTTTTTTCAAACTCCAGGGGGGTGTAAGTGCACCCCCTTGCACCCCCTCCCGGCGCCCATGCTCATGACGCCACTGTCAATACCTGACGATTAAGTCTAGGACTATAACTTGCTCAAAACAACGATGAGCAGGATAACCGATGAAGAAACAGTAGTGGCAGCAAATAAAGGTCTGTTGTTGAAGACTAGCCCAAGTAGACAGGGAGTTCCAGCATCTTGCATACTCATGATGCAAAAATCATAGATGCACCAGTTTGATATAATGAAGCACAAGATGATGCCGCCATTTCAGATGTGCTCTTATTCGAAAGATGGCGTGACCAAGGCTGCTCTGAAATGATGCCAAATAGAACAGAAAAAAAAAAAAAAACTCTACGCATTTCTTCAAGAAATGAACTGAGTATTTTGTAACAAAACTTTATATGCTTATGTCAAAATTAGCAGCAGGCACGTACCAGCAGGGGGGGGGGGGGACAGAAGAGGCTGTGGTGGCTAAAATTCTCTGGTGAGGGGGGGCAAAGTTTCGAGACACACACTTTTCGAAACTTCGAATTTACACTAAAGTTTGTAATATTCACAGAAAAATTTATTCATAAACCATCCACCAACTAATTTTTGATTAACTCTTACTTGTTCGGTGCGTCAGACCAACGGCCAACAAGCGTACTATGTTAATCAATGCACAGATAGCAGATGCCGCCAGCTCTATGTACATGCATTACTATTTGTCGTGCTTCTGCTTTATTTCTCATTTTATCAACATTGTACAGATAATTGTCCTTCTATCCTGTGTGGGCACACCGCACTAGGCCCCGCGCTTACGCCCAACGTTTTCCCCCCCTTCTACGTAGTGTAAAATTTATCTTAGCAGTAAAAATAGAAACCTTTCCCACGGAAAAAAAAAATGCAGTCTTTATTATTTTTACTAAACATATTTATGTTAACGTGATTTGCTGCTGAAAGCATTTATCATTTGTTTGAGTAAATGCTAAAAATCGTGATATTTCAGAAAGTGGAAAACGTGCATTTTAAATTTTGCATCCTTGACCCTTCTCCCCCTTCGATCCCCAGACTCAATCGTAGAAAAAAAATTAGTTTGAGCCCTCCACATTCAATCCTAGAAAAAAATCGCCCCCCTCCCCCAGAAAAATTACTTTTTGGCGCATGTGGGCAGCAGGTTTCGCCCTCCCTGCATAAGAGGTGAGGCTGCGAACTATGTAATTCGCCCCCTCTCTGTTCTAAAGTTAAGATTTATAATTAGATTATTATTAGAGTTAAAATTTTTGCTCAAAAGTAAAATTAAAGACTGTTCCGATAAGGTAAAGACACCAGTAGTTGACTATTTACGGGCGTTTCGTTTACGTTTTTTAATGCTTAGATTGCTTTTACCTGGATTCTTGGGGTGCTTGTTTTACAAACTGGGCTAAGATTAAAATTCAGATTTACAGATTTCCCGAGAGTAGGCAACCGACTTATTCGTTTACGGTTTACATATGGGCCTGCTCTCCAACTAACCTGTGAAATTACAGCCGTAGGCCCGAACAAGCCGAACCCGCGGGGAAAGACTCAATATGATCATTACACTACAAGATTAATTTTTTACATAATTAGCAAACAAACTACAAATAAATCAGAAACAGTAAAAAAACCTTTAGTAAAATGCTGGTGTGCAAAGTCCAATGGTATCAGTTTCTTTAAGTTACCAATTCTTCTAAATTCAGAGAGGAGGCAAGAAGAATTTTAACTTCCAAAATAGACCAGTTTAAGGTAATTGTACCTCCGCTGTTTGAAATATCTCTTGTAAAAAAAATGATTAATCCAGTTTGAAACGCATCTTGGATGGTTAGAGGAATTCCTTTATTTATTTTATATTCTTCCCTTGGACAATACATCTTTTTTTTTCTTGATTAATATATAAGAATACAGAAGGCCTTATTTTAAAATTTTTAAATTCAGTTTGTCCATCCGTATGCATGCTTGCACTCTAGCTCATGCAAAATTGCTCATATCGACTCGAAATTCGTATATGTAATTCACATGACCCATACTGTGGTCCCTAATATAAATAGTTATACGTAGCATTTATAGAGTTTACAGTCCCTCCCCCCAAAAAACCGGAGACGTTGCTGTTTAAGAGGGAAAATTCTTTAAATCTGATTCATAAATTTGCAGCACTTTATTAATTCAGTCAAAAAACATTGATAGATAACAGATAGTCTTCAGTAAAAGACAAAGTTCAGTATTATTCCTATCTGGAGATTATTAACATGTACGCGAAGTCGACGTCTCCGAAGACACACTGCTGATTCTGAACCTCTAGCAACTGTTAAATGTTTTTTTGTTTATTTTCTGTTTTTGTTTATTGAAGTCTTTTTGAATCCCCCTATAGATACAGCAGATTTGAATGTAGGACTGTTAATCAAAAATGGCCTTATTTTTGGAGACAAACGAAATGATAGAAAAAAAAAGGGAGAAAAAATATGAAACTGTTAAGGAGTTAACCAGAATTTCTCTCCTATAGTTGATCAGACTCGGGAAAATCCGCTTCAAAAATGGAAAGCAGGATTTGCGTCATCGTTTGATCATCGGCGCGCGCGTTGCCAGGAAGGAGAGGAGCTTTTTTTTTTTTTAACTTTCCCGGGATCAGCAAGAAAAAGAGGAATTCTCTTTGCCGGCCCAGACTTTTTCGAGAGGATGTGAGTAATTTGATCGAATTAAAAGTAAACTATATCTTCGTCTGACAGCACCATTCGTACGACTGGGGTACAATAACACATTCTTATGCGTTGGAGGGGAATGATAAATGAAGCAAGCACCTTGTGAAGCGGAATATTGAACAATAGGTTGTAGGTTGAAACAAGGCTATAAAACGCATTTTAAATTTAAACTTTTTTTTGGCGGGGGGGGGGGGGGTAATACTGTGTTTGTTTTAAAATTGGTTAATTATTTTAAAACACAGAATTAGATCAAAAGCAAGAGACGCCGTCTACGCGTAAATACCGTAAATTAAAACTTTAAAATGTAAAATTTACAGTTTCTGTCTTTCTTTTTCTTTTCAGAAACAGTCTGCAGATCTGTAACATTAAGTGCTTTTAAAATTGATCGGATTTGAGGGATTAAAGTCGATTATCTACTCGAGGGATCTAAGCCGAGGGGAGTAAAGTGCCCTCCGTGGAGGTCTTTCTAAAGGGATCCTAACCCGTATTTACGCAAAGTTTCGAAGAAAAACACGGAAAACTCCGCATGGTTAGGTCGACGGATGCGATCTGGGTTTGAACCAGGAACCTTCTGTCTCCCAGTTGAGAGCGCTATGCGCTCGGCCACTGGTAGGGCTGAAGCCTCATACATGTACATTCTTACACATGTCTGAAATACAAACAATTGGGTAAATAATTAAAGAGATTCAATGTTTTATGAAACACTTTTGGACATCTCTTGATCAGAAGATCATATCTATAACTCTATGCGTATTTAACTAAAGCTGTCCCAGATTGTAATGGTAGTTAGTCCAACACTCCCGGTCTCTGTAAAAGCCAATGTCTTGCTGGAGTGTTTCTCTCTATTCTTAACCCATTTGTGCCTGGATATTTTTGCGACTTTATTCAATTTTTACTGATAACAGAAATAATAGATAAATTTCTGATGTCAACTTCTTGAACAAGGGCTGATTTCTTTTAAAATCATTATGCATAAAAATCGAAATATCAACATCCTGCTTGGTCATGTTAAAATATTTTGTAGAGTTGAGGCTCAATACTCATGAATAAAGGCTAGGAAAAATAAATAACGTTTTCGACTAATAGGGAAAATGCCGTCCCTAAAAAGGGACACTAGGAATAAATGGGTTAAAAAAGTAAAGGCCGCTGGCGCTGTCAAAGCGTAATAACATCTACACCGTTTATATGATCCGCTTAAAATTTTTCGTAATTATCTCTCTATTCTAAAAAAAGTAAAGGCCGCTGTCGCCGCCGCTGGCGCTGTCAAAGCTTCTGGACCTATCTCCTCCTAAACCGTGGGGATTTGAGTTTCAACTAAGGTGCCCACAGATTCGAAAAATTCCGAGGAACCCGCTAAGCTGAATTAAATTTCGAAAATCGAATTATTTTAGAAGATACTGATAAAAAACTGAAAAAATAAACATAATGGTTGCCAGATTTGGCATAAAATCATACATTCCTTTGCAACAAAGCGTTTCCAAGCATGTAGTATCACGTGAAATTGTCGAACATGAAGTAGAAATACACCCATTTTACGCCAAAATAAAATGTTCGTCCGTGCTCTAATTTTCGTAAATATGCATCGATTTCAACGAAATTTATATATTTTACTCTTATCTACTGTACCATGTACCCTATTGAAAATGGTATTTGTAGCATTTATAGTTTTTCTACAGGAGAACTCAAAGTATTCCCAATACATTGCGTTCTATGGGAAGTTATTCTTTAAAGCGTATCATCCTACTATATAGTTACGCTGATCCCTGATTCAAGATAAAACTCATTTCCACCATTACTGCAAAAAGATTACGAAATTAAGCACTGAAAAGCCTAATAATATCTACACCATTTGTACGATCCGCTTGAAATTTTCCATAAATATGTATAGAAATATAGAAAATAGTATGCGCTATTTTTAAAATCTGAAAATCCACCCGTTCCCTCACTTTTCGCTCTTTTCAGATCCATTTTATTTCCGAGAATAAAAAAAGTTAATCATTTGCGTGACAAAAGTAGCTGTTGCAAGTGAGTATGACATCATATTGATGTCACAATTATCCGAATTTTTCCTGATTTATGAGTTTAATTACTTCCTTGTACGTAGTATAAGGAAGTAATGTGATCCCGAAAAATTTTGGGGGCCAAATTTCGACAAAAAAACCGATTTTGACTACCTCTAAATTGAATTTTAAAAATTTTTTCGATGCATCTCATCGTAGGCTAGCATGCACGATCATATTAACGCGTCTGCAACTCATTTTGACCAGCGGCGAGTTTATTGTGGTCAGTTTTTTCATGCCGTCTGTACGTACGTACGTAGGTACGTACGTACGTATGTATGTAACTCGCATATCTCAAAAACTATGGGTCGTAGAATGTTGAGATTTGATATTTAGGATTGTTCTATGATCTAGTTGTGCACCTCCCCTTTTGGTCGCAATCGAATGAATAGTTTATGTACAGGACCGCCCAAAAGATTCGAAATACATTACGCTCTATGGGCCGAAAATCATTAAACTCGCATATCTCAAAAACTATTAGGCGTAGAATGTCGAAACTTCATATTTTGGATAGTTGTAACATCTAGTTGTGCACCTCCCCTTTCGGTTCCATTCGACTGGATAGTTTATCTACAGAACCGCCTAAAAGATTCGAAATACATTACGCTCTATGGGCCGAAATTCATCAAAGCGTTTTTTAGAGGTATTGGGCTATTTCAAACGACTCAGAAGTGATATATGCTGTAAAGAGTTTGAAAATGAATTTCTCCATTAAAAAAAGTGTGTTTATCATTTACAGTTCTGCTACAGGAACACTCAAAAGATTTCCAATACATTACGGTCAATGGCAATTTTAGGAGATTCATCCATTTCAAGCACAATACCGTCCTACCACATAAGTTAGGTAATGTTCCGACCACCGTCACGTGCCTCCCTCAAGTACTATGCCAAAAGTCGCCAAGCTTGGCGACTTTTTTGTGTACGTGTGTGCATATTTAACTCTCAAATCTCAAAAACTATTATGAAATTTCATATATAAGATTGTTGTAACATCTAGTTGTGCATGTCGATTTTTGGTTAAAATCTACTGGAGAGTTTATTTACAGGTCCACTGAAAAGAATTTCAGTACTTTAATGTCTATGGACATCTTCAATATAATACAATTGTAGACAGTCATTGTTTGGTACATGCCCAAAATCTCGCCGTGTGTCCTCGACCTTGGCGAGTTTTGCCGAAATGTCGCCAAATTTGGCGATAGTCAGTCATTTGGTCCATGCCCAAAGTATCGCCATTTGTCATCGTTCTTGGCGAGTTTTGGCGAAATATCGCCAAATTTGGCGATAATCTGTTATTGTTGGTCCATGCTTAATATCTCGCCAAATGTCGTCGACATTGACGAGTTTCGCCGAAATATCGCCAAATTTGGCGCAAAAAATTATTTCGTATTTTGTATAACTCTTAAAACTTTAACCCGTAGAATTTTGAACTCTTGTATTTAGAACTATATTATAATATCTAACGGTTTTCAATATCTTTTTTGACAGCAATCGACTGGGAATTTATTTACAGGGTGAGCCAAATGACTTTAAATACATTAAGGTGTATGGATGCATTCAATTCATTGAAAGTCTGTGGTCAATGACTACTTTGGCTATCCCCAAAATCTCGCAAACTATCTCAAGTTTGTCGGCTTTTGGTGAAATATCGCCAAATAAATTGTCAGAAAGAAATCTTTCAAATTGAACTCAGCTTGGAGATATCAAAATGTTTGGCTAGAAATCGCTATATCTTACTATTATTGATATTTTATATCTTTCAAACAAATAAGTTTAGAGGAAGTGCGTAAAAAACATTTTTGATTTAATAGACGTGCAAGGAAGTCATGTGTTGGACACATCAGATTTTTTTTTTCATAAATAAAATTATTTCTTCGGGATTGCGAAGGTATATTATAGTAGTGGACACTCTCCATAGCTGCTTGCTTAGGTCTTTGGTACCCAAACTAAGTTTCAATAATGTAAACATTGGAAATTTGGTAAAGTGCGGCGATCCTAACGGTAAAGGAATAAAACATTTCCCGCCCTGACTCTTAACCAGTTTTATGTTTTTAATTTTGCTACCTAGCATGTGAACGAGATTGTAAACACCAGCACTCAATTTTAATATTTTGTTTCACATTTGCTAACGTGGCTACCTTAGCAACAAATGAATAAACAAAAAGGGGGGGGGGAGGTTCTATCTTGAGATTATTAAAATACATGGAGTTCATATTTGTCAACGAAAAGTTTTCGTCTGCTACGGTGTATATTTACATTAGAAAATAACTTTGAATTGATTACCGAGTTTTTTGTGTAAAATGAATTTTAATTTTTAATGTGCGTTTAACGGTAACTTGAAACTGTGTTAAAATTTATCGATGCATGAAATAAACGTATATACTGTTTGAGTGTGATCGCCATTATAAAGTAACACTTTTTAACGCTTTCTAACAAGGTTGAAAAGTGTTTATGATGTCAGTTTGTCTGTCTGTCCGTCCGTCCGTGCTCTAGCTGTCGTAAATATACATCGATTTCTATGACATTTATGTATGTTATTGTTATTTCTCTCTATTCTAAAAAAAAGTAAAGGCCGCTGGCGCTGTCAAAGCTTGCTGGCCTATCTCCTCCTAAACCGTGGGGATTTGAGTTTCAACTAAGGTAACCGCAGATTCGAAAAATTTCGAGGAACCCGCTAAGCTGAATTAAATTTCGAAAATCGAATTATTTTAGAAGATATTGATAAAAACTGAAAAAATAAACATAATGGTTGCCAGATTTGGCATAAAATCATACATTCCTTTGCAACAAAGCGTTTCCAAGTATGTAGTATCACGTGAAATTGTCGAACATGAAGTAGAAATACACCCATTTTACGCCAAAATTAAAACTATATGAAATAAGTAACTCAAAATGTGTTACACAAAGTTGACAATTTTCAAATAGTAAGTTCGCTTAGACAACAGGAGTTTAGAATTAGCGATTATTTGTTTTTCCAAAACAGAATAACTAATATCTTGAAAATGAAAATTAATTAAAATGCAGAATATTTTAAAGCCGGTTCGGTCCAGCTGGATTATTTGCTACCAGTAGAAATATTTGGCGGCGTTAACTATGCCATTATATCAGTTATAGTACACTTTGGATATTTGCTACCGCGACGAGATGGCATAATTCGTGGTGCTAAATACGCCAATCTGCAAACGATTATGTAAATGAAAATATGGATAACGGTTTTCCGGTAACCTTAAATGAACAGTAATTATAGGTTGTGAGCATGTGTCAATCGCCAAATAATGGAAAGTCGCCATTGGTGGCAAGCTATCCTATCTGTTCCATAGCTTTTATTAACTTTACATGTACGCAAGTCGCCAAATAATGAAAAATCGCCATGGGTGACAAATTCGCAATATGTCCAATAGGTTTTACATTATTAAAAATACAGCTGAAACAGATGTTCTGATTTTATTACGCTTTAGCTCCTAATTAATATAACTTTTGAATGGCAACATTAAATATCATTGCGTTTCTGAGGAGTGCAAATAATTTTTCCAGCGATTATAAGCGGAGTCCGCACTCCAGGTGGAGAATAGCTCTGGATCCGTACAACACGGATTCCCATAACGAAATATCTTCCGTGTCATGAGGGGGAGGGGGTCTACTGTAGTGTGAAGTTTAAATTTTTATGTACCAATGAACATGCAAGAACCAAGCAATGTGTAGCTCAGTAACATTCTGTCTGATCCAATTTTCGGGTTTTGTCTGTTGAAATTATGTCTTTTTTACGAATAAGCCTTATTAGGGGCCGAATGCCTCATACGAAAAGCGAGCGTAGCGAGTCTGGGGGCCTTGGCCCCCAGTCTATTGAAAAGGAAGTACTCTCAATCACTTCTGGGCTGGAATTCAGGCTGATCCAAGAATGTGCAAATTAATTCTGCAAACTCCAGTATATCCTCTCCTTGGGGTTACTGCTTGGAGGGAGGAGATGTACGGATCCACATAAATGCCCCCTCCCCTTAATTCCACTGGTGCACTAAACTCTAAAAACTGTGAAGAACTAAGAACCTGTAAGCAGTAGTGGTTCTGGTGAAACCACGTGACTAGCGTTTAAGGTGTTCAACATGAAAATCATGGAACTTTTGAACAGCTTTCTAAAAAACTTAATTGCGCTAGAGACTCGGAAAAATTTAAAAAGTCTCTTTACAAGTTGTACTGTGAACTGACACAAACAATGAACCTATAGGAGTTATGAAACAATGAGGACAAAATTCTAAACATACGGAATTTTGCGATATCTTTCCAAAAACGGTTAACTGCTCGGTCTGGTTTTGAAGGGAATTTTTGTGCTTATGAAATTTTTCTGAAAATTCCATAATGCATACAGCTTCACTGTTAGTGTCAGTCCATAATACATTGGGTGAAGAAGCATTATTCGTTTTTTTGAGTGTTGAATATCATGGGTGTGTTTTTAGAGCAGTTAAAAAGTTGTGACAGCGATGGCTCTTCAGGTAGAACAGCCTTAAATACAGTCCAGTGCAGCCAACTGTCTCTAAATCGAATGAAAAATAAGTATACTAACAAGATTATAAAGAAATGTATGTTCTTAAAGGCGAAATTATGTAAAAACCCTCCAAATTGCCATATTTTCTTATCCCTTAATGTGTCGAGTGTAGTACTCATTACAATATGGCAAGGAATTGAGCTCGTTTAAAAATGAGCTGCATAAAAAATACACCTAACCATTCCCACTAAAAAAAAAAAGAAGTCAAAACTAAAATTTGGAATGAAAAAGTTTTCGCTGGAGTATAGAAACAAAGCGAATGGAACAGACCTTTCGACTGGCATTGGTACGAACTCCGCTGGGATCAGACTGCGAATATCTCGTTTAACAACATTGTATTAGTATCTGGATCATTTATTATTTAATGACAGAATGCTTCTGCATTGTTCCATAGAGAGAGCGCAAGCTGGGTCAACAGCATCGCTTCAAATGGGGTGAATTAATGATATTGGATTCCACAGTGTCTCAGAACTAGTTTCAGGCAAACAATATCCCTTCAATGATGTTGCGATTGACTCATATTTTATCAAGCATGCGATATTTATCTCGAGTCATATGCTTTATGGCCTGAACTCGGTAATATGACCAGGTCCGTTTCTAACCCCTCCGACGCCTTCGGGAATTCAAATTGTTGCCCCCCCCCCCATTATTTCCAGAGGACCCACGTTTTCCATCAATTTTTTTTTGCGTTCAAAATTCTTTTGCGCCCTAAGCACGAGTGTAGCGTGCCTAAGCGGAAAAGCGGCCCTGAATATGACACACAACGAACGAAATCAAAGTAAGGTCTGATGTCGTAGTATAATATTAGAGTACCAGGTTACTGAGACATGCTCAGAATCTAAGGGCTCCTTAAGTGTAAAATAATAGGTACGTAAACAGACACACTGGACACTTATCAATAATCTTCATGATTACCAAAGATTTACATCGTTGTCGGATCAGTCATTCATTATCAGGAAAGATTTGGTCGGAATCCAATGTTACAATGGCACATACTTTGTTTTGAAAAGGGATGCTAAATATTCGATGGTCGGTGTCATCAGGATTGAGCAAAAAGTAATTTAACGTACGGTGCCTCCTTTCCTTTTGTAGCAGAGAGTGCATCAGCGAGGGTGTCAGCGAAGATTTTGGCTGATACAATGGGGATTGTTCATGCATTCATTAACAGCGTCTTGATTATCTCAGAAATATATCTGTCGATATTGAGGACGTTGAAATTCTGCATCAGGAATTTGAGTTGGCTGAACAGTCAAATGAGTTTATAAAAAATATTCATCAAGTCTGTTATACACTCTTCGCAACGTAGCTGTACACACCGTAATCGTTAATAGTTTCACTCGTTATACTCTGGGAACAAAGCCATTGCAAAGCATGCGTTCAAAATTCGAATTCTTTTATGAAATTCTTTGGATTGTGTATGGCATCAGAATAACAAACGCACCAATTCATTAGGAAATTCAGGATGTCATACATTAATCTTACCCTGCAAACAACAGTTTCTGTTAATCTTATTTTTTCACTCTTTCTTCAGGAAAATACAAAACTCCACGGTCAATGCAAGACCTGTTAAAAGGTTGTAAACTAATAATAGGAAGTATTCGCATTTGTGGCGGATTTGAGATAATCAAGACTGCTTACCCGAAGTGCTTGTCGACGTCTAGCTATTCTTCGTCGTTCTCCTTCCAAATGCTGATCATCTGTTTCATCTGCTCGTGTTTGAGCTGCACGTTCACGTATTTGAGCAAAGCGCTGCTACCGATAATCATGTGTTTCCAAAGCTCGTCTTTCAGCCACACGTTCATGCATTTACGTATTTAACGCTCCTCAGCAGGTTCATCCTTTTTTTTTTTTTTCGCTTTGCTTTGAGATCGTTAATATCCTGAGAGTTGGAATCCTGGATGTCACTTCCGAGAATAGCTAACTTATTGGAAGAGGACGTCTTTTCTGTCTGACTTGGTCAAACCAGTCGGAATTTTCTTCTTCATTAGGTGCAAAGTCCCTTGAGGTACTCGGAACGGAATCATTAGCTGAGTGAGTTTATTTAGTGTCTTGTTCAGTCTCCTTCTGATGTTCCCCTTCTGACTGATTCTGGGAACGCTTGCTAAACTTGAAAGAACGTTGTTTTCTAACTTGTAGTGATTATATTCAAAACTTATAGTGAAATATATTTCATTAATAGTAAAATGCTTTAATTTAAAATTTATTTTTAAAGGTATGAAAAATTATGGGATATACTATGATAATGTTAACATATATGCTAGTATTCTTTAAGTGTAAATTTCTCTATAGTGTCTCAATTTAAACATAAAATACTTATTTTTTCTAACAATTCTTACATAAATAAATTCTATAAACGTAAATTCAATCTTTTTACATAAATATGGATTCTATAAAGTATAATCTTAGATAAGTATGTTTTACACATAATTTTCTTTTATAAAATCATGCTTCAGGGAAAAAAAAAAAACTAACGCAATTTAAATTATTAGAATAAAGCACACTTCGAAATCATGTGAAATCGACCACGGAATAGATAAAAATATGCTTTACAATAACTTTATAATAACTTTAACAACTACATAAACGTTGACAGTAATAGAAAAAAAGGGTGGACTAAAAAAAAAAAAAAAAACCTTTTAACCTCGAATAAATCTCAAATACATCGTATCCTACTATATAGTTAGGCTGAACCCTGACTCTGTCACAATTCCGGTTCAACCCTTAAAAATAAAACTTTTACCATCATTAATCCAAACAGATTAAAAAGTTATCGTCTAATAACGTATAATGCACACCGCTCATGGTGCAATCGGCTTGAAATTTTTCATAAATTTGTAAAAAAAAGTCTGTAATACTTATAAAATCTGAAAATCCACCCGTTCCCAGATTTTTAAGTGACTTTTTGCTATTTTCAGCTCCATTTTTTTCCCCCGAGAGCACAAAAAGCTTATCACTTGCGACTCAAAATTAGATATTGTAAGTGACATTGGCGTCATATTGAAGTTACGGTTAGTTATGAGGCTTTGAAGGGAAAGTTACGATTAGGATTCGCTTAAAAATAGCTCTTCTAAATTATGCAGTTTAACTCTTTTTTCAAAAATAAAATGGTTTTCTAAGCATTAAACTTTGATATAGGGAGGACGTTCTTACCAAACGATATGTTTTGAATGCGAAAAATTTATGCAGAGTATGCAATTCCGATTGCGGTATATTAATAAAAATTGAACTTATTTAAGTGGGTAAAGATTGAATATTCTGAGTGTAAACATTCTAGTGCCCGTTGTAATTGTTTCCACAACGAACTTTATCCTCTAGTTCAATAAAAGTACACGACACAAAACAACACAATTTAACTCACGGCTCAATTAGATTGAAAAATTATTACAAAACATCTTGGTAACCAGATTTCAGCCGCCCTATTTATTCCTAGGCCACGCATGGGCAACAGACTTCGTGTAATCGTAGTCGTGTAATCGTAATCGATTGTAATCGATTACATTTTCTCATGTAATCGTAGTCTAATCGTAATCCGATAATTGAATTTTTATGTAATCGTAATCTAATCGTAATCTGAAAGTTTATATTTTCGTGTAATCGTAGTCTAATCGTAATCTAGAAATTTCATTTGCCAGATAGTCGTAATCTTAGAGCCTGTAGTCGTAATCGCTTAGATTACAAGACGATTATGAAACGATTACGGGCGCCCAGATTTATTTTTTGTTCTGCTTGCTGGGAAAAAAGATTTTCTCGAAGCAAAGCATCGAAAAATCTGCATGCCCTGAAGACAGGAAGTTTCCTATTTTTTAACCTTTCAGGGGAAGAGGGGAGGGGGGAGGACATTGTTCTGCCATCGTAGTTCGTACAGGACAAAGATAAGAGAAGCAGAGCTCCCTTTTTTTTTCCCGGGATGACCATTCTTTTTTATGCTGACTGTGGTGGGTGACTGACTAGAATGGACAGACCTCCCAGAAATTGGGGGTGGACGTGGGAATTCTATGGGGGGGGGGGGGGGGTACACAAGAGGTGTATTTTCTGCTATTGCAGATCTTTGCTTTATCTCATTTCAATTTGCGACTGCGAAGAGAAAACAGCAATGCCTACACGAAAAAAATTCAAGATTTTTTTTGAATTTCAAGAAAATAAAAAAAAAAAAATGAAAAAGGAGAGGAGTTCAAAAAATATAAATGCACTATCTTAGTACAGATGCCAGTGTCAAAAAAGACGAACTCCAACTTAAATACACATATGGAGGTAATTTTGGATATTTTTTCTTGAGTATTTATTTGTTGTATAGATTATTATAAAATGAGTACATATATTAATTGAAAAACTGCATTTAAAAGGTTTCTATATTAAGGGGAAAACGATAATATTCACGAAAATATTCCCTGGTCTTTTCCAATTCCGTTTAATACATGTTTCATTGATCTGACTAAAATGCACTGCATTAATTAAATAAAATTTATTTTTGGTATACATTGTTTACTTGTTTAGAATCTTAATTTTGGTCAAAATTTAATTATCATAATTTACTCTTTAACTTTCGAAGTGTTATGTTTATTGTGTTTTAGAGTGTTATTTATGTAGCAGTGTCATACACATAATAATTTTATAGTGTGTGTGTGTGATTACTTGGTAGAAATTTGTTTTGTAATAAAAGTGCAATGTGTAGTAATTTCTTTTCTCTGTCAAAAAATAAATAAATAATAAATAAATAAATTAGGTTAATCAAAGTAGGCTTTCTAAATTTTGAAAGGGCTTATAAAGGGGCGCACATACAAGTGCTTTTATTGGGAGGGGGAGGAGGGTCATTCAGAGTATGAAAAATTTTGAATGTAGGAAAAAAACGCCACCTCAAAAGTTATTTGTGTAATAATTTAATTAAATACTTTAAATAAATTTCTTTTGTTTCGCGGAAAAGGGGGGTGGAAAGTGGAACGGGGTATTCATTTGAATTAGGAGGTTTAAAGTACATTGTTTTCCAGAAATGAGGGAAGACACACGTGTAATTCAATAATTCAATTTCAGTGTAATTCGATAGGCGATAAGGGGGGGGGGATTTCCTAGAAAGCTTTTGGTTTCCTCTAAAAAAAATATATTGGTCACTCTGGAAAACATGTATTCATAATTTTTGTATTTAAATTTTTAGTTAAACAGTTTAACTACTAGTTATAAAATATACACCCCTTATATAAGATAATTTAAAAATAAAATGTAGTACGTAACTCTGTACCTGCGAGTAGAATTTTTTAAAACTAAAAGTTATTTTAATGTATACACTATAAATCATTACATTTTTTAATTCGGTTAAAAAAATGAATAAGTTTCAAATATATTTTTCTGGTAACTGTAACTATTTGACTCAAGGAGAAAGGAGATTTCAAAATTAATTTTTGATTCATGCATCATTTAAAATGCTTAAGTATTTTATGCATTTTATTTGATTCATTTAAATAAATATTAATTATTGTTCTTATTTTTTATTTTCAGACCTTTTATTCACACACCATCCCTTGAAAATAATCCCTATTTATTATTTTGATGATTATAATTTTTTTTGCTATAAAAATACAATAGAAGTTTATGTATTGAAATAGTGACACAATTAATATATTGTCTGCTATTATACAAATGCCATCTACTTATGATTCTACATAAATAGACTGCCTTGTAGTTTAAGTAGTATTTAAATCAGAATGACCAAACCCAGATTAATGATATCTGGCCCTTCAGATTTAATGTGCGCGTTCGCCATATATACAAAATTGGTCTTCTATCGGCTTAAATTCAACGCTAGGTCTCCCCTCAATCCGATTCTTCATCGCAGGGGCGCAGTAGCGTAGCAATTCGGTTGTTTCTTTTTTTTTTTGGGGGGGGGGGCTCATCGATTCTGGACACTGAAAAAGACACACATATATATGATTATTTTCTATCATCTTCCAAAGGTATAGGGGTGGCTCGAGCCCCAAAGCCCCCCTCCCTTTCCTACGCCACTGCAGGAATATATATCCCTGCAGGAATATATATCACTCCAGGAGAATAACCAGGGAGTGGGATATCGGGATATATATATCCCTGCTAAACTTTCAAAATTAGTTATTAAGAGATTTCAGATTTCATATCACATTACATAATTTGTGTAGCGGAGAAGTTTTATTCTCCTTCATGAGCCTTACTGAAAGATGCTAATTTTGAAAATTTAGTTTTCATTAAGCTAAATAAAAATATTTAAAGTGATATATACAATGATTTATTTAGAATTTTTTTTTTTCATAATTCTGATAAACATATTTACAATTCACTTTTATTGAAAATACTGTGTAGATAGCTAATAACTGTCAAATTAACATGTTTAATAATTTTCTGATATTTCTTTTATAATAAACTTCTTAATGATTGAAAAGTATCGGAGAGAAATCATTTCTTAGAAAAAGTAAAAAACAAAGACGACTAATATCTTTCCTAATTTCTAATCTAACTAATTATATCCTATGAATATAACTAAAATGCTCGATTTTTCACTTTTATGATCTTCTCACCCTCTTCCGTACATGCAACTGAAATTCAAAATGAGTACCAGTTAAATGCCCATAAGGGTATGTATCGTATATTTTAGAGAAGTATCATCATAGTTACAAACTTGAAAGATTTAGATAACATTGATAAGAGTTAGATTGTATGGTTCTAAAGTTGATAAGTGTCACTGTAAAATGTTTACTATTTAGTTACAACTTTTATGAAAAACATAGTTTTTGCAAATCTAATTCATTCATTTGTTTGTACAACAGAAGAAAAATCCCCCAAATTTACCGGCTATAGTCATTTATCAGTAATCTACAAAAATTAACAACATAAAGTGAGCAAAGTTGAAGTAATTCCTTGATTATGAGTAAATTTGATACAGTAAAATATTGTCACCCAAAAAAATGTGAGGCCCTCAAACTTGAATTGTTGTCAACTATCATCAGTTTGGAATTCAAATATAGTGAGACTAATTACATATACCTTTTCTACTTAACGTATATTATAAGCTTGATTCCTCACAGAACTCATATTAACTATCATAGGCGCAATACGGGGGGAGGGGATATGCATTAGAGATGGCCAATGATTCGATGAGTCGAATCAGTGATTCGAATCTTGGTACTGAGTGGCTCAGTCTTTACACTCACTCTCTACTGATTCGAATCTCAAGCCCTCAAGGGAAATACATTCCAAGTGCGAAGGGAAGAAAAACTTATTTTCCCTTTGCCGTTCCCAGGGATTTTCCCTTACTCTTTCAACTCTTTTCGAATCTTTACGACTCCTTTCGGCTCTTTTCGACTCTTTACGACTCTGAGTCGATAGATGATTTGAAACAGTAAATGAGTGGGTGTGGGTGAGTTGGTCACTGAGTTGATGCAGCAACGAATCTTTACTGATTCAGTGTTTCGCTCTGTTTCGGTGATTGTATACTATCGTTGAGATTCGTTAGTTTTTCGAATCTTCTATCGACTCAGAGTCGAAAGGAGCCGAAAAGAGTTGAAAGGATGTTTCATTTAATTGGAGGGGTTTTTTCGAATCTTCTATCGACTCAGAGTCGAAAGGAGTCGAAAAGAGTTGAAAGGATGTTTCATTTAATTGAAGTTTTTTTTTCGAATCTTTGGTGTTTCATTTCTTGGTTGGTGGTCGGATTTTAAAGTTTTATCTGTCTGTGGGTGTGGAGTGGGTCGAACATCGTTTGCTTTTGTCGGGGGGGCATAGGCGTTACTTCCTAAGGGCAAGAGGGGTCAATCTCCCCCCCGAAAAAAAAATTAAGAAAATACCCTCCTTCCAACTTGTCTGACTGATTTAATATTTGTTTAAAATTTAATGAAACATCCCTTTTCTACTTTTAACTTCAATATATGTCCCCCTGCCCCCACCCTCAAAAAAAAAAAAAAAAAAAAAAAAAACGGAACGTTAAGTTTACATGGTGGCGGATTTTCATGTGAAGGGAAATAGAATGAAATAAAGTTAGGATTGTGCTTGTCACTTTTAATGAAGGATACAGGGGCGGTATTAAGCGCTCTCACAAAAGGACTTTGTAGTAAGCAAAATAACATTTCGCTTTATTGCAGCAGATTTCGTTTTTTTTTTTTTTTTACCTTGTTTTTCGTTTAAGGGGAATGATTTTATTTTCTTTCGTAATTCAGAGAAATACAAAATAGGGCCTAAAGCAGTGGCGTAGTTAGTGTTATTGACAGTGGCGTAGCCAGGATTTTATTTCGGGGTGGGCTGGGTATCAAATTTAAAGTTCAATTGTAAGCTAAGTAAAGGGTCCCATTTTTTGGGGGGGGGGCAGCAGCCCCTCAGTAGGACTGGGCCAAAAATCGACATATCGGTTTTATTTCAACATCAAATATCCGATATTCCCATTTTCATTTCAGTGAAATCTCGAATTCGATAAAGGGCAAAAATACAGGCCGGCCAGGGGCGTAGCCAGAATTTTTTTATGGGGGGGGGGTTATGACTACTGCAACTCATATATATGTATACGTGTGTATGATAATGTAGTGAAGAATATACATTTTGTATGGCAAAAAATTCCTCATGGGGGGTTATGACCCCCCTAACCCCCCCCCTTGGCTAGGCCTCTGAGGCCGGCGATAAGAAAATCCTGAGATCAATACCAGCTTGTGATGCTTTTGCTACTGCTTTCTCTCGGAAAGCTTCTTCTTCTCTCATTGCAGAAAAAACAGCTCCATGGTTTATTAGTCTAATTACCATAATTAATTAACGTATATCTCGGAACCTATCCACCGGAGCGCGTTTTTATTGATTCTCGACCCCCCTAGACTCAACACCCCACCGATACTTAAAATTTCGAATGCTTTGACACCAAACTTAACCTTTTAATCTTACAGGCCCAGGGGGTCATACGAAGCTCCCCTATATTTTCAATTTGGGCATTTTAAACACTAGCCTCCTCCGACGGCATCGGCAACCTTTCAAAAGTTGCGGGCCAAACTTTGGGAAGTTGGCGAAATCGTGGGCCGTATAATTGGGATTTACATGGGCTACTGTTGTTGTGGGATTAAGAACAATTATCTATACGTGGGATCTAGGCCAATGGGTGGGGTGCCCTCCGTTGGAGGTCTTTCTAAGGGGTCCTAACCATTATTTAAGCTAAGGGGATTTATACGGGATTTTGAATGGTTTATTTGGGTGTTACATAGGATACCGCGGTCCGAATTCAAAGCCGTTTCGAGCAGGCAGTTTCCCATATGTGGCTTAGGCGATGATAAAATAAAGTAGTTGAAATCTTCATCTGCAGTGAAGCAAAAACTATGTGAAGCAAAACTGATGGCTGATCACGTACACAATTAATTTGAATGAAGTTTCAAAGATCACTTCGTTATAACCGGTTGTAACATTAAAAAAAAATCTTCTGGATTAATACATTTAAATATTTCTCGTCAACTTGGCGGAATAAGGCGATCAAAGAATTCAACTTAGTGCAGTTATAAAAAAAACTCTGAATTTTCATGACAAATTTTTGACAGAAGATTTACGAATAGTTTTATATTAATTACTATGAATTAAGAATAATTGAATTATTTACGTATATTCCATCAAGGTGCTAGCGGAATGACAACAGGGATTGGTTTTCTCTTTTTCTTTCGCTCTTTGCCAGGACGACAGTTATAAATAAAAAGAGCTTCTCTTCTATCTACTAATTATAAAAGAAGGTATCTGCGGGTGTGTGTGGGTGTTTGTCGGCAGCGTTACGGACAAACGGCTACACCTAGAAACACCAAATTTGGTACTCAGGAAGATGTAAATATGTAGTTGTGCACCTCGAAGCGATTTTTACAAAATTCGACCTAGAATTTTTTTTATTTTATGTTTTATGCAATTTTTGTTATTTTTTTCTCACCTAATTCGTAATAACGGCGGAAATTACGCTCGCAGCAAAACGGCATTTGTATCATCGGATAGAGGAGAAAAGTTTCTTTTAAAAACAGTTTGTTCTGAATACGTAACATGATTTACCGATTTTTAGGCATTTTTTTACTAAGCATCTGCTTCGGCGAATTTTTTCGTAAAATAATTTTAAAACTGTCGCATGTTGAATTCTATCCGTCATAACTTTTTGATATTTTGACAAATCGTGAAAGATTCTTTTCTCCCTCTTTTAAAATAAAAACGAAAAAATTATGTAAATTAGATGATTTTTTACGAATTTTAATGCAGCCTAGTGTTTAGAATTTAATAGCATACGCGATCTTACGCCATTCATTACAATGCAATAACAGCACGAGAATTTATGTTCGGTTGTTGCCACAGAAAGGATTAGAAAAAAGGGTTTTTTCAGCCAATCGAGTTTTTAAATGGGATATCGGAATTTCAATTCGCAAGTGAGGATCTATGGCGTCAAATGCTTTAAAATACGTAAAAATTACGCCATAATTAAAACTCATTTATTCCAGCTCTATTTTCAACACAGGGAGACGATATTTTGATTAAAATTTACTGTAGAAATAAACTAAGAAATTCACGATTATTATTATTAGAAGTGGTATTTTAATCCGGTGCTTATTTAAAAATTGAAATGTCTTCACGGTGCTCAAAATGTTCATTTTAAAAGTTACAAAGTTCGTTTCAAGGCGCGATATATTAAAATTTTTCTATTTACTATTTTTCTATTTAGCATTTAATTATGGCGCAGGCGTTGCCCAACATATGCATGCAGGTTGCGAGTATAGTTTTATTTTAACGTTGAATTACGTTCCTCCATAAAGGTCCTGCATAACGCAAAGTTTTAATGATACCGTCCGAATATCGAAATTAACTCCCTCAACCAACCGGGGTATCCTTTAGGGCAGTCAAACAGTGACGTCATAAATTAAAAAAATGCGTGAAATTTGTAAACTCTGCAACTCTAACGCGCTGTCACAATTAAAATGGGACTAGGTAGCTCTTCGAGATTACACAGTTTGATGTTTTTCAGGAGACAGGACTATGGAGGATATAAAATATATCGCTATATTAGATACATGGATATTTAAAATGGCACCCCTTGGATATTTTCTCCCCACAGTAAGATGAAATGGTTTGCGGCGCTAAATACGTCAATCTTATAAAACTATGTATAAATTAAATATATATGGAAAGTTTCCTCAATGGCAACCATTAAGTGAAATGATTATTATTTATGCTAATGCGTAAATTGCAAAGAATCGCCATAGAATCAAAAGATCCTATTGGGGCCAAATAATCTAAGCTGTTTCTTTTAAGGGAGCCTTGAAGAGGGAGAAGTGAAGATAGATAGTATTAATGTACGTAATAGGTAGTATTATTCGATTTGTAAGGATAATATGAATAAATCACAATATACCACGTTAATAAATATTTTATGAAATTAAAAGTGTTTATCCTTTTTCAACGGTTGTCTTACAACCAACTAAACGAAAAGTAATTCAAATTTGCGTTAATATATCCCGCAGTAATTTCAACAGAGGAGATTACTTGAACTTTTTAAAAAATGAAATTCTGTTATCACATGCAGACATGATTTTAGTTGTAAAATA
The DNA here is from genome assembly GCA_038373885.1 of Cheiracanthium punctorium. Lineage (NCBI taxonomy): Eukaryota > Metazoa > Arthropoda > Arachnida > Araneae > Cheiracanthiidae > Cheiracanthium > Cheiracanthium punctorium. The sequence continues at coordinate 141,055 of JAWZYV010010725.1, forward strand.
TTCGCTTCTTCCCGTATGAAGAGCGGGTGCACAGCTATTTTAAAAACATCTCTTGAAAATAGCATAAATGAATTCAGAAGACCTCAAAACGTGTAAATACACCAAAATCTTCGATCAATGTAACCTCGTAATGGACTCAATGTAACCTCGATTTTTTTCATGATTACAATACTTTCCTTATATGGTACATGTTCGGAAAGAAATAAATGGTTGTCCATTTCATGTAGTGTCTTAGGTATTTAATGCTACAACTTGAGCCTAAAAAACAGTATGATGTAGAAATAAGACATTTTGGAACCCAGGAGTTCTCTGCAAACCATTAAGCTTTCCACTTTTTTGATAGTGAATGACACTGACGTAGTTTTTTGAGTCATTATACTGCAATGATGCCAGGTTAGTACTCATGACGCAAACTTTACATCAAGAGTCAAATAATTTTGCTCTTTTTTTTTAAATTCCACATCATGAATAAATTCGAATTACACATGTAAGGAAAATTTTCGTTTCCTACCTTGCGAAGAACGGGCACGCAGCTAGTTTTTATTCTAAAAACGTTATATAGCTGAAATGTGTAGTATATAACGATTAAAACGTATTTTTGTCTGTGTGCTGGAAATCAAGTTATATTTATTTTGTTTCTCTGAGAAATTAATTTTTACTATAATACTCTATTTTTTGTCTGGTGTTGGACTCAATGTAACCTCGATATGGCTGGCAAAGGATCGCATTCAGTGCCAGTAGTATTCGAAATGTGTGCAAGAACCAGTTGCTTTCTATCTAAAACCTTTGGAGATAAAAATCGTGACGTTACTTTCTAATTATTAGGTGTTTATAGGAAAGTTTACGAAAAAAATATCTGTTGTGGGGATCCCCAAGGACATATTTTCCGAGTTGGAGGCCCTGATAAATACGAAAGTTTAGGAACGAGTGATTTTTAACAATCGTTAAATTTTACATCATTAAAAATACTCGTTGTTTTGAGGGAATTTTCTCGTTAAGATTTTTATTTTGTTTTATCATACATATTTAAAATGAAAAATAAATGCACTTTTCAGTAAATTTTCATTCAATGATCTAGAGGGAGCTTTATATCAACAACTTCCATTCACGCGCTGTACGATAACGCTGTTAAAATAAACTTCACCAGCAACAGGGGTTCCGTACGTCATGTTTTTCATTAACCCCATACAAAGAAGTCGAGACAAAGTTACTATGGTGGCCAACAAATCGGTCCACTGCGACCAATCCATTGTGCTCCAAATTTTCTTGCGAGGTAACCACTCGCATCATTTTTCCGAAATGTTGAAGAAGTCGATCATAAAATAAGTGAGTTCGAAATGACGCCCCTTCGAAGCCGGCACCCTGATGCGGTGCTTACCTTGCTTACCGTGTCGGGCCGCCCGTGGTTACAAAAGTAAGATGATTTAGTGATAAAAACCTACAAAAAAGTACTAATTATTTTCGTCCTATATTAATTCTGAAGAGCTTCTGTATATATTGGCTATTATCAAAAAAAGGAAAGAAAGGAAAAAAAAAGTAAGAAAATCTGAAACACTTTCAGATTTTAAGTACGCACTAAAGAGCTATATATTAAAAGCACATCATAATATAAGCGTCTTCCCTGTATCATTATTCACGATTGTGATTAAACAGAATTAAAGTTGATATTTCGGTACTTACGTATTATCCGGCGGTTATTTCTGCCAAACGATTTTTGCATCAAATGTGCTGGCAAACTATTGCCAAACGTATTTCTAACCATGAATTATTTCATTTGTCATGTACTTATCTTGCTGAAAAATTGCTCGTCTTGGCAGACCGCAGGGATAATATGTAAGTACCGATACTTCTAACATCCTTTTTCTGGATGTAATACAATAGAAATAGAATGGAAAAAGCTTCTCAGGAAAATGCACAATTCGAACTAAATGAAAGTTTCAAAAACTTATTCAGGTGTATTCTTTATCCAAGTCAGGCGTAGCAGACGAGAAAAGGACGTTTAGTCATTATTTTAGCATCATTTAACGGCATTATATAAGTTTGCGCCATCTGCCGACGGCTTTGTAAAATAAAAATTCAATTGTATTATTTTTTTTATATAAAAGATAGGTTTTTGTATATTATAGGAACAGTGTTTTTTTCTCACAATAAAAAGTAACCTATATGTTAATCCAGGACTGTAACTGTTTTTATTCCAAATCCGTCAAATCGTTTCAGTGTGAAAGAGTAACAAACATACAAACATTGACATTTATGATATTAGTAGGATTTATCTGTGTACGTATAATTAAATGATTTAGGTTTGTCTGTCTGTCCACTGTAAATGTGCATCAATTACTACGAAATTTATACATGTTATTCCTATGTATAGTAGCATGCACCCTATGAGGGATGCACCGAATATTCGGTTGGTATTCGGTATACTGCCTATTCTGCAGATAAACCGAATATTCGGTTCGTCCGAATACTTAAATATTCGGCAACCGAATAGTAAACAAATTGAAGTATTTACCAATCGGTAAACAAATACATATTTTTTATATCATGAATGAAAGATACAGTACAGTACCATAGTAATTAATTGATTCAAGTTGTTGCTGACTAATATGACATGTGAATAAGCGTTAGAAACCCTTAGAAAGTCCTCATATCAAGGCCATTTTTGGCAGATAGCCCCAACGTAGCGTTCCACAATCACACAAAAAACTAATATCACAAAGAAATTAGTTTTAATGTAAGAGAAAACACTCAGATGTTAAATTTGAATTTTGTTGCCTTTCAGTTTTTCTTAAATCTTATGACACATTACATTAACCTTGCTATTACTAATTGATTTAAATTTGAAACAGTAACCAGAAAAAAAATCTCATAACATTAAGTGTTCATAAATATGTAAAGTCAATTAACTGCTAATTTTTTTAGTAAAATATGCAGGTAAAAAAAATAGCAGCATTTCACTAATATTTAAATAAGTTATTAATCTTATAAATAAAAATGAAATTCTGTTTGTTTGTTTGTTTGTGGATTTGATTCGTGTACAAATCCACGAAAATGGACCTATCGGCCTGAAATTTAGCACAGATATGTAAAATAATATAGAATAAATCGTAGTCCACTTTAAAACTTTGAAAGTCCACCCGTTCCCGGAATTTAAGAGAATTTTTATGCTCTCCACGCAAAAAGCTTTCCGTAATTGTAACCCCTGTAGTGAAAAAAGTGTTAAATAAGGATCGTGGTTGCCATGTGTGGCGATTTTGCCGAATAAAATGTTTTAAATTCTCAAAGTAAAAATAAAAGAATAATAATGATTTTTTTTTTGTTAGTTTATATTCGTAAGGTTATTTTTTTTTTAATTATAATATCGTGTGCATGGGAAATCGGAGCAGGAATGAAATGTTTTATACTCAAAACAATAAGAATTGAAGATTTCCGAGGCTAATAGGTAATTTTTTTTAGTTTGGCGAAAAAATAAAATGGCTCAAATGCCGATTTTGAGAAAGTGAGTTCTAGCGGTTTGCACAGTTTTCGGCTTGGCGCAATTTATTGAGAGCTTAAGGAAATAGATTTTTGAAAACAAGTGCAAAGGTTTTATTAGAATACAGCGTTAAATTTTAATAATCCGTGAAGAAATAATGCAGTTGTTAAGGGATTTTAAGCGATCTATCTCCAGAATTCTCGCCAAATGAGTACATTGTGATTTAAGTTGGGGGAATTCCGCCAAATTTCAGAAAATTGAAATCTTCTCATTTAGTACATCGGAGTAACGATGAATAAAACACGTTATAGTTGACAATTTTAAAAAATTCGGCTGTATTAAGGGATTCCACTTTTCAAATAAAGTCTTGCTTTACTTTTTCGCGGTCGAACCATTTCCCATATTGATTGCTGCTTGCTGCTAAGTCAATGCTTCGAATGATTTCCTGAAAAAATGCTTGCAAAATGGCGTATGTTGGCACTTTGGCGAGACTTAGATTTGAAACTGGATTTTATTTGAGACTGGGATATATAATGACACTGGTTATAGATAAAAATGAATGTTGGTATGTGTGTATGAGGTTGAAAAACTCCAGCACCGTTGAGCACCGTTGCACCATGAAATTTGGTTCACCTAAGTCTTTTATCATGGAGAAGCTTTTTATGCTATCCGTTTTCCACTAACTTGCCACCAGGTGGCGCAGCAGAACGTCAAATTCTATTCCGTTTAGCCGTTTACTATGCGAATATCGTCCAACCGATTTCGATGAAATTTGGTACACGCGGATATTAGAACACGTAGAATATTTTTCAGTATCCATTTTGCTGTAACTTGCCGCTAAATGGCGCTGCAACGCATCAACTTCTATACCGTTCGACGTTCGGCATAAAATTTCTTATACTTACTAGGGATGGACGCGAGACGACTTTTTTGCGAGACGAGACAGAGATTTACAGCTTTTTTGCGAGACGAGACACACATTTTTAACATTACGATATACGGATTTTTGCGAGACGAGACAAGCTTTAGGCTATTTTGCGAGACGCGAGACGCTTCGTCTCGCGTCCATCCCTAATACTTACACATTTCAGCACGAAGAATATATTCTAACTGTGTTCCTTTTGATGTTACTCACCACTAGATGGCACTGCAATGCATTATTATTTTAACTCGCCATTAGATGACGCTGCAGCAGGCCAAATTCTTGACCATTGAAACGGTCGCTATGAAAATCAATATACATAGCTATTTGAACAATGAGAATATTTTGGCGTTATCCATTTTGCTATAATTCGCCACTTGACGGCAATGTAGCAAATCATTACTTTAATTAACCACTAGATGGCGCTTCAGTGTATCACTTCTTGACTGTGCAACTGATCGCTGTGAAAATAGGTATACATAGATATTTGAACACGGGGAAGAGTTTCGCGTTAGATGTCGCGTCAACACATGAACTTCAGGGCTGTCCAGCCGATCGTCCTGAAATTTCGTATTCATCGATATCTGAATGCAAAGAATATTTTCGCCGTATCCGTTTTGCTAAAACTCGCCACTAGATTGCGCTACGCCGCATGGCCCTCTGCGCCGTACAAACAATTGCCTTGAAATTCGGTATGCACGGTTATTGAACACAATATAATTCGATATCCATTTTGCTATATCTCTTTATTACAATGAATAGTAATCACCACAAATCGTAATACCAAAAAGTCCATTCATTCCCGTGCGAAGAACGGGTACTTCAGCAAGTAATATATAAAAGAAACACACTTGGATATTAAATTTTGCAGCATTTTAATTTTTGAAGTTTTACACCATCTATATAAATAAAATTAGACTTTTGTCTGCACATTTCTTGGAATTCAAAAATTTTGCGATTTCTATCCGTTTCAAGCACCCAGGAATCCGATGCGACCCTCAAAAAAAAGTTTGTCTGTCTGTCATTCTGACATTCTGTCGTTCTGTCCTTCTGTCATTCTGTCCGTGACGCTTTTTTTGTTTAAGCATCACGTAAAAACGACTGAAGCGAATGATATGAAATTGGGTGTCATGATAGGTGGTCACTCAACTTAAAACATAGGAGTCGAATTTTAAAAAAATCTTGATTAGATTTTCAGATTTTAGGAAAATCGTTTCAAACTGCGTAAATTTGTGCTCGAGCATCACGTAAAAACGACTGAAGCGATTGAAAGGAATTTGGGTATCATGATACGTGGTACCTCAACTTAAAACATAGGCGTCGAATTTTTAAAAAAATCTTGATTGGATTTTGAGATTTTGCGAAAATCCTTTCAAACTGCGTAAATTTGTGTTTAAGCATCACGCAAAAACGACTGAAGCGAATGATATGAAATTGGGTGTCATGATAGGTGGTCATTCAACTTAAAACATAGGCGTCGAATTTTTAAAAAAATTTGATTGGATTTTGAGATTTTTCGAAAATTTTTCAAACTGCGTAAATTTGTGTTCAAGCATCACGTAATAACTGCAAAGGTGAAAAAATGATATTTGGTGAAATGATAGGTGGTCACTCACCTTAACTATAAGCATCTAATTAAAAAAAAAAATCCATCAGATTTCGAGATTTTGCGAAAATCGTTTAAAACTGAGTGAATCTTTGTTTCCGCATTACGTAATAACGACTAAAGCGAATGATATGAAATTTGGTCACATGATAGATGGTTGCTCAACATAAACTATACGTGTCCAATTTTTTAAATATTTTTATTAGATTTTGAGATTTTGTGAAAATTCTCTCAAAATACGTTTATATTTCTTCAAACATGACGTAATAACTACTAATAAGAATGATACGAAATGTAGTGATATGATAGGTAGTTGCTAATCTTAATTTATAGGCGTTTTTGAATTTTTAAAATATTTTGATTACATTTTGAGATTTTGCGAAAATCGTTTTAAAATTCTGAAATTTTGTTCCAGCATCACAAAATAAAGACTGCAAAGAATGAAACGAAATTGGGTAACATGATAGGTTGCCACTCAACTTAAAGTCTAGGCTTCCAATTTTTCAAAAATGTTGATTAGATTTTGAGATTTTGCAAAAATTATTTCAATATGCGTAAATATTCGTTCGCGAATCACATAATTACGACTAAAGCGAATGAAATGATATTACTTAGTTACTCTCTAACCTGTAATATTTTAACAATACATAAAAATTATAATTTCGCTTCCTTTACTTTGGCAACATTCTACATCCATTCTGTGTACTCCTACAATGCTGACGAAAGTTCTTGCTTTTTGGAAATTTGCATTCACAAACCCGTCAAGGACGGTCACTTCAGCTAGTATGAAATATTAAAATAAATAAAAACTTTGAAAAAAACACACACATAAAAGGTTACTTATAAGGCGTAACGATCATTTCGACCAAAAAATTCTTCCGGTCTTCATCAGACAAGCCTTCCATCTTACTGAGCAGAGGAAACTGGTTTTTTTTTTCACAAAGTTTTTATTTATTTTATCATAACACCAGCATTTTGAGTGTTTTTTCAAATGAAATATTGTTTAAGAAAAAACTAATTAAATTAATCATTGCAATCAAAGTTTAATAACGCTTTAATAAGTGTAATAAATTTTAACCAAGTATTCGGTATTCGGCCGAATATTCGGTTAGAATTTTAACCGAATATTCGGTATTCATTATTCGGCAAAATATGGTATTCGGTGCATCCCTACACCCTATTGAAAAGTGTGAATGTAGTCTTTTTTTTTTTCTACAGGAGCACCCTAAAGAATTCCAATAGATAACGCTCTACGGGCAGTCATTGTTTAAAGCGTATTTTAAAGATGGCCGTCTATTTCAAACAAAACAAAACTGTGATATATATTGTTGAGGATTACAAAAGAATGCTCTTCATCGAACTGTATGTAACATTTATTGTTCTTCTACTGGAACACTCAAAAGAAATCCAATACATTACAATCTGTATGAATGCAGAAATGTTGATCCATTTCAAGCACAACACATTAAGTATAGAATATTTTTTAGCAACTTACTCTTCTTTTAAAGAGCGCAAGTCTGGCTCAAGCATACTAATACCGTGCGATACATATCATGCAGCACACACGGGCCCTCTGAACATTAACCCTTTAAGGTCGTATCTACACTCAGCCACGGAGTCCCTGTCGCTGAGAGGCTAGTGAAATTAATTCCTACCAATATACGACACATTTGCATGTCCAAATTTAAACGTCCGCAATGGGACGTTCAGAGAGTACTGTGGCACTGCCTGGAAGAGAAACAGATCTCATTACACAAGTAACGTCGATTGAAATGAATGAAAAACTACTCGAATTAATCGATTATTAAATGCTTTCGAGATAATTAATTTTGAAAAACCCATTCGAACACTCAGCACATAGCATTCGAATATCACATGGCATACGAAATTTTGGGTACTATTCGAATAGTAAAATCGAGATTACTATTAGAGTATTCGAATAATGAAATCGCGATTACGATTCCAACAGTAAAACCGCGAATAGAAATCGCGAGTACTATTTGAATAGTGAAAATCGCGAGTATTCACTATTCGACTGATCGATTATTGATTCTATTCGAATCGTATTAATCGATTATGAGAATCATTGGAATGGCGTATCACTAGTAACGATATGCTGAGACTCGTCTAATAATTCATGTCTCGATAGGAAAACTAATTTCACCTCAAACTATTCACCTACTAATTGTTTTGGACACTTCTTTGATTACTCTCTGCCACTGTAATTTCTAAGACATTATAAGAGAAGGATTAAAAAAACTGGCTCACATGAAACGTTCACGCCAATGGCGTCGAATCAGCTAGCACGAAAAAAATAAAAAAGGCAATCTTAATTTATGATAATAAACCAACAAAGAGTGATACATAATTGCAGTTTCATGTGAAGTTGCCATAAACGTGCCGGATAATTCAAGCCTTGCATCCTTCCTCTCTCTCTCTCGCTCTCTTTTTTTTGCTTGTTAGGTGATAGCACATTAAAAATATATAATAATCTCACGAGCTCGTGACCGCAGAAATAATATCTGATCTCTAGCCGCACTTAGGAGTTGGTGGAAGAAAGTAATTTACTATTCACGATTGATGTCTTCCAGACTGGCTCGATTTCAAATTTTTTGACACCCTGTCTCAACCCATATATCTCTCTCTGAGGAGTTGTGAAACTGCCGACCTCTTTGAAACAAAAAATAAAATAAAGTTTTGTTGGAGAGATATGTCGTTCATTTTCTTACTATATTAAGGGGCCTTCTCCATTCCCACAGGGAGAAACGATCATCGCAATGCTTTTCCAAGGAGAAAACTGCCTTTATGCGAATTCGAGTTTTTTGAAAGAAATCTTCTATATAAATAAAATTAGACTTTTGTCTGTACATTTCTTGGAATTCAAAAATTTTGCGATTTCTATGTCATTCTGTCCGTGACGCTTTTTTTGTTTTAGCATCACGTAAAAACGGCTTAAGCGAATGATATGAAATTGGGTGTCATGATAGGTGGTCACTCAACTTAAAACATAGGCGTCGAATTAAAAAAAAATTTTGATTAGATTTTCAGATTGCGAAAATCGTTTCAAACTGTGTAAATTTGTGTTCGAGCATCATGTAAAAACGACTGAAGCGATTGAAATGAATTTGGGTGTCATGATTGGTGGTCACTCAACTTAAAACATAGGCGTCGAATTTTTAAAAAATCTTGATTAGATTTTGAGATTTTGTGAAAATCCTTTCAAACTGCGTAAATTTGTGTTCGAGCATCACGTAAAAACTACTGAAGCAATTGAAATGAAATTTGGTATCATCATTGGTGGTCACTCAACTTAAACATAAGGCAACGTATTTAAAAAAATCTTGATTAGATTTTCAGATTTTGCGAAAATCGTTCCAAACTCCTTAAAACTGTGTTCGAGCATCACGTAAAAATGACTGAAGGGAATGAAATGAAATTTGGTATCATGATAGGTTGTCACTCAACTTAAAACATTGTCCTCGAAGTTTTTAAAAATCTTGATTAGATTTTGAGATTTTGCGAAAATTGTTTCAAACTGCGCAAATTTGTGTTCGCACATCACGTAATAACTGCAAAGGTGAAAAAATGGTATTTGGTGAAATGATAGGTGGTCACCTTAAACTATAAGCATCTAAAAAAAAAATCGATCAGCTTTTGGGATTTTGCGAAAATCGTTTCAAACTGAGTGAATTTTTGTTCACGCATTACGTAATAACGACTAAAGCGAATGATATGAAATTGGGTCACATGATAGGTTCTTGCTCAACATAAAGTATAGGTGTCCAATTTCTTAAACATTTTTATTAGATTTTGAGATTTTGTGAAAATTCTCCCAAAATGCGGTTATATTTCTTCAAGCATCGCGTAATAACGACTAATACGAAATTTTATGATATGATAGGTAGTTGCTAATCTTAATTTATAGGTGTTGAATTTTTAAAATATTTTGATTACATTTTTAGATTTTGTGAAAATCGTTTTAAAAGGGTGAAATTTTTCTTCCAGCATCACGAAATAAAGACTGCAGGGAATGAAACGAAATTGGGTGACATGTAATAGGCTGTTACTCAACTTAAATTCTAGGCTTCCAATTTTTCAAAAATGTTGATTAGATTTTGAGATTTTGCGAAAATTATTTCAATATGCGTAAATATTCGTTCGCATATCACATAATTACGAATAAAGCGAATGAAATGATATTACTTTGTGACTTTCTAACCTGCAATATTTTAACAATACATAAAAATTATAACTTCGCTTTCTTTACTTTGACAACATACTACATCCATTCTGTGTACTCCTACAATGCTGATGAAAGTTCTTGCTTTTTGGAAATTTGCATTCCGTACTAACCCGTCAACGACGGGTACTTCAGCTGGTTGTAAATATTTTTAAACATTTTTAACATTTTTCAACGAGGTTGAAAAATGTTTCTGATTTCGATTTGTGTGTCTGTCCGTCCGTCTTTCCGTACGTGCTCTAACTGCCGTGAATATGCAGCGATTAATACGGAATTTATGTATGTTATTTCCATATACAGTACCATGTACCCAATTGAAAACGGTGTGTGAAGCATTTATGGTTCTTTTACAGGAGCAGCGAAAATAATTCCAATAGATTACTCTCTGTAATTAATCATTCTTCAAGGCATATTTTAGACTTAGTCGTCGACTTCAAACAAAACAACTGCTAACTTGTACTACCAAGGATCACAAAGTATTGATCCCGATCGAAAATAGTGCCTGTAGCGTTTACGGTTCTTCTACAGGAGCACTCAAAAGAATTCCAATGCATTGGTGTCTATTTGAAGTGTAGAGACATTAATCCTTTTCAATCTCAAAACAGTAAGTATATCTGCACTTATAATTGTTTATTCTTCAGTTAAAAGAGGGAAATAAATTGTTACGTTCTTTTAAAGGGTCTCGCAAAATTAAATTAATAGTGCTATACAGCTTTTTTTCAAGATTATTTCTACAATCTCGCAGAAACAAGAAGGTCTTGTTTTGATCTATCACGTGGCTGTTGATCTAATTGTCTGGTGTTTTGGGCGGTTGTCTCCAGATGTAACGTGAATACGTTACATCTGGTTATGTTGTGTTATTTCAAAGCTGCGCAACGGTTATCTGCCTGGAGGGGAGTGCTTGGTCGGAGGACTTTTTCGAATATGCGTTAGAAACCCTTTAAAAAGTTCTGCGCCCAAGGAATCCCCACCTTTGGTAGATAGCCCTTGCTGTGTAGCTTTCCTTTACCATTAAACTAAAATCTCTCCAGATTTAAATACAAACATCGTCAAATTTGGCCCAAAAATATTGTTGTGTTGGAAAGTGTTTATAATCGATGCTTTGGCATGATTTATTTTTTATCTTTTCATTTTTTAAAAAATATTTTGGACATTCATTTAATGTTATTACGATACAAAATATCTTTAATTAGAAGAACATTAGTTTCATGATAATACTTTTTTAAATCCAGTTAGAACATAATTTCCATGTAATAATAATAACAATGATAATAATAATAATAATAATTATTATTATTATTATTATTATTATTGTTTTAAGACTTGCCTATCAGGTATTCGCCACTACCGAAGCCCGAAGTAGTGGCCATATTGTTATGGAGGTATCCGCAATAGGCGGCCAACGTTACCATCCTCCCCCATGAAGGAGCGGTCAGGGTGACCTTGCATATGTACAGAGACAGTTTTCTCCTACGAAAAGCGCTGCGGTAATCGTTCCCCTGGAGAGAGCGAAGATACTGAATATGTCCGCGAGGAGAGGGTACATGATTCTGGAATTTATGTAAAGGAACCGTCATCGAAAATGTAACGAAAATATCAGACGCTGATTATCGCAGAGGCAAGCGGGGTTCTCCTGATTTTTAAGGACCATCAAATGCTGACAAAATGACGCGGAGAATTCAGTTTGTTGAATTTTCTATTTTGAGAAATTAAACGTGCATTTTTTTTTCTGTTGTTAATTTATAAGTATAATCCAAGAAAAAAATTATCTTATTTTAATTCCACTTATTCATAAGGAAGAACAAAAATGAAAACACAGCAACGGTTTAAACAATACCGCTAAAATGGTAGCTAGGCGGGGAATGATTTAGAGTGAAATATGAGGAATTATGAGGGCTATTAAGAATGAAATAACAGTGAATTAGGGGATTTGGGAATGAAATGAAGATCATTTAGACTGTAGAATAAATTAGATGATTTGAAATGAAAAATGGTGAATTAGTTTACTTTTAGATGATTCAGAATGAAAAAATATGATTTAGATGATTTAGAATAAAGTAGGCTGACATAGATGATTTGGAATAAGAAATGGTGAATTAGAATTTTTGGCATGAAATATGGCGAATAGGATAATTTCAAATGAAATTTTCTCATAAAACAGTTAATGGCGGTCTTAAATGATCTGTTATACATGACGTTGATAATTATTATGAAAAAGTTATAATATAGGTTTTTTTTAATTAAACTGAAATGGCCTAAAGATTTTACTGCTGATATTATTAAAGAACTAATAACCAAAAAGTATGTCATAATAATAGTTTTAGTCTACCTGAAGTTTTTATCAAAACTACTTGAAAGCCTTCTTTATACTTCGAAATGTGGGGTTTCAAATCAATAAATAAATATAATAAAATATGAATAAAATACAAAATAAAATAATCTACATATCTTAAAACACATACGTACCTAGAAGCAGATTCTTTCAGACGCTTTTTGATATTGTCTGAACATGCGCATACTCTCGCCGATCAATGAGTAACCAGAATAAAGCCTGTCTTTTGTCTAATGTTCTAAGCTTACCTGTCTTATGTCTAATGTTCTAAGCCTGTCTTAGAACATTACGGCGTTACGGCGTGTCATTACGGCGTTACGATTTCTGGTGATCAGGATTTTAACCCTTTAAGGCGCAGTGTTCCCGCTCTGGGAACACCAAACTCTGACGTTTTGACTGTTGCCAGTCACGAAGAATAGATTTGATTTCTATAAAAATAGTTGCGGGGGACATAGCTCCACGAGAATCCTTTACTTTTTAGCACGTCATTTCCCGTAAAAAAATGGTCACGATTATTTTTAACAGCACTGACATCTGCTGAAAAATGGAAGAATGTGAGAACAGCTGGCTAGATTGCCCAATGCTGAAAAAAGGGCAGCCGTTGCCATCGCTCGACTTAACTACCAGCAAGATGGCGGACGATCGAAACGTTCATCGCGTGCCACAGATTTAGAGACCCTTTTTTGACGCAGCTGGCTGTGCATGGGCACAGACAGCTGCGTCAAAAAAGGGTCTCTAGATCTGTGGCACGCGATGAACGTTTCGATCGTCCGTCATCTTGCTGGTAGTTAAGTCGAGCGATGGCAACGGCTGCCCTTTTTTCAGCACTGGGAAAGGGTTGCGCCTTAAAGGGTTAAACTGATAATGTCAACAAATGCTCATATGGGGGGTTATGTAGAATTAAATGTGGCAACCAGAATTTTTAATGTTTTCATTATTGGGTATATTATTAAAGTCAAATAGATGGCGTTGAGTTGCCGCAAATAATCATACCATATGTTTACATTTTTTTTTTTACAGTGTGGCAACATGCTGTTCCGTTGCCCCTATTAAACACATAAACCTTAATTTTGAATAATACTTATTTTATATATTTCAAAGAATGTGTTATTTATTTCACATGTTCTTCATACAAAATTATAATAATCATTTGCTCTCGTTTATTTAGGAAAGGTTTAAAAAAATTAGTAAGAGCGTCATTTAGACTTTTGCTCCCAGCCCTCCGTTAAAATAATCGGTGTCTCGAAAATATATCGAAAATGAATCGTTTAATTCGCTTGAATTTATTGGTGGTGTTCGGATTATTATATTATAGTGTTTGTAAAAGAAATAGACCGGTCACAATCAATTGTTGAAGCCTCCTTCCCATAGAAATATTATGATGAGCGAATAACTCCTCGTTTTTCTTCCACAGTACTTCCGGTGACTCAAGCAGTTAAAGTAGTGTTTTTCCAAAGTACCGCGGGAAAAGGGAAAGAAGCACTTCCGTCAATCATCTCTATAGAGTAGAGCCCCTAGAGCTGCAGGACGACACAGGCCTCTATCTTTGAGTACAGGCAATTTTCGCCAGCGCCTTACCTTGTGGTACATTTTGATCTTTACGCAGGAAATTCAAGGATGTTTCAATGAGAAAATTGCTTTGTTTATTCTAGGGATTTTCTCGCTTGTTTTTACAGTAACGAGATAATAAAAGTCTTTAAAAATCAAAGAATGTAAAGTTAATAAATAACTCCAGTTAAATTTAATTAATGGTTAATTAATGGTTACGCGTCTTTGGCTCTATTCTTTAAATCAGCCCAAAAGTGTTTCTGTTATATGATGGTTTAAAAAATATATATATCCTAACTAATATTATAAATGCGAAAGTGAGTTTGTTTGTTTGTTTGTTTGTTTATGACGCTTTCACGCCTAAACCGCTGAATCGATTAGGATGCATTTTGGTTTAGATATAGATGGGACACTGGAGAAGGTTATAGGCTACTAAGAATTTTAGATTTTTAATTACTTTTTAAATTATTAATTAAAAACCGTTTTTACGTTGCCATGCTTGGCGAGTTTCGCCCGTATCAAATGATTTATGTTTTGAGCTAACAGGAATGCTATTACTTCAACGAAGGAGCGCGTGCATCTCAAAAACATTAAATACCACGGAAATTATGCCAGTTTTATGCCAAATCTATCTATCTATAATAATAAAAATGAATGTTCTCCAGACAAATCTACAGAAAGCAGAGCTTTGAAAATTTGAGCATTTAAGCCCATGACTTCCGTAAAGTGCGCCTGAGCCTCAGAATCTTGAAATTTTAATGACTTTTCTAATTATTAATTAAAAACCGTTTTATCGCCCGCACAAAATGATTTATGCTTTTGAAATAAAGCAGAAATTCTATTTGCAGATTCACATTTATTTGAAAAACATCAAATGGTATGGAAATTATGTTGATTTTACGCCAAATTAAAAAGCATTAGAAAGAAAAGTCCAAATGTGTTTCTCAAAGTTCATAAATTTCCAAATCCTACCAATAATATCAATGTAGACATTTGTGTGTTTAGATGTTTTTGACTGAATCACATAAAACTGGTTGAACGGTTTTAGAAAAATTTTTAATGAAGATCGCTTATGCCCTAGATTAAGATACAGGCAACCTTTCAAGCATATAGTATAAATAATTCTTTTACAAAAACATCCAAAATAATTTTAATGTATTGCGCTCTATGGAAATTTTATAGCTACTAAACCGATTCTAAAACTTAGTTACACTATTCCTGAGTATTATTGTTTGTTTGTTTGTGGATTAAGACCGATTGACTGCACTAGGGTCCTAGGCCTATATGGGGAATTCCTCTGTGGGGAACTTTCTAAGGGATCCTAGCCCGTATTTACGCGAGGTTTTGGAGAAAACCGCGAAAAACTGCGAGCAGATAGGTCGACAGGCTCGACCAGGGGTTGAACCTGGCACCTCCAGCCTTCCAGTTTTGAGAGTAGAACTTCTTAGACACTGGTGAGACCCTGAGTGTTATAGGCTACCTTTTATTCATATATCACAAATAGTTCTTTTACAGGGATACTCATTAGAATTACATTACACTCTATGTGTATCTCTGTAAGTACTGAACCGATTCCAAAATTTTTTCACTGATAGTAAGCTACGCTATTCTTGAGTATTATAGGCTAAAATTCATGCATGTAGAGCAAATAGTTCCTTTACAAGAACACTCAAAATAATTCTAATACATTACGCTCTCTGGGTATCTCTGTAACTACAGAACCGATTCTAAAACTTTTTCGCTAATAGAAAGCTGCACTATTCCTGATTAACATAGGCCAAAATTCATGCATCCTAACTAATATTATAAATGCGAAAGTCAGTTTGTTTGTTTGTTTGTTTATGACGCTATCACGCCTAAACCGCTGAATGGATTAGGATGCATTTTGGTTTAGATATAGATGGGACCCTGGAGATGGTTATAGGCTACTTAGAATTTTAGATTTTTAATTACTTTTTTAATTATTAATTAAAAACCGTTTTTATGTTGCCATGCTTGGCGAGTTTCGCCCGTATCAATCAAATGATTCATGTTTTGAGCTAACAAGAATGCTATTGCTTCAATAAAGAAGCGCGTGCGTGCATCTGAAAAACATTAAATTCCACGGAAATTATGCCAGTTTTATGCCAAATCTATCTATCAATAATAATAAAAATGAATGTTCTCCAGACAAATCTACAGAGAGCTTTGAAAATTTGAGCATAGAAGCCCATGACTGTGCACCTGAGGCTCAGAATGTTGAAATTTTAAATACTTTTCTAATTATTAATTAAAAACCGTTTTATCGCCCGCACAAAATTATTTATGCTTTTGAAATAAAGCTTAAATTCTATTTTCAGATAAACATGCATTTGAAAAACATGAAATGGTATGGAAATTCTGTTGATTTTACGCCAAATTAAAAAGCATTAGAAAGAAAAGCCCAAATGTGTTTCTTAAACTTCATAAATTTCCAAATCCTACCAATAATATAAAAACTCGGCTGTTCGAGCCTCGTCAGGGGGAGATCACCCTGAACCCCCCTAATTTTTTAGTTTTATTATTGCCATATTAAAACTATATTAATTGACTTGTCATTTTATCGCTCATCTTTCGCGTATTTCGCCTGGTAACCCTATGTTGAAATTTTTATGAGTGTAACCTATTTATAGAAAAATACATGTGGTGCATATTCTACAGCTTACGAAATATTGTAACAATAGATTAAAGCTGTTGTGAACTAATAATATTTGAATATATGTAAAAAATACATGTGGAGCATATTCTACAGCTTACGAAATAGTGTAACAATATCGAGACTAAAGATTGCTTTAATCTCGATATTAAAGCTGTTGTGAACTAATAGCATTTAAATACATGTAAAATTATGTCGCTTTATTATGTCGCATTTTTGGGACACATCTTTCAATAACGGTATTGAGAGATAAAATGACAGTCATTAAAAAATGTGTACGTTTGTGTGTTTAGATGTTTTTGACTGAATCACACACAAATTGCTGAACGGATTTGGAAAAATTCGCAATGAAGATAGCTTATGCCCTGGATTAACATACAGGCAACCTTTCAAGCATATACCATAAATAATTCTTTTACAAAAACATTCAAAATAATTCTAATGTATTGCGCTCTATGGAAATTTTATAGCTACTAAACCGATTCTAAAACTTAGTTACACTATTCCTGAGTATTATTGTTTGTTTGTTTGTGGATTAAGACCGATTGACTGCACTAGGGTCCTAGGCCTATATGGGGAATTCCTCTGTGGGGAACTTTCTAAGGGATCCTAGCCCGTATTTACGCGAGGTTTTGGAGAAAACCGCGAAAAACTGCGAGCAGATAGGTCGACAGGCTCGACCAGGGGTTGAACCTGGCACCTCCAGCCTTCCAGTTTTGAGAGTAGAACTTCTTAGACACTGGTGGGACCCTGAGTGTTATAGGCTACCTTTTATTCATATATCACAAATAGTTCTTTTACAGGGATACTCATTAGAATTACATTACACTCTATGTGTATCTCTGTAAGTACTGAACTGATTCCAAAACTTTTTTCACTGTTAGTAAGCTACACTATTCTTGAGTATTATATGCTAAAATTCATGCATGTAGTGCAAATAGTTTCTTTACAGGAACACTCAAAATCATTCTAATACATTACGCTGTCTGGGTATCTCTGTAACTATAGAACCGATTCTAAACCTTTTTGGCTATTAGAAAGCTGCACTATTCCTGATTAATGTAGGCTAAAATTCATGCTATAGCATAAATATTTCTTTCACCAGAACACTCAAAACAGTTCGCAAATACTGTCGTAACTGTCTCTATTCGCCAAATGCCTGAAAAAAATCTAAATTTAGTAATTTTACATACTCTGTTGTTTTAAATGAAGTATACTACCATGCATTATAGTTCATATAAAATAAGTAAAAAGGAAATAATATTTAAATGCAGTTTCTTTTGCCGCAAACATATGTGTTATTCACACATGCTTCATTTCTTTTGGGACCTCACTCTAAAGCCGACGCGGACGAAGTCGCGGGTAGCAGCTAGTATAGCATAAATATTTCTTTTACGAAAACACTCAAAACAGTTCGCAAATACTGTCGTAACTGTCTCTATTCGCCAAATGCCTGAAAAAAATCTAAGTTTAGTAACTCTGCATACTCTCTTATTTTAAATGAAGTATTCTACCATATGCATTATACTTCATTTAAAATAAGTAAAAGGCAAATAATATTTAAATGCAGTTTTTTTTTTTTCAAATATATGTGTTATTCACACATGCTTCATTTCTCTCGGGACCTAACTCTAAAGCCGACGCGGACGAAGTTGCGGGTAGCAGCTAGTATATATATATATATATATAAAGACCTATTATGTCTCTTTCCTGCCATATTAGTTTTATGATTGGGAAGAGAGATTTACAGCAATTCGTATGCGCTATCTATCGTTTGAGATGAAATCTTATTATGCGTCCTGAGATAAACGATAAAAGGATAGTTACCGAACGTGCTTTAAGGCAAGGGTAGATCCAAGAAGACGAGCCCAGGGCTCACCAGTTCCCCCCACCCCACCCCTCGAGAAAAATTAATTTACACTAAATAAAATGGGCCGTCTGATAACGATGGCATATTTCATGCAGTTCTGTAATGATACTGAAGGGGTGTGCCTCCCCTCCACCCGGGAAAAAAATATGTATATATATATATATATATATATATATATATATAACTCGGCTGTTCAAGCCTCGTCAGGGGGAGACACCCCCCCCCTGAACCACCCCCTAATTTTTTAGTTTCATTATTGCCATATTAAAACGATATTAATTGACTATGTCACTTTATCTCTCATCTTTTGTGTGTTTCGCCTGGTAGCCCTAGGTTGAAATTTTTATGATTGTAACCTACTTATAGAAAAATATATGTGATACATATTCTACAGCTTACGAAATATTGTTACAATAGATTTAAGCTGCTGTGAACTAATAGTATTTATATATATGTAAAAAATACATGTGATGCATATTCTACAGCTTACGAAATAGTGTAACAATAGATTAAAGCTGTTGTGAACTAATAGTATTTAAATACATGTAAAATTATGTCGCTTTTTTGGGACACATTTTTCGGACAATTTTCAATGAAGGGGGTGAGAGATAAAATGACATAGTCATTAATAAATCTTCTCTTGTTTGTAGGAACCTTCAAGAGAATTCTATATGACGTCACATCCTGTCGGGTAAGGTACAAATAGAAAGAGAGCAAAGTATCAAATATCTTATTCGCATTGCGAGCTGGTCGGTTGTTTGACGCTGAGCGCTTTGCTTTGTGCTACTGTTGTTTACTTTTGAGTGAGTGTATTTCTACGAAATTCAACTAGCTGGTCTTCACTATAAAGTAAGAGCAGTGCAATAAGCTAGACGACTGAAAAAATAACATTTATTTAACGGACATTCCAGAAAAATCGAAGCAGAAATATCACAAAAAGAACAGTGCTCGCAGACAAGTCCGAGTAAAAAGAAAGGGAGGGGGGGAGGGGATATGCAGTGCTTCGGGGGAGGAATATGTAGTGCTTGATCTCCAACGCAAATAAAAAACTACTAATGCACTAACTAAAATTTCGTGAGGGGGATCAAACCCTCATGATCCCCCCCGTCATAGATACGGCCTTGCTTGCATAATTAATAACACCAGCAGCCAGAAAATAGCTAATTATGTAAATTGGGTAATTGCTCTACGTCAGAACCTATTCACAACAGATTATTCAACAACTTTTGAACAGTCATGCACAATTTTACAAAAATGAAATCTGATGTAGTCAATTCTTTTTTCTCTAAAATACGATTTATTTAACCTTCTGTTAGGCGCGTAGACTACGATCGTAGACCAGGAACACACTCTCAAGAAGGTATTCGAGCACAAGTTAAACTTCCTATGTCTGTTTCATGTTTCAACTATTGTTCTCCGTAAAAGAGAATGATGCCACTTCACATATTTTTTTCTAATTTTGCGATTTTTCTTTTAAATTAATTAGTTATTTACAAAACTAAACTAGAAAATTTGGTTATTACTGGAATACTTTTTGAGTGAGCGTGCCTGGTCAACGATCGTAGTCCTAACACCTAGCGGAAGGTTAAGGATTTCACCTAAATATTCGTCATTTGCTTGTTTAAAAGTCTAATATTTACAGTATGAAAAAGTAGATCATTGTTTTTCAAAGCTGGGGATTCGAGAAAAAAAATATTCATAGAAAATTCTCCCCGCCCTACCTCTTCTTTCTTATATGTCTTTGTTCTAAATGAGGATGCAGCATTTTAAATGCCAGAGTTTCATATTAAAGTGAGTGTGAAACTGTCGTGATTTCCTGTGGTCCAATGTTTCGTCTTTTGTAATGAATTAGCACAGCAATACTAACGTGTTGGCTTCCTCTTTGCTCTCACAGAGACAAGAAGTTGACCCTGGACTGTAGAAACTTTTTTAACCCTTTAACACGCAGTGTTCCCGCTCTGGGAACACCAAACTCTGATGTTTTGAGTGTTGCGAAGTATACTTTTGATTTCTATAAAAATAGTTGCGGGTGACATAGCTCCACGAGAATCCTTTACTTTCATTTTCCATAAAAAATTGTCACGCTTCTTTTTAACAGCACTGACATCTGCTGAAAAATGGAAGAATGTGAGAACAGCTGGATAGATTGCCCAATGCTAAGGGCAGACGTTGCCATCGCTTGACTTAACTACCAGCAAGATGGCGTACCCTTTTTTGACGCAGCTGGCTGTACCGGCACAGCCAGCTGCGTCAAAAAAAGGTCTCTAGATCTGTGGCACGCGATGAACGTTTCGATCGTCCGCCATCTTGCTGGTAGTTAAGTCGAGCGATGGCAACGGCTGCCCCTTTTTTCAGCATTGGGAAAGGGTTGCGCCTCAAAGGGTTAACCCTTTGAAGCGCAACCATATTACAATGCTGATAAAAGGGCAGTCGTTGCCATCACTCGATTTAACTACCAGCAAGATGGCGGACGATCGAATCATTCAGCGCATGCCACAGATCTAGGTACTCTTTTTTGACACAGCTGGGCTGTGCGGCCCACCTCTATCAAAAATGATGGACGATTCCATCGACCGCCATGTTGCTGGTAGTTAAATCAAGCGATGGCAAGGGTTGCTCTTTTTTCGGCATTGGGTAGTCTATCCAATTGTTCTTCTGTATCAATGTATTTCCATCGTATTCTTCCCGTTCTCAGCAGATGTCAGTGCTGTTAAAAACAATCCTGACAATTTTACAAATAATCGTCAACTAGCTCGAACCCGTCGAATTCGACGGTCCCTTTATTGACTGTAATATTCAAAAATAAATGGGAACGATCAAGAATGTCACCAAGGTCTTGAACAAAACTAACAGGAAAAATCAAAGAGCGACGCGGACGGAACATGACTTGTGACAGAAAGTAAACAAAAGGTTTCACGCCAGTTCTTAGCAACTGTACAATGACGATGAAATGATTGAAATCTTTAAAATTTGTTTTTAACTATCTTTATTAAGTAAAAAAAAAAAGAAAAGTAGATATTAAATGACGAATGAGCAAATACAGCTACAAATTCTAACTGAGCATTTCGTTGAAGACGATATTTTGGTTAAAGTCATCGACCACGAAACGTCCAGGTGAATTTTCTTAAATGATCTTGACTGCCACAGCATTCTTTGATCTAACCATTGAAAGAGTGACATACAACATTCCATGAGAAAATATGGGCGCAGAAAGGTAAACGCCAAAAGTATGAAGCGAAAATAGTGAAAAATTTCGGAATTCTGCAAGGAACAAAAAATCTAATCCGCCAAATGGCGATCGCGCGCTCCCTGCTTTATTTGCCTTTTCTCAAGCTACTCTCGATGGTAAAGATCCAGTATCAGACAGAAAACTGAAAAATTAAAGAAATAAAAGATAAATTGCTAACTAAAGAAGGAGTTTATAACTGCCATCAATGTCGTTAACAAACTACAATGTATTTGTGTGGAGAAATGTTTGAAAAAAATCTGAAACACTTTCATATTTTAAATACTCACTAAAGTGCTGTATATTAAAAGCGTATCATAATCCATGCGCCGTCCCTATTTTTCTTCCTTGTTTCATTAAATTGAAAAGTGTATCATTATTCATGGCCGTGCCGTATTTTTCTTCCTTGTTCCACAAAGCACTTCTTTGGAATCGAAATCTATAGCTGCTAAAACTGTTTTACAATCTTCGTCAAGCATATTCCAACTATACTTCACCATTTTAAATACTGTTCGGAATGAGTATCATAATCCATGAGTGTGCTATATTTGTCTTTCTCGTTGCATAAAACACATCTTTGGAATTAATATCTATATTAAATTTGCCTACTAAAGCTATTTTACAACCATCGCCAGGCATGGTTCGGTTTTTTAGCTTTTTTTTCCGCAAACTTGGCGATCAATTATCAAAAATCGCAAACCTTGTCAGACTTATTCACCCCCCCCCCTTCCGCGTTACGTAGCAAACACATTTAAAAAGATTTCGACCGTAACAGTTCATCTCTACAAAACCTGTCTACAAATCATATCCACAGAATCAAGTAGAAAGTCTGGGCGTGAACGAAATAGCACCCTAGTGCTAATAAGCGATAAAGCGCTAAAATAAAGAAAGCTTTTTATGACAGCAAAATGTATTTAATAAAGCACAATGTTATTTCTATAGCGAAAATTTGCACCTTTGCCGTTCCGCCACGCCTAAACCGTTCGACTTTTTCTGATTTTCTCTTTTGATGGCACATCTACGGGCCGGGACCTTTCTTCAGACACCTGAACAGAGTTTTTACACCCAGCCGTTCTCTCAATATAGTTGCCGAAAGAAAAACATGTTTCAAATAATATATAGAAGTTTACGGGAAATGATGTGCTGAAAAGTAAAGGATTCTCGTGTAACTGTGTTACCCTCACACACAAGCATTTTTATAGAAATCATATTTATTCTTCGTGACTGACAACAATGAAAACGTCAGAGGTGTCCTCACGGCGATGACACCGAGCGTTAAAGGGTTAAGTGCTTTCACTGCTACAATAGGTCGTAGAGTTGGAGATGCAGCTTTGGGTTTTTCTCTCTCTCACACACACAAATCTTTGGGGGTACGTAGCCGGTAGGGACCAAATCTCTCCTTCGACTACTTTTATCCAGTAAAATGGGATTAAAACTTCTGAAAAATCTGATGTAGAAACTACATGATTTCTTTACGACTGTTAAGTTATAGGGTAAGGTGGGGGTGAAATGAGTTTGAAAACAGACATCTTTTTATTCATTGGCTGTTTTTAGTTTCTAATAATGGTGAACAGTCCGGCAGCAGATCGGTCGATTAAACTCCATTCCCATTATAACACCGAAAGTGAAGCAGCTTCGGCTTGACCAGTGGTTGAGACTGCGTGTGTGAACTGCTCTCTCGATCGAGTCTATGCGTACGCCGAAGGGAGCTGGTGAACATAAAATCTGTCGTGGTTCCATTGTCCTTCATGTTTAAACGATACCTATGCCAATCCAGGTGCTAAGTCTCTCATCTGGAATGGGTTCAAAATTAGGAGGACGCTCGCCTGCCTATTGGGCGCCCCATAACGAAACGGCCAACATCTCCGGCCCTCATACCAGTCAAACCTATAAGTAGGCCACTGATCCGGCCATTAGAAAATAAATGTGCAACTTTTTGTGTTACTTTATGCAGTGCATTCTTTTTTTTTTTTTTTTCACAACAGAAAAAACATTGTGTAACTATATTGGTTTTATATGCAAAAATATTAAATTTTATCAACAGCTCTTTTTTTTTCCCCTGTAAAAAGTGAGTAAGGTATTTTTATGATTACTACATAGCGATTTTGCGAGACAAGAGAGGCCTCTATTTCCTCTCGCGTCCACCTCTCATAAAGTCTTACTTTTTTATACTTTAATTGGACTGACGCCTCTAAACAGTTATAGACCGTAGTGTATAGCAATTTTTGGTGCTGTCCTTTCCTTGCACTTTTTGCGAAGGAGAGCATTATTTTAAAAACCTCAAAAACACATATTAATTTTGATTTGTTTGAAAAATGTTTACTTTTCTAAAGTACACTTTAAATAGGGCTTTCCCGCAGAGCGTGCTCTATATGGGAGTTCTCAATCCTCTTGTAAAAGAACTATTCGTGCAACATGCACCACTTTCAATGGGGTGCGTGGCACACTGCATAGCAATTACAATAAATTTTTGAGCAATCGGTGCCTATTTAAGACAGCCATCACAGACAACCGAAAAAAAATATTTTTCAACGTATTGGGGAGAAATTTAAAAGAAAAGAAAAAACCAGACAAATCGGAAACTCGGCATAAAAATAGCCAGTCCAAAGAAAATTAGAAAAATAGGCTTTGCGGGCAAAATTGCTCATGGGTTCACATCGAACAGAATTTTATAAAAATCTAGAATAATCGAAGTTTTATTACGACCAATTTTCGTTTATCATATGCTTTTCGGAGACCAAATAGCTGCCATGTCATATCAGAGGAGAATCCTCCTCTAATTCTGGCGTTCCCTTCAAATACGCGTTCACTTTCATGCTCGAACTACCCTTAATTTATTCCCATCATCATCGCGCACTGCCTGCTCTTTCCAGGTGGCGTTGGCTCCTTGCACTGCACGTCGTTCATGAAATTCCAGGAAGTTGCGATGGCCGAGGCATGGCTTAAATGGTATTGCGCAGTTCCTCTCATCATGGATCCTCATCAGAACACATAAGTGGCAATCAAGCAAATGGCATTACACCACCAGCGAGGCTAAAGTAATTTCACCTTCAGCTGCCCTTCTTTGCATATGTAAGTTCATTTTGGGATGAGGAGAAGGTGAGAGGCGGTAGGATATTCTAGGAGAGAAGTGCGTCGGTGGCAATAGAAAAGGATGTCCGCAAATCAATTTAAAAGTTCTATTAGAGAAGGGGTGGGGGATCTCTAGGAACACAAGTCCCGTGAGGTGCGTTCCAAGTTTATGGAGAGTATTTCCTAAATACGCAGTTTTAATTCACGCTCACATAGAAAAAAGGAAGAAAGAGAAGGAGATGAGAGGATTTCATTAACCCTTAACGCTTGGATTCCCCGCTGTGAGGACATTGACAGCAAGGCCGTAGCCAGAAGAAAGTTCGGGGGGTATGCAGCACTTGGGGGGGGAAAGGGATCAAAACCCTCATGATCCCCCTCCCATGGCTACGCTTTTGAGTGACAATCAAAATCTTTAAAAAAAAAAAAAAAAAAAAAAAAAACTAGTCAGTTTTTCAAATTTTGATTCACGATTTTTTTCAGTGTGTACTTCAGTTCCATTATTCTAGGCACTTATAGTTTTATGTCCGAGGTCTTGTAATCCAGGACGCAGAGACATTTGAGTCAGAGCCCAAGCCCGAGTCTGAAATTTAAGTTAATTAATAAATGAAAGGCAATCATTTTACTGCTAAAAAGCGGTAAATTTTGCTTCTTTGGGCACACTGAAGCGCTTTTTAATTTTTTTATATTAAAAAATATTTCAATTTTCTCCAAAAATACCGCTGAGTAATCGCGGCAGTGTGAAACGTACTTTGGTACACTAGATACTTGTATTTGTGTTATGGCAAGCATAGGCGAGAGGCATCTGCCTATCGGGGAGGGGGGGTTGCTTTGGGCAGAGGACTTTTTAAGACATCTAGAAAAAAACAACCAAAACTCCAGACCGTTATATCGACAGCCGCGCCGTAGGCCCGAACGCGACACCTTCACATTATAGCCGTCTAACCATGCTCATTGTCTTATCCACTCGGCCATGGTAGGCCGGTACACTAGACCAGCGGTGCGCAAACCGTAGGTCGCGACCCCCCCAAGGGGTCGCGAGAAAATTTTTGGGGGTCGCCAAATTCAAAGAGATTCAAATTTATGAAAAATCTACAATTATTCATTTCAAAGAACTGCAATAATAGAAGAGAAGAAACTGACAATTATTATTTTACGAGCGCGATATCCGCGATCGCTATCACAGGGCTTCAAAACCACGTTATCATGCATAGTGATCTGCAAATTGATCATGCATAGTGATCATACATAGTGATCTTCAAAATTATTTTCCATTAAAACAAAACATCGATCTCGATTGGATCCAGAGGATGACTTACGACTTGCGATTTCCAATACAGATCCGAACATAGAAGCAATCATGAGCTCTTTGCAAGCACGTATTTCACATTGACTTTTTATGATGTAAAGTTTCTTTAAAGTAATTTTCATTAAAAAATATTTATATATATATGCATAAATAAAGCATTGTTTCATAAAATTATGTGTTGATTCATTAACTGATTTTTATGATGTTACAACTTTTATAACATTTTTATGGTGGTTTATAAGTTTGGTGCGCTGTTTTAAAAACGGGTTATTCCAATCGATGACGTCACGACACTCTTTTAAAAACACCCTGTAAGAGCAACTCCCAGAAAGAATTTCAATGTAACTTCGTTTTCAATTAAACAGAATGTCTACTGTCTATCCAGGGGTCGCGACAAAATTTTACTCAAAATAGGGGGTCCCGACAAAATTTTACACAAATTAGGGGGTCGCAGATGAAAATAGTTTGCGCACCACTGCACTAGACAACCGGTACACATACAAATACAGATCATTCATAAACCTTGTATAGTTGATAAAATCTACATGAAAATCGCCTACTAAAACTATTTTAAAATATTCGCCAGGCGTTTTCTAACTATACTCGAAATATACTTATAATAAATTGTCGCGTTTTGGCACCAAATTTAGCAATCCATTATCAAAAATTGCAAACCCTGTGCAACTTAAAATATTTTATTAATGCAACCTGGCAAAAGCATTTGAAAATATCTTTACCGTGACAGTTCATATCTGCAAAATTCGTCAACAAGATCGCGAAGACAAAAATGCGTAGACAAAATTCTCGTACTGAGCGAAATAGCACCCTAGTGAAAATAAACACTCAAAAAACTGATGTTATAAGATAAAATAAATTAAAACTTTGTGAAAAAAACACACATAAAAGGTTACTTCAAGGCGTAACGATCGTTTCGACCGAAAATTCGTTTGAAACCATCGTTATGCCTTGAAGTAACCTTTTAAGTGTGTTTTTTTCCCAAAGTTTTTATTTATTTTAGCACCCAAGTGCTAAAAATTGAAACAGGAATAAAAAGAAACAAACTCGAATACTGCTATTGTTATAGAGGTTTATTGCTTTCAGTTTTTAATGAGCAGGTATTGTGCAGTGTTCAGAAAGAATACATTTGATTTTTGTGGCAATAAAAAATTGAGTCCAGATAGGAACATCACAGTAGATCATTCAAAAACATCAGTTGCAGATGCAAAGTTAGGAAGGTAACATAATGACGGATTTTTGCAGTCTTCGAACAGTTTATGACTTAAAAAATTTGTTATCAACCAGTTGTACAGGAACGTTGAGATGGGCGGAGATGGTTCTTTCTTCAGGCGCTTACGGATTGCTCACGAAGAAACTTTCTGGGAGTTGTTTACACTGGCCCCACTCATTTGAAGAACGATGATCGCAGAGATTTTAATAGCTAGCGAGCGCTACATCTGGATATTTGTAAGAACGTACTTGCGTCAAAACGAGATGGCCAGAAAAAACTCTTAGATAAAGCACAAGTTTAATTGCTTGCAGGTTACAAGGTAGAAATCGTTCTTTGAATCTGTCCTTTTACTAAGGTTGAAATTGGAAGATACTTTTAACCTTGCCTCTTACAAGACGTTGCGATTCCAAAACGGCGGCTCTTCCGTTATACGCTCATGCATTGTTCATTTAGAAACTTTCAGTGACTTGTTTACAGTTGGTCTTATGAATTTGCAAAACGACGATCGTCGAGATTTTAAAAGCTAGCCAGCGCTGTAGCTGTAGATATCTGTAAGAACATCCTAGCGTCGAAACGTGACAGGACAATATTCACTGATGAAGCTCAAGCTTGTAAGGCAGAAATCGTTCTGTAAGACTGCTGGATGAAAACACCAAAATTCGAACATGGTATCTCAGGACTTTTGAAGTTGAAGGATGAAGGACTTACATCTCGATGATTCTTCCAGTCCGATGCTTGATGAATTTTGATTCTTCATGAATTCTGATGTTTTTTCAGTTTGGATGATTCGTAAAATGCATTCCCTCTACTTTAGATCTTTCCCAATCAGACTGCTATGCTTAAGATAAAAATGTAGTAGTTCGTTTTTTGGTTGAATGAATTTATTGCATACAACTGGTATTGTAGTTTTGTAGTGAACTAATATGAAGATGTGGCTATTGAGGAGGAAGTCTGCAGAGATTCAGTCCGTGGTCGGTCGGATGTTGCTAGGTGGTGAAGTGTGTTAATTGGGACTACTGAGCATCTAAAAGTGTTAGTTACAAAAGGTACCTGTAATGGTGTAAGTGTTCGAATCTGAGGGAGCCTCGGTAGTTTGGGTATTTCTGGGAGTGGTTGGAAGCAGGAGAGGTAGGAGAAAAATTTACGGATGCGTCTGAATTTCATTTTTCAAATCTTAATATTGGGAAAGATGGGGGCTGAGGGAAGTGGTGATAGGCATGGTGAATATGGAGTTTCTATTGATGAAACGTGTGGAGAAGAAGGTAAGGATGGTAAAACGGATGGGGAAAGAGGGTTTGGTATGAATGGTGATGGTAATAGAATTGGTGAGACGGTTGGAGATGGAACTGGTGAAGATGGTGGTGCGACTTAAGTGTGGTGAAGATGTGATTGGTGTAACATGATCTGTTGTTTCACCAGTGTTTGCTACAGTGCAAGATGAAATGGAGTGTGTGTCACTATTGGATGGTGTTGCACTCACTGCTCTAGACTCCTCCCCCTTCGCCACTGGCCCACCCAACACAGAAGTAGGGCTCGAAAAAACACAAAACATTTCAAAAACTTTCTTACAAAGAAGTACAGTACAAAAAAAGTCACAACAGCAGCAAAGAACAGCAAAAGCGCCATACTCCGAACAAGGTCTAATATAGACTGAAATCATTTGTTGAAATTTTGTTACGGTCTATTATTGTGAACACAATACCGGAATTCGAAACATGCTGTTTGATTGCTGCATTTTTTTCTTCTCCATTGTTAATCTAACAATGACAAAATAAGTTAATGGAATAATAAATAGCATTTATACGCTATACTGCATTTTCTTCAAAAATCTAACCATCTTAATGCCCTACGAAATATCCGAAAAACTAATTCTAGAATCCTCTTTCTTAGAACAACAATTTCAATCTCATGCTCTGCTCACACGTTGTGTGCGGCGTTTCCTTCCCTAAACTAAAGCCTATACCAGTATTCGTATTTTTCCAAATATATCCGTGAACGTAAGGAAGTAAAAAAAAAAAAGACGCATGAGTTTTAGGTCACATCTGAACTCGGCTGGGCAAAATATTGGCACATGATATGCAAAAGGTTGGCTCTCCCTGGTTTAAACACATTTGGTTGAGGGGCTATACACTATCAACACTATCAAACGTATTATGCATTTATCCAATCATGTTTTTCTTTCGTAATGTGTGTACGACCCCTGAAACGTGATCATCTAACGGAATTTTTTCCCTTCGAGAGCCACAGAAAAATAATTTGAGTCAGCTTATTTGTTTTATATTATTATTATTTTTTTTTTTTTTCACATCTCCGTCATTTCAAGAAGCTCAAATTTTGTACATCTCTTCATTGATGTCTGGGCATATTTTACTAATTGGAAATTCTTTTGCTTGGGGGCTGTATAAAATTTAAAATGTGTGCTCATTTAGATTTAGATTTAATCATCAGAAATTTCAATCGTTACTATAACACTCTGTGTCCTGTTGCTCTTTCATCGAAATAGCACATATTTTTTTATATTTTAATTACTTTGGATTAATCGTCAAAATCACAATGTATTTCTGTACCTTCGGGCCTCTACGCAAAACCACAAGAGGGTAACTTTAATTCTCACGTTTCTTATCAGCTGCTAAAAGAAAAAATAATAATGTTACGAATTTTCGGGGCAACCCTCTGCTCTGGGGCTTAAAATGGTTTAAAATTCGTATTCTACGCTTCAAATAGATAAATTTTGCTTTTTGTTGCATCAAAAT
The DNA here is from genome assembly GCA_038373885.1 of Cheiracanthium punctorium. NCBI lineage: Eukaryota > Metazoa > Arthropoda > Arachnida > Araneae > Cheiracanthiidae > Cheiracanthium > Cheiracanthium punctorium. Next base: position 171,307 of record JAWZYV010010725.1, read on the forward strand.
CGGCCAATTAGAACCGGAGATACGGAGGTTTCGCTTTCCCATATGTTTTTCTATGGGCTTCTAGAAATCTCGAGAAATATTAGTCCTAGAGCTTAGATCTCTTCACTTTTGAGGACTTGTTTTTGCCTCCAAATTTGGCGATATTTCGCCAAAAGTCGCCAAGCTTGGCGACTTTTTGGTCATTTGGCGCGATTTTCCCAATGGGGACTGGAAGTTGTTTTTCCTGCATTAAAAACGCATAATAACCTAACAATTCTCTTCTATGACGTAATCAAAATTCACGCTTTATGTAGAACCCTCGAGAAATTGACTTTTCTGGAAACCTCTTGTACCTCCTGCGTCGGCTATTTATAGAAGCGCGCATCGCCCCGAAGAGTCAGTTGCGAGTTGAACATTCAATGTGTGAAGAGCTCTGAGTACGCTTGTTTTGTGTGAACTGATAGTGCTATAGAAGCTGTGTTTTAGCTTGCTTTGTGAAGCTGTTTTTAAAGTGCTGTGTGTAAATTCTTCATTGCTGTGTCTTAAGGGATAGTGTACTATATCCCTTGAATATCTCCACGGAATTTTAGCCTGTAAAAGTGACTTATTTTGTGTGAGAAATACAGCATTTGTGAGAGCTTCTGAACCAAGCGGATTGTTAAAAGCACGTTACTGCTAGATTGTGCTTGTGAATTGTGTGCAGCTGATTGTCCTACGATGTTCTAGAAGAAATAAAGTTTGTGTTCCATCCTGACAAGTGACTTTTTACTTGAACGTTTTACACCAACTGGACTTTAGAACGACGAACCCCAGGAGTAGCAGAGTAATTCCGCAACATTTGGTGTCAGAATCGGGATTCTAAAGAAAGACTTTAATTTTCCAGTTTATGGTTTTGACTAGACAAAAAAATGGAAGAACAACTTCAAAAGCTCATGAATATGATGCAAGAAATGAAAGCCGGACAAGACGAGATGAAAGCCGGACAAGACGAGATGAAAGCCGGACAAGACGAGATGAAAGCCGGACAAGACGAGATGAAAGCTGGACAAGAACAGATGAAGGCGGATTTAGAGAAGAAAATTGAAGCAGGACAGACCGATTTAGAAAAGAAAATTGAAGCCGGACAAGAACAGATGAAAGCGGATTTAGAGAAGAAAATTGAAGCCGGACAAGAAGGAATGAAATTGGGATTGGAGAAAATGGAGACTGCTTTGGGAAAATTAGAGAAATTCGAAAAGAGTGTGCAGGAAAATCAGGAGATAATGGAGAAAAGAATGTCGCTCATAGAAGAAACTCAAACGAAATATGAACAAAGAATTGAAGGAAAAATAGAAGAAAATGTTAAGGAATTGCAGCAAGATATTTGCAGAATGCGGGAAGGATTTAAGAATAAAATTGAGGAGAAACTAGACTGGAAAGAAAATATAGTTTCGAAAATACATGAAGAATGTGAAGCTAAAATTAAAGAAAAATTGGACTCTCTCGTAAAGCTGGGAAAGTTACCCGAAAACATCAGGTTATCTTCACACCGCCCAGCAGTGAAACTTACTGCCTATGACGGAAAGACTCCCTGGGAAGCTTACAAGACCCAATTTTCAATCGTCGCCAGAGCCAATGGTTGGAGCGAGTCCGAGAAAGCTAATCAACTGGCTGCTTCCCTTAGCGGAGATGCAATTAATGTATTGCAAACTATCGGAGCGACGAAGATAGGAGATTTTGACGCCCTTGACAGTGCCTTGGAGATGAAATTCGGAGAGAAGTGCCAGAAAGAATATAGTAGAATCCAACTTAAGACAAGGATGCAGAGACCTGGCGAGACCCTCCAAGAGCTGGCTTCCGACATAGATAGGCTGTGTCATCTAGCCTATGGCAGTTATCCTGATAATGTTCGAGAAGAAGTTGCAGTACAACATTTTATTGAAGGCCTCGTGGACTCTGAAATTCAGAAAGCATTGATCTTGGCGGATTATAAAGATCTCAGGTCTGCCCTCGTATTCGCCATGAAGCTAGAGGCAGCTCAGCTGGCCGTAAGAAAAGAGCGGCATAATGTTAGAGCTGTATCATTCCAGGAGCCTACGGATGGAGAAATGGAGAGATTAGAGAATAAATTAAAGACCCTGGAAAATCTGGTGGAACGACTAGAACAGTCAGAGCCAAGAAAAGTGAAATGTTGGAGGTGCAACAGCGAGGGGCATTTACGAAAATACTGCGACGCACAAAAGAACTCTCGTCGTAAAGATCGCAGTTATCAATGCACCAGAGAAGCCCATGAAGGAAGACAGAAAAGAGACGACTTTCAGGAACAGAGGCTGAGGGATATTCAAAAGCCCCGTTTGAAAGTCTTGCAGATTTCATCAGTGAATGGCGGCAGTAATGGACTCTTCGTACTGGGATACGTTAATGGTTCTCCATGCCACATGGTGATTGATACTGGCGCGAACGTAACCATCATAAGGACGGATCTGGCCAAGAAATTAAATTTGAAGATTATCTGGACTCCGCCCTCGCTGACCCTCCAGACTGTGACAGGTGACAAGATCGAAGTGGGCGGAAAAGCGCAAGTAGAAATCACGTTTGGAAATGCCAGATACGACCATGTGGTATATGTCGCCAATATTACAGACTCTTTTATTCTCGGACTCGACTTTTTAAAATCGCACAAATTTAACTTGGACTTTAAGAATAATGAGCTTCGTTCAGACTCAGAAGAAATAGCTGCGTTCGATATTAAAAATGAAACTATTTTACCTGTACAGCAAATAATAGCCCAGACTGATATCACTCTACCTCCCAGAACTGATTCAATAATTTCTGGAACAGTAAAAGAAAGCAATAAATTCCGTTTTGGATTAATCGAACACCCAAACAATAGTGATTCCGTCAGAGGAGTACTTGTGGGAGCAACACTTGTGGACTTGTCGAGAGCAGAAATTCCAGTTAGAATAGTAAATGTGAGGGACAAGTCGAAGGTGATAAAGAAAAATGAAGTGTTGGCGACATGCACTCCTGTTACCTGCATTAATAAGAACATCAGCCAAACGACAGCTAAATCTTCCGAGTGCCTGACGAAGGAATTAATACAAGACGTGGAGTTAACGGCAGAACAGAGAAGCGCTGCGGAGAAAGTAATAGCTGAATTTGGAGACCTCTTCTCCCGAACTTCGGGTGACTTTGGCCGTACGAGCTTAACTCAACATAGGATAGATACAGGCAGCCATTCTCCCATCAAGCAACAACCTAGGCGGCTGCCGTTTGCTAAGCAAGAAGAGGTGAGCAGACTTTTAGAGGAGATGCAGCGTGATGACGTCATCGAGCCATCGACTAGTCCGTGGGCCTCGCCGATTGTTTTGGTCCGAAAGAAAGATGGTTCCACACGGTTCTGCGTTGACTATAGACGTCTGAATGACATTACCAAAAAAGACAGCTACCCTCTTCCCAGGATAGACGACACTTTGGACACTTTATCGGGAAACGAATGGTTTTCCACTCTGGATTTGAAAAGTGGTTACTAGCAAGTGGAAATTCATCCCGACGACCGTGAAAAGACTGCGTTCACCACGGGACAAGGATTATGGCAGTTCCAAGTTATGCCTTTTGGACTCTGCAACGCACCTGCTACATTCGAGCGACTAATGGAGACAGTGTTGAGAGGACTTTCCTACGAAGCATGTCTCGTTTATTTGGACGATATCATCATCGTCGGAAGGACTTTCGAAGAGCATCTCGAGAACATTCGAAAGGTACTACAGAAATTAAAAGAGGCAAACTTGAAACTAAGTCCATCGAAGTGCAATTTGTTTCGTCGGGAAGTACGTTACCTCGGGCACATAATATCCGCCCACGGAGTCCGAACCGATCCCGAAAAGACGTCCGCAGTCCAGAACTGGAGTCGTCCCGAGAATATCCATGACTTAAGAAGTTTTCTCGGTCTGTGTACTTACTATCGAAAATTCGTGAAGGGCTTTTCTCAAATTGCAAGACCTCTTCACAAATTGACTGAGACTGGACAGAAATTTCTATGGACTGAGGAATGTGAGGACGCATTCAACGAACTGAAGACGGCTTTAACATCTTCGCCGATCCTGTCGTATCCTCACCCTGACAAGCCATTTATCCTGAACACAGACGCAAGTAAGGAGAGTGTTGGAGCAGTTTTGTCCCAGGAGATAGATGGCCAAGAACACGTCATTGCTTACTGGAGCAAGTGCCTCTCAAAGGCAGAACGTAACTATTGTGTTACGAGAAAGGAACTTCTTGCTATCATTAAGGCCGTAGAGCACTTCCATCATTACCTGTACGGCCGAAAGTTCCTGCTCCGAACGGACCATGCCTCTTTAACCTGGCTTCTAAATTTCAAGAATCCAGAGAGCCAAATAGCCAGGTGGATACAGCGATTACAAGAATATGACATCGAGATACGTCATCGGAAAGGGTCATCTCATGGAAATGCAGATGCTTTGTCGAGAAGGCCCTGCATAGACAGTTGTCGCTATTATTCCAGGGCAGAGAAAAATTACCATCTGAAACATCCCGTTGTTCGCCAAGTTACATCATCGGCTTCATCTCAAGATCCCTGGAGTGACGAAAATGTTCGGGCGGACCAATTAGCAGACAGCGACATCAAACCTATTGTAGAATTTATGGAAAAATCCAGCGCTAAGCCCAGTTGGCAAGAAATATCATCTTACAGTCCGGCAACAAAACAGTACTGGGCTTTATGGGATTCGCTTCGCCTGAGGAATGGAGTCCTGTATCGTAAATGGGAGTCGGACGACGGCAAGATGCTCCGATGGCAGTTAGTACTCCCTCGTTCGAGGACTCCGAAGGTCCTAGAAGAGCTGCATAATGGCTTAACTGGAGGCCATTTTGGCGTGATGAAGACCCTGCAGAAAGTTCGCGAGCGCTTCTACTGGGTTAGGGCTCGAGGCGACGTCTAAAAGTGGTGTCAAGCTTGTGACGCCTGTGCCGCCCGTAAAGGCCCGAAGAAACGAAGCCGTGGAAGACTACATCGTTATAATGTAGTAGCGCCTTTTGAGAGGATTTCCCTCGACATCCTGGAACCTCTTCCGCGAACTTCGGATGGCAACAAATACATCCTAGTTGTCATTGACTACATTTCTAAATGGCCCGAAGCGTTTCCTATTCCCGATCAAGAAGCTACGACCGTAGCAGAGGTACTGGTGCAAGAATGGATTTCCAGATATGGAACCCCTTTGTAACTTCATTCCGACCAAGGAACGAACTTTACCTCTGCCGTCTTTAAAGGACTCTGTCAACTTCTCGGAATAGACAAAACCCAGACTACGCCTTTACACCCACAATCCGACGGCATGGTGTAGAGGTTCAATCGTACAATTTTGAACAACCTCTCGCTCCTGGTATCTAGGAATCAAGAGGACTGGGACAAGAAACTCCCCCTGTTCCTGCTGGCCTATAGGAGTGCGGTCCATGAGACTACCGGCTTCACACCTTCCCAGATGCTGTTCGGCAGAGATCTTCGTCTTCTCGCCGATCTAGTGTTCGGCCGCCCTCCAGATGCGCCTTCATCGCCAGAGGAGTACGTGGAAAACCTTCGGGGCACGGTTTGAAGATGTACATCATTTTGCTCGGGAGCGGATCAACCTGAACACGGAAAAGATGAAGACTCGCTACGACACAAAGGCTACGGGACACGAGTTCAACGCAGGTGACAAAGTTTGTCTATGGAATCGTACTCGACGGAAAGGCCTGTCTCCCAAGCTGCAATCGCCGTGGGACGGTCCTTACACAGTCCTAAACCGGCTGAATGACGTCATCGTACGGATTCGTAAGTCACCAAACTCGAAGCCAAGAGTTGTACATTACGATCGGCTAGCCATCTACCGCGGTTGTAATTAGCTCAGACTATAGTCACTATGGCGTAATTCCTCTTTTCTTTCACCTCTCATTCCTTTCCTGTCTTTCTCTTCTCTTCCTCTTTCTTCAACTCTCTTTCTCTCACCACTTACGCCATGTTTAGTGTGCATATTTGTAATATATTGTTTTATTAATGTGTATTTGTTTATTACATTTATTGCTTATTAGTGTAATTGTTGATTATGTCTATTATTTATTAATTAGAGTGCATTTGCTGATTATTTGCTGAAAATTATGTTGTTAAGATTTGGTTAAAGGTTGGACACTGTAGATATTTGTGGTACCTCCTAACTGGGGATTGTACTGCCCGGGACGTGCAGTCCTTAGGAAGGGGGCAATGTTACGAATTTTCGGGGCAACCCTCTGCTCTGGGGCTTAAAATGGTTTAAAATTCGTATTCTACGCTTCAAATAGATAAATTTTGCTTTTTGTTGCATCAAAATCGGCCAATTAGAACCGGAGATACGGAGGTTTCGCTTTCCGATATGTTTTTCTATGGGCTTCTAGAAATCTCGAGAAATATTAGTCCTAGAGCTTAGATCTCTTCACTTTTGAGGACTTATTTTTGGCTCCAAATTTGGCGATATTTCGCCAAAAGTCGCCAAACTTGGCGATTTTTTGGTCATTTGGCGCGATTTTCCCAATGGGGACTGGAAGTTGTTTTTCCTGCATTAAAAACTCATAATAACCTAACAATTCTCTTCTATGACGTAATCAAAATTCACGCTTTATGTAGAACCCTCGAGAAATTGACTTTTCTGGAAACCTCTTGTACCTCCTGCGTCGGCTATTTATAGAAGCGCGCATCGCCCCGAAGAGTCACTTGCGAGTTGAACATTCAATGTGTGAAGAGCTCTGAGTACGCTTGTTTTGTGTGAACTGATAGTGCTATAGAAGCTGTGTTTTAGCTTGCTTTGTGAAGCTGTTTTTAAAGTGCTGTGTGTATATTCTTCATTGCTGTGTCTTAAGGGATAGTGTACTATATCCCTTGAATATCTCCACGGAATTTTAGCCTGTAAAAGTGACTTATTTTGTGTGAGAAATACAGCATTTGTGAGAGCTTCTGATCCAAGCGGATTGTTAAAAGCACGTTACTGCTAGATTGTGCTTGTGAATTGTGTGCAGCTGATTGTTCTACGAAGTTCTAGAAGAAATAAAGTTTGTGTTCCATCCTGACAAGTGACTTTTTACTTGAACTTTTTACACCAACTGGACTTTAGAACGACGAACCCCAGGAGTAGCAGAGTAATTCCGCAACAATAATAACAGTTCTTTGCTCATATGGCTGAAGCAGGTGTTCCTTTTTACTTCCTTGTACGTAGTATAAGGAAGTAATGTGATCCCGAAAAATTTTGGGGGCCAAATTTCGACAAAAAAACCGATTTTGACTACCTCTAAATTTAATTTTAAAATTTTTTTCGATGCATCTCATCGTAGGCTAGCATGCACGATCATATTAACTCGTCTGCAACTCACTTTGACCAGCGGCGAGTCTACTGTGGCCAGTTTTTCCATGCCGTCTGTACGTACGTACGTACGTATGTATGTAACTCGCATATCTCAAAAACTATTCGTCGTAAAATGTTGAGATTTGATATTTAGGATTGTTCTATGATCTAGTTGTGCACCTCCCCTTTTGGTGGCAATCGAATGGATAGTTTATGTACAGGACCGCCCAAAAGATTCGAAATACATTACGCTCTATGGGCCGAAATTCATTAAACTCGCCTAACTGAAAAGCTATTAGGCGTAGAATGTCGAAACTTCATATTTTGGATAGTTGTAACATCTAGTAGTGCACCTCCCCTTTTGGTTCCATTCGACTGGATAGTTTATCTACAGGACTGCCCAAAACATTCGAAATACCTTACGCTCAATGGGCCGAAATTCATTAAACTCACATATCTCAAAAACTGTTAGGCGTACAATGTTGAAACTTTATATTTAGGTTTGTTGTAACATCTAGTTGTGCACCTCCCCTTTCGGTTCCATTCGACCTAATAGTTTATCTACAGGACCGCCCAAAATATTCGAAATACATTACGCTCTAAGGGCCGAAATTCATCAAAGCGTTTTTTAGAGGTATTGTGATTTTTAGAGGTATTGAGAAGTGATATATGCTGTAAAGAGTTAGAAAATGAATTTCTCCATTAAAAAAAGTGTCTTTATCATTTATAGTTCTGCTACAGGAACACTCAAAAGATTTCCAATACATTACGGTCAATGGCAATTTTAGGGGCATTCATCCATTTCAAGCACAATACCGTCCTACCACATAAGTTAGGTAATGGTCCGACCACGGTCACGTGTCTCCCTCAAGAACTATGCCAAAAGTCGCCAAGCTTGGCGACTTTTGGTGTACGTGTGTGCATATTTAACTCTCAAATCTCAAAAACTATTATGAAATTTCATATATAAGAATGTTGTAACATCTAGTTGTGCATCTCGATTTTTGGTTCCAATCTACCCAATTTACAGGACCACCGGAAAGAATTTCAGTACTTTAATGTCTATGGACATCTTCAATATAATACTACTGTAGATAGTCATTGTTTGGTACATGCCCAAAATCTCGCCGTCTGTCCTCGAACTTGGGGAGTTTTGGCGAAATATCGCGAAATTTGGCGATAGTCAGTCATTTGGTCCATGCCCAAAGTATCGCCATTTGTCATCGTTCTTGGCGAGTTTTGGCGAAATATCGCCAAATTTGGCGATAATCTGTCATTGTTTGGTTCATGCTTAAAATCTCTCCAAATGTCGTCGATATTGACGAGTTTCGCCGAAATATCGCCAAATTTGGCGCTAAAAATTATTTCGTATTTTGTATAACTCTAAAACTAACCCGTAGATTTTTTAACTTTTGTATTTAGAACTATTGTAATATCTAACTGTTTTCAATATCTTTTTTGACAGCAATCGACTGAGAATTTATTTACAGGGTGAGCCAAATGACTTTGAATACATTGAGGTGTATGGATGCATTCAATTCATTGAAAGTCTGTGGTCAATGACTACTTTGGCTATCCCCAAAATCTCGCAGACTATCTCAAGTTTGTCGGCTTTTGGTGAAATATCGCCAAATAATGTGTCAGAAGGAAATCTTTCAAATTGAACTCAGTTTGGCGATATCGAACTATTTGGCTGGAAATCGCTAAACCTTACTATTATGGATATTTTATCTCTTTCAAACAAATAAATTTAGAGGAAGTGCGTCGAAAATATTTTTGATCTAATGGACGTGCAAGGAAGTCATGTGTTGGACACATCAGATTTTTTGTTTACGGCTTTCTCTTCTGTGTAAAGGAACATACCGCTGGCGTCTCGAGATTGTTCGAGAACAAACGGGTAATTCTCACTTCTACAATGTACGTTTAACGGCTTTTGATAACGGTCACTTTTTGTTAGTTGGGCTGTTGGATCTCGGTGTGGCAAGGCTCTCACTTCATGTGTGCCACACGTAAGACACAGCCCTTGCACCGAATCGCATCTTCGCCGTGATGTTTTTATCAACACGCTTCCCCAGGTTTATTTTTGAGTGCATGTATTGTAGAGTTTTAAATGTACAATCCTGAATTTTGAAAATTAGTGACTGTTCAGATGAGAAAATAAAGTAATATGTCTCAATTTTAAAAGTGTTGAGTGAGATTCTTTATTTAAAGGGAATGTGGTCTTTGAAAATGTGTGTTTCTCCTGAAGTAAAATGTGTTAGCCCAGTGTTCAAAATGTTTGTGTGATCATGTCACAGAAGAAATAAAAACGACATGCGCCATCAAAAGTGAATTTGATTTGTCTGGTTGTGAAATTTGTTCTTCATCGTCACTCTGACGGGAGATTTCTAGTGCATATGTGATTTTGTTCAGTGGGGAAGAAATAGTGGCGGATTAATGCAAGTTTGTCGGTGGGGGCGGTTAGTTAGAAGATGGACATATACATCCATTTAATGGAAGTAAAATAGCATATTTTACATTAATTTCTTTTCTCTCGGGGGCGGGGCGGTCGCCCCCCCCCCTTTAATCCGCCCTTGGGAAGGAAAGCATTTTCAGCCCTACGCAGGGGCGTAGCCAGAAATTTTTCATGGGGGGGGGGTTACGACTACTTCAACTCACATATTTGCATACATGTGTGTCATAAGGGAGTGAAGAATATACATTTTGTATGGCAAAAAATTCCTCATGGGGGGGGGGGGGTTATGACCCCCCTAACCCCCCCCCCCTTGGCTACGCCCCTGCCCCTACGACATTGTGTATGCCATCGTGTTCCATGTGAAAGAAAGCATGTCCTACCTAAGGGGAATAATTCTCGTTTTCAACATCGTTGCGAGTGTGAATTAAAAATGTAACCCACTATCCGATCGTGTTTTCAAAGCTACTCCGCTCTCACTACGAAATCGTACCATGTTAAAATTATACACAAAATAATTCTTCATTATATTTACGATCATCATCATAATTCTTCATTATACTCTGCACCTTTTTTTTAAATAACTTTTTAATAAACACCATTATGATCAAAGGCATCAAAATGGTGTCTTTGATCAATAGTTAAGGAATAAAAGCCAATGTTAGGGTTTTTGGGATACCCTGCATAGATAATCATCCTACTGGCACGGATGTACTGGTTTAAACACAATTTTTTGGGTCTATATTTGCATGTAGTGTCCAAGACATGGACTCCAAGTGCATGTACGACAATAAGGGCTTGGTTACGTTGACTTACAAATATTAGATCTTAAAAAAAAATGTCTTGGTTAACGACTTATTTTTATGTACACCTTTATTCTGTTTAACTAGTTCACTTCCATCGTTGCACAGACCGAATGGCGAAAATTTCACCTCCATTACCATTATTAATATTTTATAGTTAAAAATGAAAACTGCAACTAAGTACTAACTTTTCCTGTCACAAAATTAATTGCTAACCAAACGGGGGAAAAAAAACCCATAACGTTTTGCAATTTCAAGATGTGATCTATTTCTAATTTCATTAAAATCCCTTTTAGTTTTCTTCATTTACTTAGGTTACAATTTGATTTTTAGCTTATAATTGAACTTTAGCTTTAAATTTGATACCCAGCCCACCCCGAAATAAAGTCCTGGCTATGCCACTGGTGCACAGGGTAAATAAATTATCCCACAGTTTGTACTTTCAAACTTAGTGTTCCTTAGTGTCTTATAAGAGATATCAAAAATTTAAAATAAATTTAAATAAATACATTTTAAAAAAACTAAAAAAACACGTTTTTATAACAAACCGAACTAAAAAGTGACAAATAAAAATCTAGTTTAAAAAACTAAAAAACACGCTTTAGTGATAAATTGAACTAACTAAAAAGTAAAAAATAATTCTTAATATAGAAATAAATTAATGAACGAAAAATAGTATTACAGTGAAAAAAGCGTGGGGTGCTCCATATATCGTTCTTGAGAATATTCGATCGGTACGATTAGTACAAAAATGATACCAAAAATATAGCACAAGCGCCCCACACTTTTTTCACAATAATACTATTTTTCGTTCATTAATTTATTTCTATATTAAGAATTGTTTTTCACTTTTTAGTTAGTTCAATTTATCACTAAAGCGCGTTTTTTAGTTTTTTTAAACTAGATTTTTTCTGAAACACAATCGTGAGCACTATACGTCCCTTAGTTTTATTAACAATACTCGAAAATGTTGATGTTTCAGGTGTATCTTAATTAAATTTTAATGGATGTGTAACAAACATAGCTGTTATACTTAATTCTTTAAGCGGACTGAAAACTCTTTCATCATTGAAACAACTTGAGTCAAACAGTCTCTTGACACATTCTTTTTCTTATGTTCACTGCCAATGAAATAAAAATATTATGCAAACAATTAACTTTATTTGAAGCCTAACCACTTTAATAAACCCCAGAAGTCCTTGAGAATCTGTGTATTAGGGTGTCGTATAGTATATTGTTGCGAAATAATAACTTAATTTGCTCCCGTATTGCATGCGCCGCCGTGAAACTAGTTTTTCAGCCATAATAGGAGAGTTCTCCGATAATGGTAACCCTGTAGTCTTGGCGACAAACTTGGCGAGTTGGCGACGGACTTGGCGACCTTGGCGACAAATGGTGGCTTCTAGAAAATTCATGTCTCGAGACCATATTTCAATTTGATAAGATTGTTCCAGAAAGTTCTCGGGAGTTCAGTTCAGTGATAGACTTTGAAGCGCACGGTTGATTCTGTGAAGTGAATAGCGTTATTGTTGTGCTTATTTATGAATTTTGCTAGCGCATTTTAAAGTTTCTTGTATTATTTTGAGCTATTGAGCTGCGAGCCGTGAATAAAGTGTTATTTTTGTTTACTGTGCTGATTGGACTGTTTCAAAATACACCCACTTGGCGATTTTCGTAACAATATATTGATTTCTCAAAAATTGCGTTAACCGGCGTTTGAAGTGACCATACCCATTCTTAATAAAAACTGTTTGAAGAATTCTACATTTTATATTATTATACAATCATACTTCATCCCAAAGGATGAAGCGAAGAATGTGCTAATAATTCCCTGATTAAGGACCTCGATTATCTGACCCTTTGTTTAACCGGAACTGTCCTTTAACCGACGTCGGTCTCCTTTACTACTCGAATAGTAGGAATCGATTATAGAAATCATTCGAATGGCAGATTACTAGCCCACAACAATCAAATGAGACTGCATCATCTGATTTATTTATTTATTTGTCAGGAGAAGACAGCTCACGTTACTGAATGTGTCTTTTAAAGCTACGTACGTTCTTCCTGGAGTTTCCCACCACAATTTCGATCCTCATCAGAAGGTGAGGGACTTCTGAACCGCCGAGAGGACTTTCAGAACCACGGATTTAACGTGTACGTACACCGCATGTACACAGTGGTCTTTAGTGGTACGCCGATCTCGAACCCGCAACTTTCCGGTTGCAAGTCCAACGCCTTAACGACTGAGCTACCACGGCCCTGCATCATCTGCTAACTCAAGATAAAAATGTTTACATTGTACAAAATATCATGCTACTGAATTTTCTAACATTTTTTGGGGGGCGACGGCAGGTTTTTGGAAACTGTGGAATCTAAGAAACCACGCAGATTGGTTGAAATGTGATACAGTCGAACATGTCTATCTTGAATCTCATGGGAAAGGAAAAAAAAATCCGAGATAAAGAGGCTTCGAGTTATAGAGGTTTTAAATGCTGCCAGTTAAAAACGTTTTATTTGCATTTGCTGTAGAAAAATACAGCGCGGTATGATTGTAGTTTTATTTTACGTACATCCATAGTACTTTTAATTATATAAATATGTACCTTTAACAATAAAACTAGTCTTTCAATGACTTTTGAGTCTAAATTCTTTTTGTTTCTGCATGCTTTTTAAGGTCGTGAGCTGTGATTTCCTTATAGCAAAATTTAGCTGAGACTCAAATACAGCTCAGTTATACGGCTTTTTCTTACTTCTTTCGTTGTCTCTTTAAACGCACTGGTACGCAACTTATGTTTAAAAAAAAAAGTTGCTCTTTAAGCACGGATTTTTGTAATTTACACCAACTAAAATTCGACATACTTCGAAGGACATTTTTTCGAGATAAATATGGAAAAAACATTGAACTTTGATTGCAAATGTAGGGAATTCTAGAAATTTCGAGATATAGAGTTTTTCGAGAGAGACTGGTTTGACTGAATATGGAAGAATGCAGGCTTCCCGGTACTTAAAGATGAGGAAATTTTCGCAGAGCTCCAACATTCTCCAAAAGACGACAAAGATGATGATGATGAAGGCGAGAGTGATTCCCAGCAGAAGATTATTAACAATAATGCCTTTGGGTGTCTCTCTCTATTCTAAAAAAAAAAAAAAAAAAAGAAAGTAACGGCCGCTGCCGCCGCTGTCAAAAGCTTGTTCTTCTATCTCTGGCCCTTTGCGACACCCAAAAATACATCAGTGGGTCCGGCCATCACTGTAGGGGGCCTCCTCGAAAATATGCTACCACTGGCCCTTTGCGAGACCCAAAAAACATCAGTGGGGCGGCTATCGATGCAGACCCCCTCCAAAATATGCTACCGCTGGCCCTTTGCGAGACCCTAAAAAACAACAGTGGGTCCGGCCATCACTGTAGGAGGGCAAAAATATGGTGCTACCTCTGGCTCTTTGTGAGACCCGGCAAAACAACAGTGGGTCCGGCCATCGCAGCAGCCCCCCCCCCCTCACTCGGAAATCCCATCGTCGAAAGTCCCACGACACCGTTGGGAAAAGCAATTAATACGTTCAAATGTGTGAAATTAACAGGTACAGTTTTACCTAAAAGGATCGGTACTCCTTTATGAAATTACCGATAATTTAGTCTTTTAGGGGGGGTCATCCACTCATTACATCGCGCTTCTACAGAAGGAATTTTAAAGTGTAAAAGAGAATGACAAAATAATGGTGTAAGTTACTATGGTGTGGTAACTTTCACTAAAAACTTCCAAACATGCGTTTCAGAAAAATTCTAGCTAAATTAAGATTTGAGGAGTCAACTTTGTCTATCAAGGGACTATTAACGTCAGCTGAAAAGCAATTACATTTTCTCACTTTTAAGACATTCTCTTAGTGCTTGGTGGGACAAATGCCAAAATTTTCAAATTGCAATATCTCGGAAACTATTCTATTTAGAGACACGAGATTTGTTTTATTAATTTTCTTAGGCAAAGAGCAACATTCTTCTACATATAAAGGGTAGGAAATATAAAAATTAGGATTAGGAAATATAAAGGGAGGGACCGTATAAAAATTAAATTCCGTATTTTAATATGTATCCAATCCCCAGTAAAAAATATGACATATTTGAAAGCTACTCTTAATTTGACGAACTTTTCTAATTGAAAGTATGTTTCGATCACTTACGGTTTAAAAGATAATCGCTGTAACATCTATTTTGAAACACCCGGTATATATATGTAGGGTGATTCCCTACCAGACTGACAAACTTGTAGGGCTGTAGGGGGTACAGAGACAGTTCAGAATCACATAGCAATGCGGGGTCGGAAACGACGTATCTGTTAATAATCCCTATAGGAGAAGTGTTCAAGGGATAATAAACTTTCAGACCATGGTTTTTCAAAAACTAATCCCTCTTTCACCGATTGCACTTGATAAAAATTGTTATTTCAGAACTATTTCTTTCATTGCATTTATGAAATTGTCTGAGGAAAGCCCATTGCTTGTGAAACTTGGTTAAAAAATTAGACGCACACTTCAACACTTCTTCCAAAGTGACTATTAACAGGTGCATGAAGACGACGTTTCCGACCTCACATTGCTATGTGATTCTGAACCGTCAGTCTGCAAGCGAATCACCCTGCATATATATTGAAACTTCAAAACTGAAACTCTAAGAAAAGCCATACACTTTTGAGGTTCGAATTTAATAAATAAAATAAAATAACTTCTGTATATTCTGTCTTGCAGAGAAGCCTTATGTAGTTTTAACATCTGAAGATTCCATTAAAACAAATAGAAATACTATTATAGGTACTATTAAAACTATTGTCAAAAGATATATTTTGAAACTCTCTGAGGAGCGCAACACATTTTCGAGACTTGAAATTAATAGCATTATAGTGCTATTACATAAATAAATAAAATAAAATGGCTGCAGTATTAATTCTGTCTTGCAGGGAAGCCTTATTCAGCTTTATCATCCGAAGATACGGAATCAACAACAGCAAAACTAAAAGGAGGTTTGGAGAAAAAGAAATATATATATGTATAGGTCTGTGACGGATAATTGGATTTTATCAAAGCCGTATGATGAATGAGATGTGAAAAGTGTTCTTTTGTGGCAGACATAAATCGCCGAGGCCCTGTTCTTGCAATTAGGGAAGACACTACTCCGGAGATACTGGCGTAGGGCTTCGGCGGTCAGTGGAGAGAGATGTAAGGCTTCGTAAGGGGGATCCATCAGATTAGTTTCTTATCTGGGGAGGCTTATTGGTTTCTCGTTCTGACACGCCCTCCTTCAACATAGATCAGATTAATAGTTACTACAGTACAAAAAAAGCAGAGACGTAATAGTTGAAATCTTTTGGTGGTTGTACACTAGGGTGGAGTGAAAATGGCAAAAAAAAAAAGTCTTTTTTTTTATTTTAATATTTCCTGATTCTACAAATAGTACTGTTCGGCAGAAAAGTCACAGAAAAAAAATTCTAGTCCATTCACTGACTGTCTTCAAGTTCCACATTGGGCTCAAGAAAGGAATGTTAACGTAAAAAGTAAAAGAAGCATTTTTAAAAAATTTAATTTTAATGTTTACAATAACTTTATTTTCTGACTCAAAAACAGTTCTAACTACTAAAAAGAAATAGTAAAACATTGCTTTTAACAAAAAAAAAAAATAAAGAAAAAGGAAAAGAAAAAAGAAAGAAAGAAAAAAAGAGAAAAAAAAAAAAAAAAGTCAACTTGCAACCAAGAGTCATAAGTTTTTGTTTTTGGGTATATTTTGAATACATAGCTATTGAATATTTACATATTACTTCATTTTTAAAGACAATTAATATTTAGAAAGTACACTAATACAGAAAAGAAAATGATAGCAAATTTACCTTTCGAGTATTATTGTCTAATAAAACACTTTACTTTAATCAGTATTCAATTTTGGAGTCCACAATCCGGGCAAAATAATTAACTTTGGTATCAAACTTAGGAAGTTCCTTTCGTGATTTGATTCCATAACGAATGTATCCATCTCTGGCTTCTGCTCCACATGTTACCAATGATACTTGTGTTAGTAGTCTTACATGCCTTTCTACTGCTTGAGAATGGCAAGAGAGCTTCTCTATTTCAAATTCTGAACCGTTTCTGATCATACTTGCTACATTTTCGTCACTGACGTTCATGGTAGCTGGTGGTTCCAAAGGATTGTCCCAGTGAATCACCTGAAAATACTCCTCTGCTTCGAAATTTATATTTGGAAGAGCAAATTGGCGTATTTTTCCCTTCCAGTCAGTTTTTCTTGCATTTAATATTCTTCTTAGGCCAAGTTCTCGAATATGTACCATTCATCAAACAGCATTGCCAACAGAATATTTTCAGAATGAGCAAAATAAAAGTTACTCTGAATAACTTCAATCGGGGCCATCGTTATTAGCAACCGGGCCTGCTTCTTCGTTGCCATCGGAAGAAATGAGTGAAACATTGAGGCCTAATATTTACATTTGCGCTGTTCGATTGTATGCGATTTGGGATTATAAACGTTAATTTATTTTATAATTAAAAAACAATTTTGTTATAGTTTTGTCATAATGATTTAATGACAAGGTGTTTTAGATGTAGGTAATAATTTTTTGAAGATTGCGCTTTTTTTTATGGAAATAAATCAACGAATTCAATCATAGAATTCGAACTTTAAGTTCTGAATGTAAAGGTAAGTGTACACACGTATTTAGAAATTCTACAAATTTATAGGATATAAAGCATGTTTTGTGAATTAATATTCATGTGTTATTTATAAATCATTTTAACCTGAAATCGTTTAACTTGGATAGTTTATTATTCTAGTAAATAAGCGTGCGTTGTAATACTAGTTAGACATTCTTATCTGTTTAAATCTTTCAGTTGCAAATGTCACATATCATTTATTATAAATGCAACTAAATGTGTGATATTGGTTTCAGTGCAGAAGTACTGTAAAATATGTTATTAATTTTTGCACATGTTTATGTAGAAACTTAAATTGAAGTTAATATTTTGTATAAGCGTTCATCATACTCAAATTCAAAGTTCCATTTAGATAATGGCTATAATAAAAAGTAATTAATTCAGAGATCGTTTGTTTTTAGTTTACTACAGTGTTTAGCGCAACTTGTGAAAAGGGATCTTGAAATTTTTCAAGTCCTAGAGCTGTTAGTTTATCTTAATTTGTATTCAAAGTCCGTGGAGCAGGTTTTTTTTTTTTTTTAAAGCTAACATTTGTTTTCAATCGCCAGTTAATAATAACTTTTAAAAAAAGGTGTTGGAATATTAGTGTTATTTCCTAGTATGGTTTTCTAAGATTTATATTTTTTCTTTGGAGAAGAAAAGTATATGGAACTAACACTGAAAATTATAAATCATTTTCATTTCGAATGGTAAAAGTTTCGATAAATAAACTCATTTGAACTAACCAAAATAAAAACAGTTAACAAACGTGTTTTATCATACACTGTTACGTTATTCTTAATCCTTTTGATATATTATCTCCCCTTTAAGTTCGTACTACTATTTATGGAACTCCCTATATTTTGTAATTCATTCTAAATGTTTCTCGTTAAATTAATTTACATTATTTTTCATGTAAATACCAAGGACTTGCAGTGCACAGGTTGTACTTATAATTATAGCAAAAATTCTTCTGATACCTACGCCTTACTAAAGATTAAAAATTAAATAGTATATCAGTACTTAAATTTTGTATACGTGAATTGTAAATATCAAATATTTAAATTCTATTTCAGCTCCTCGTCATATATTTTGTTAATATATTAACCGAACAATATTTAATAAATGAAAATTTAATAACTACTAGTTAAATTTATTTTAAAAGTAATAATGGTTGTAACTGCTTTGAAAATGTGAAACTTAAACATTCAGTATAAAGAAATGCATAAAAATGTCTATATCATTTGTGTATTCGTTTACTTTAATGTATACTAAAAGCCAGCTTAATTTTTTCATGTATATTAAAATTCAAGCTAAAATAATGAATCATGAGAGTGAGCACTACTTTGTTTTTCCTTCAAATTACATGCATCTATTTACTTTAATGTCCGCGTGTATCATAGTAAAGAAACTGTTAATGAGTTCGTACTTGAATTAGTAACACAATCACTACTTAAAACTACATTTAATAACGTTTCAAAGCATCGGAAAGCTTAAAAACTGCTTGATGTATACGGGAAGACGCGAGCATCCGTAGGCCTCTTTGGATGACTCATCGAAATACACGCGCAGGCCCGTTACTAATAGCGAAGGCCCCGCTTCAATGATGATTGACTTAAAATCTTCTGGCAAGAATGAACTTCTTTTCATAATTCCATGCTCCATGAGTAGCTCTTAGGATTTTCTTTATTTCAAACCAGGATGGCACGTAAACTTTCATCACATAGTCTACTAGGAGTTTAAAGCATTCTGTTGGTTTGGCAGTGGACACGTACACCCTCCAAAAAAAGTATTCGAGCAAGAGACAAATATCCTACGTTGGTTTCGTATATTAAAAATTATTTATCATAAAATATGAAATAGGCTATGTATAAATATGACTTTCCATATTTCGATCAAGTTGTGCGTTTTTCAAAAACTCAATTATTATTCGCAAATCTAAAATAGGAAATTTCTCTCTTGCTCGAATACTTTTTTTGGAGGGTGTACAGGCGCAGTATTCTGTTCGCCAAACCTGAATGGCACTGCCCCGAGCATACTGCACTAGAAATATCGAAGAGGTTCTTTTGGTCTGTATTGAGGTCTTTTTTATCAATTTCAGGCAGAGCAACGGGAATAGAAACAAAATTTGTCATAGCAAGGGTTTCGTACGTTTCCATAGATTTTCCTATTGTTCCAGAAAACTGGTATGGCCCAGGTGTCTTTCTGTCAATCTTATGTAAAAGGTGGCGAAGAGGTAATTCATTAGTATGCAATAAGCATACAAACCAGTGCAATTTATGGCCAACAAAGATTTCAAGCCGTCTAAATACGCCATTTTTCTTCCCAATATTGACTTTCGTTCCATCGCACCCAGCGGCAACAAGATCCGAAAGTGTAATCTCTTTCTGTGTAAATAAATTGATGATGCTGCAAGTAGAGGTCTGCGCCGCCTAAGAACGCAGATTTTACACAACGGCGTACAATCTGCTTGAAAACTTTTTAAAAAATGGCACCTAAACTTTCAACTGCTTATCTTTTTCTGGACTAGGGTCCAAGCCCCCTCGTCTCGCTACGGTCGCTTTTCATATGAGGCATTCGGTCCCTAATAAGGCTTATTCGTAAAAAAGGGCATAAGTTCAACAGACAAAACCCAAAAATAGGATCAGATAGAATGTTACCGAGCTACACATTACTTGATTCTTGCATGTTCCTTGGAACACAAAAATTTAAACTTCGCACTATTTTTAAATATGTAAAACCTATGGAACACCTAGCGTATTTGCCACTTATGCCGATTTTTCATAATTTGGCGACTTACGTATAAGTATAGTTAATAATTAGTTCTAATAAAACAGTACTTTATATGTTTTATTTGATAAAAACTACGGAACAGCAAGGATAGCTTGCCACCAATGGCGACTTTTCATTATTTGGCGATGTACACATGCTCATAACTTATAATTACTGCTCATGTAAGGTTACCGGGAAAACCATTATCCATATATTCATATACATAATCCTTTGCATATTGGCGTATTTAGCACCACGAAATATATCATTTTGACGCGCTGGCAAATATCCTAGCTGTACTGTAACTGCTATATTGGCATATATAACACGGCCAAATATTTCTACTGGTAGCAAATAACCAAGCTGGACCTAACCGGCTTTACTATAACCTGCATCTTAATTATTTTTTATTTTTCAAGATACTGGGAGCTAACATTTTGGAGAACACGGTTTAAATTCACCCTAGAGAGATAGCCTTTTGACAAATCGTACCTGATGCTGAAATGGCGCTTTTTAAATCAGTTACAATGAGTTATTCTGTATTAGAAAAACGAATAATGGGTAATTCTAATCTCTTTTTATCTAAGAGAACTCACTATTTGAAAATTGCCAACTTTGTGTAACACACTTTGACTTATTTATTTCACATATTTTTTTTTTTTTTTTTTTTGGCGTAAAATTGGTGTAATTCAAGTTCATGTTTGTCAATTTCAAGCGATTCTACATACTTGGAATTGCTTTGTTGCAAAGGCATGAATGATTTTATGCTGGCGAAAATTGCCAAACCTGGCAACCATTATGCTAATTTTATCAGTTTTTTATTAATATCTTGTAAAATAATTCCAATTTCGAAATATAATCAACTTATCGGCTTCCCCGGAATTTTCAGAATCCGTGGACACCTTCGTCCAAACTGAAATCCCAACGGTTTTGGAGGAGATAGCAGAACAAGCTATTGACAGCGGCGGCGGTTATTTATTTATTTATTTTTTTTAGAATAGAGAGACACTTCTTAATGCTAGTAACTTGTAAAGATACAATTTAAATTTTTTGAGTCAATGGCGTAATTAGACTGCCATAAAACTATTTAAACATGGCATTATACCTCAAAAGT
Source organism: Cheiracanthium punctorium (assembly GCA_038373885.1). NCBI lineage: Eukaryota > Metazoa > Arthropoda > Arachnida > Araneae > Cheiracanthiidae > Cheiracanthium > Cheiracanthium punctorium. Next base: position 192,457 of record JAWZYV010010725.1, read on the forward strand.
ACATTATAGGTTTGGAATCGTTCATGCAGGGCCTCATTATAGCATGGGAAAATCGGGACTTTGCCCAGGGCCCCAAATTTCAAATGTTGTTCCGAAATATTCTTTTTATATCAAAATTTTCTGAAAAATAAAACAAATTTCATAGATGGGGGGCCCACAATTTCATCAATGCCCGGGGTCCCTGTTGGTCATAATCGGGATTTGCGTTCATGAGAAGGTTGTGGGGGGAAAAAAACCGTTTAAATTCAAATAATGTATATATCGTGTACTGATAACTAAATGTATCGTGAATGTGTTATAATAACAACAATAACCTATCCTATTTTGATGAAATCTATTGTTTCAGTTTTGCAGTAGAAATATTTTAAAAGTGTACTTCAACGGTAAGCTCATACTCTGGAACCCCACCAGTGGCAGAGGGCATAACGCTCTGAACTGGGAGACGGAAGGTGCCTGGTTCAAAACTAGGTCGCGTCCGCCGACCTAACTGTTCGTAGTTTCCGTGGTTTCCTCCGAAACTTAGCGTAGATACTGGTTAGGACTCCTTAGTAAGACCCCCCACGGAGGGCACCCCGCTAGAGATGAGTTCCTGCTCATTTTTTAAAGCCCGAGCCCGAGGACTTTTAATTCGAGCCCGAGCCCGAAATTTCAGGTAACAGACAAATAAAAGTCGATTACTTCATTGATAGAATATCATAAATTTTGCCGTTTGTGTAAATTGAAGACAAATATAATCGAGCTCACCCGAGACCGAACACAATCGTGATCTCTACACCCCACCACCCCTCGGCCTACAGCCCACGTGCAGCTAATTGGCTGAAATCGCACAACATAATAGATTAGTTTTCATAAGATTCTAAAGACTAGTTTTCATAAATATTCTTGTCTTCATTGTAGTCTTTAAAAAAATCTCATTTTAGCTCCAATTTATACATATGTGTGTGCGTGTGTGTATACGCATACGTCCATTTTCACTACTCTCGTCCACAAAAATTTTCCGACGCCGCGGCGCGCCGCCGCCGCCTGGTTTCTGATGTCGTTACGCCGCCGCCGCGAATTTCCGTGCGGCGCAGACCTCTAGCTGCAAGTAATATCAGCACTAGAGCCTGAATCCGGAGTCACATGTCCTGTGTGAATAGAAAAAGGTTTTGACAACATAACAATATGCTCTTTCACAGCTACAGTCGTATATAAAGAGCTTCCCTTCTTGCATTGTAGCTTTGTCCTTTCTTCCATCGAATTATATGGTGTTCAAAGACTGTGTTACTTGTATACAATTAAGTTGTAATCGTATCTTTCATTATAATTTTTAATAAGGGGAATTACTTCTTGGTAACTTACCACAGGGAAGGAGTCTTTCTTCCAAATTATTTCAACGTCCGAAGAAATAATTTCGATGATCTATTTTACTGAAGAATCCTTCTTGTTCCCCTGCTTCCACAGTATATTGTTTCGGAACTGCTCTTCTTGTTTCAGGAGTTCATCGTTCTAAAATCTAGTTGGTGTAGAACGTGCTGGTAAAAAGTCCACTGGTCAGGATGGAATATAACTTTATTGCTTCTAGAACTTCGTGGAACCTTCGTGTAAGGAGGAATTACGCCATAGTGACCATGGTCTGATAGTCAAATAACTAATTACAACCGCGGTAGATGGCTAGCCGATCGTAATGTACAACTCTTGGCTTCGAGTTTGGTGACTTACGAATCCGTACGATGACGTCATTCAGCCGGTTTAGGACTGTGTAAGGATCGTCCCACGGCGATTGCAGCTTAGGAGACAGGCCTTTCCGTCGAGTAGGATTCCATAGCCAAACTTTGTCACCTACGTTGAAGTCGTGTCCCGTAGCCTTCGTGTCGTAGCGAGTCTTCATCTTCTCTGTGTTCAGGTTGATCCGTTCTTGAGCAAAATGATGCACGTCTTCAAACCGTGCCCGAAGATTTTCCATGTACTCCTCTGGCAATGAAGGCGCATCTGGAGGGCGGCCGAACACTAGATCGGCGGGAAGACGAAGATCTCTGCCGAACAGCATCTGGGAAGGTGTGAAGCCGGTAGTCTCATGGACGGCGCTCCTGTAGGCCAGCAGGAAAAGGGGGAGTTTCTTGTCCCAGTCCTCTTGATTCCTAGATACCAGGAGCGAGAGGTTGTTCAAAATGGTGCGATTGAACCTCTACACCATGCCGTCGGATTGTGGGTGTAAAGGCGTAGTCTGGGTTTTGTCTATTCCGAGAAGTTGACAGAGTCCTTTAAAGACGGCAGAGGTAAAGTTCGTTCCTTGGTCGGAATGAAGTTACAAAGGGGTTCCATATCTGGAAATCAATTCTTGCACCAGTACCTCTGCTACGGTCGTAGCTTCTTGATCGGGAATAGGAAACGCTTCGGGCCATTTAGAGAAATAGTCAATGACAACTAGGATGTATTTATTGCCATCCGAAGTTCGCGGAAGAGGTCCCATGATGTCGAGGGCAATTCTCTCGAAACTCGCTCCTACATTGTAACGATGTAGTTTTCCACGGCTTCGTTTCTTCGGGCCTTTACGGGCGGCACAGGCGTCACAAGCTTGACACCACTTTTCGACATCGCCTCGAGCCCTAGCCCAGTAGAAGCGCTCGCGAACTTTCTGCAGGGTCTTCATTATGCCAAAATGGCCTCCAGTTAAGCCATTATGAAGTTCTTCTAGAACTTTCGGAATCCTCGAACGAGGGAGTACTAACTGCCATCGGAGCATCTTCCCGTCGTCCGACTCCCATTTACGATACAGGACTCCATTCCTCAGGCGAAGCGAATTCCATAAAGCCCAGTACTGTTTTGTCGCCGAACTGCAAGATGATATTTCTTGCCAGCTGGGCTTATCGCCGGATTTTTCCATTAACTCCACAATAGGTCTGATGTCGCTATCAACTAACTGGTCGGACCGAACATTTTCGTCACTCCAGGGATCTTGAGATGGTGCCGATGATGTAACTTGGCGGACAACGGGATGTTTCAGATGGTAATTTTTCTCTGCCCTGGAATAATAGCGACAACTGTCTATGCAGGGCCTTCTCGACAAAGCATCTGCATTTCCATGAGATGACCCTTTCCGATGACGTATCTCGATGTCATATTCTTGTAATCGCTGTATCCACCTGGCTATTTGGCTCTCTGGATTCTTGAAATTTAGAAGCCAGGTTAAAGAGGCATGGTCCGTTCGGAGCAGGAACTTTCGGCCGTACAGGTAATGATGGAAGTGCTCTACGGCCTTAATGATAGCAAGAAGTTCTTTTCTCGTAACACAATATTTACGTTCTGCCTTCGAAAGGCACTTGCTCCAGTAAGCAATCCAGTAAGCAGTTCTTGGCCATCTATCTTCTGGGACAAAACTGCTCCGACACTCTCCTTACTTGCATCTGTATCCAGGATAAATGGCTTGTCAGGGTGAGGATACGACAAGATCGGCGAAGATGTTAGGGCCGTCTTGAGTTCGTTGAATGCGTCCTCACATTCCTCAGTCCATAGAAATTTTTGTCCAGTCTCAGTCAACTTGTGAAGTGGTCTTGCAATTTGAGAAAAACCCTTCACGAATTTTCGATAGTAAGTACACAGACCGAGAAAACTTCTTAATTCATGGATATTCTCGGGACGACTCCAGTTCTGGACTGCGGACGTCTTTTCGGGATCGGTTCGGACTCCGTGGACGGATATGTTTCCGAGATAACGTACTTCCCGACGAAACAAGTTGCACTTCGATGGACTTAGTTTCACGTTTGCCTCTTTTAATTTCCGTAGCACCTTCGTTTTTCTAATGAGTGGGGCCTTCTCATCGTTTTTCTAATGAGTGGGGCCAGTGTAAACAACTCCCAGAAAGTTTCTTCGTGAGCAATCCGTAAGCGCCTGAAGAAAGAACCATCTGCGCCCATCTCAACGTTCCTGTACAACTGGTTGATAACAATTTTTTTAAGTCATGAACTGTTTGAAGACTGAAAAATCCGTCGTTATGTTACCTTCCTAACTTTGCATCTGCAACTGGTGTTTTTGAATGATCTACTTTGATGTTCCTATCTGGACTCAAGGTTTTTATTGCCACAAAAATCAAATGTATTCTTTCTGAACACTGCACAATACCTGCTCATTAAAAACAAAAAACAATAAACCTCATTCTGTATAACAATAACAGTATTCAAGTTTGTTTCTTTTTATTCCTGTTTCAATTTTTAGCACTAGGGTGCTATTTCGCTCAGTACAAAAATTTTGTCTACGCGATCTTGTTGACAAATTTTGCAGATATGAACTATCACGTGACAAGATATTTTCAAATGTGTTTGCCAGATAACGTGGAGGAGGGGTGCATTAATAAAATGTTGAAAGTCGCACAAGGTTTGCAATTTTTGATAATGGATCGCTAAACTTGATGCCAAAACGCGACAATTTATTATAAGTATGTTTCAAGTATAGTTAGAAAACGCCTGGCGAATATTGTAAAATAGTTTTAGTAGACGATTTTAATTTCGAAGAAGTGTTTTATAGAACAGAGAAGACAAATACGTACTCTCATAGATTATGATACACTTTCCAAATGGTATTTATAAAGGAGAAGTATAGTGTGACTATGCCTGGTGAAAATTGCTAAACTGTTTTGGTATGCGATTTTAATATAGATTTCTATTCCGGAGATGTGTTTTATGGAACAAGAAAGTGAAACACGGTACACTCATGGATTATGATGCCCATTCCAAACAGTATTTAAAATGTCTACACGATATAGTTGGAATATACCTATAATTCGAATATGATTGGGGAAGATGGTAAAATAGTTTCAGTAGGCGATTTTACGATAGATTTCGATTCCAAAGATGTGTTTTATGGTACAAGAAAGAGTTGACTCCTGTTTTAACGCCCCTCAATCTCGCCAACCTAAAAAATCCCTGCACTTTGGCGAGCTTTGCAATCATGGGTCTCTAGGAGTTATGCACAAGTTTCAACGCTCCCAGAAGAACTAGATGAAAACTAAAGTGAACAAATTAGCGATAAACGCACCAGTTAAGGAATTTGAAGATACTTCATTATTAAAACTGCATTTATTGGCCACCCAAAATAAATAAAAATGTAACGGAATACTGTACTTACATGTTGTTCCAAATCGCTTTTTAATTCTAAATTACGATTACCACATAAATAGAAAAAATCGTCATGGTAACTGCATATGTTTAATGATCGCCACCTTAGCGATAATGAGTCGAGGCGTTAAAGTAGGAATCAACCCAAGAAAGGCAAACACGGTACACTCATAGATTATGATGCACCTTCGAACCAATATTTAAAATGGTGAAGTATAGTTTAATATACTTGGTGAAGATTGTAAAATAGTTTTAGTAGGCGATTTTAAGGTACATTTCGATTCCAAAGATGGGTTTTAGGAAACAAGTAAGAAAAATACGGCACACTCATGAATAATGATACTCTTTCCAACTTAATAGAATAAAGAAGAAAAATACGGACGACGCATAAATTATGATACGCTTTTAATATATAGCACTTTGGTGCATATTTAAAATCTGAAAGTGTTTCAGATTTTCTCCTTTTTTTTTCCTTACATATTTTTTCAGGATGAAACTCATTTGAATTTATTTAAAATAGAAATCTGTAAAGCCCACTCTGAGTGTCTTGGAAAACTGAAACACTTAAAATTGTTTACATTCCATGAATAAGTATGCAAATGAGGCCGTGTTATCGAATGAATCTTCCGTAGAACCCAGATTTAACCTGGTTATTCCTTGTATTTATTTAGATTTAATTTCCAGAAAATTTTAATCGATACCATAAAATTCTGTACTTTTTTTTACGTAACTTTGTAATTTATTTTATTACATTTGTCTGTGATCAATATTTAAAAAATAAAATTCTTGATCAATGTTTTTAGAAGGCCTACGCATAAAAAATGTTATCTTCAGAAACTGAATGCAACACGGAGCAGCCTTAGAAAAACCTGCTCTGCTTCATCACTCATTGGACTTCATTTCAAATATGGTTAACTAAATGTGCCAAAATTAAATAAATAAAAGCATTTATTTTCTCATCATTTAAAAAACTAACCTTCCTGGTGTACCGTCTGTCCTTCCCGTCACGGCTATGTCAAATTTACGAATACAATCTCCTTAAATTTTTTTTCTAAAAAGTCAGGAAAAATAAAAGGAGATGGATATTTTTTATCATGACACAATAAATTAAACAATGAATTAACTAATTAATTAACGGACTATAACGATTGCCTCTAGTTTTGCGGTCCTTTTTACTTCAAAGGCTTTTCCGTTTAATCTTTTCATTAACAAAATAGCAAATTTAAAATTTTAACGTAAAAAACTTAGACCCCCTTCTTTTAAACTAATCTTGAATTACTCCAGATTAAAACTAAAAGGAAAACTCTTTCTCATATGCTGTGGATAATTACTTTTCAAAGAAAGGGCCGTGTGATAAACTTGCCAAAAACACCTGCTCTTGTGTTATACATCATATTTATGAAAAACACAGCGGTATCAAAGTTTTACAGATATATTCCTGGATTGGGTATTACTGGTAATACAATGGTTGCGTTATTTTAAAGAACATTTAATTTTTGATAATTTTTACCTTATCATATTTCAATTTTTGAGCCCACGGAGAACAGCAGTGACTTGAATGATGAGTTCTAATTTGTAAACTTCAGTAAAAATGAAATTCATTTTTTCCGGCATGACATAGAAGTTATCATAAATTTTTAAAAAAATGCGATTTTAATTTTTTTGTGGTTGAAATAATTAAAACTTTGTGAAAAAACTCACATAAAACGTACTTATCGTTCAAGACATACGTTTGGGGTAAAAAATATTCAAACTTCATCAGCTGTAAAAAAAAGTTCTACCTACTGCAAGAACGGAAGAGTGCGAGCTGAAAAAGTAAACGGAAGCAAACACAAGATCGGTTAATCAACACTTATGGCAAAGCTACGCAAGGGCTATTTGCTAAGGATGGGAATGACTTGGTTGGAGGACTTTTTAAACGGTTCTAATGCGTTACGTTACATTTAGAAAAAACTCCAAACCTTTAGATCGACACCCCAGCGATAGGACAGAACGCTGGACCTTCACACTCAGCCGTCTACCATTCTTAGTATTTTATCTACTTGGCCTTGTTGGGGTGTCCCCTAGTGGCAATAGTTTGATTAATTTTTTTCCTCGTTAATTGTACGCCGCCTACCATTTTGAACGTCTTATCCACTCGTCCACCGTATACATATAAAGTGAGAGACACATGTACAACAAAAGCCATTATTTTGTAATTCTACAAAATTAGCAATTTCTCGAAAGCCTATATTTCAAATCATACATTAAAAAAAGCAGGGGGGGGGCGAAATAAGATCTCAATATGACGTTTTAAATGGGCCCTTTCCGATGTGTTTGCCATTCATTAAAAATACTTTGACTATAGAACATGGTTTCGAACATTTCCAGAGACAAAAACCCTCCTTCGTCCAATGTCATTTTAAAACAAGAGTAATAGATGAGCTCGAGACTTCCAAGTCTTTTCTTGAAAATATAATGAGGTCAACACTTGTCTTGTTCTCATAAATCACGAGAAATTATATCCGCGCAGAAAGAGAAAAATAAATCAGTAATCATTCGGTGACGATGAGTTTCTCTTTGTAATTATAAACTTCATTCTAAAATAGCTTCTCGTTCATTTTATATGTTATCGTTCATTGTCCGTTTGGTTTTCGTTCGAGAACAAGGCTGAGTGCCATATTTTTAATGTTCATTTTGCACTTTACTGGCGAAAATATTTATTTATGGATTTATTTAAAATTTAAAACTATTTTTGCCTTAACCCTTTGACGCGCCGGTAGTTGCGTGAAACCAACTTATTTCACCGCTTCCACTACTAGTCGGAAAAAAAGGGGGTTGAATGGTTTCAACGCTGAAAAAGTGCAGCCCTTGCCCGCGATCCATTTTTATTTTTTACTACCAACAACACGGCGAATCGTCTATCTGTGGCAACAGAGCTAATAAATTTTTCTGACACATTTGGCTGTGCGGTCGCGTACCATCTTGCATAAAACCATCAGAACGCGACAAGCGGAATCCATGAACCTTTCTTCGGCCAACTATTAACCCTTTAACGCGCAGTGATCCCGCTCTGGGAACACCAAACTCTGACGTTTTGACTGTTGCCAGTCACAAAAGGGCCTCTAGATCTGTGGCACGCGATGAACGTTTCGATCGTCTGCCATCTTGCTGTAGTCAAGTCGAGCGATGGCAACGGCTGCCCTTTTTTCAGCATTGGGAAAGGGTTGCGCCTCAAAGGGTTAAGCGCGTTTAGTTACAAGAGATTTCGACTGCAATGAGCTATGCTGAATCCAAAACAAACAAAAAAAAAGGGGGGAAAAGAAATTTGTATTGTAAAAGAAAAAGTGTAATAATAATAATAGCATAGGGTAATACATTAAAAAAAAATCGCACAAGGAATTTTATTTCGATTTCTTGATTTCCATCCCCCCCCCCCATATCATCTTGCATTGCTCGTTAAATTAATCAGCCAGTTGCTGATCAGCATTTTCGATAGTTCACCTTCAGTTATAAAGTCTCTTTCCATCAGGGAGCAGCTATCATCAGAAACAATCAGGAACAAGTGGCATCAATTAAATGCGCAATTGATGTTAAATGAAGAGGGTAAATAGTGTGGGGGAGCGAAAGAGCGGAATTGAGAGAGAATTCGCTCCTGCCTTTACCCTTCCACAATCTGGAGCGTTTTAAAACATTATATCTGATGTTATTTTGGAAACGGGCTGAAGCAATCAGTGTGGTAATTAAGCGGTTGTTGTTGTTGTTGTATCTGGAACATTTATTTTCGAACTTGTTTACTTGGTTTCAAGAACCTGCTTATAAGTCCTCGAAGAATAAAGTGCACATCACAGTGACAGTTTTATTAAAAACTGTTCGGGTTTTTACTAAAAGGTTCTTCTTTCGCTGTACTAGTAAGCACATAGAAAGGAAATTTTACGGTTCATAGGACAGACAGAATCAACTAGGGATTGGGTAGGATTCGAATCAGTTACCGTACGCTTCATTGATTAGCGTAGAGGAAGACAGGCCCTTCATCTCTCAACCACGGGCTCCCCCAATGAATGGTTGTTGGTTTGTTTGTGACAAAGCTGCTCAGAGGCTATCTGCCAAAGGTGGGGGTGCCTCGGTCGGAGGAATTTTTAAGGGGTTCTAACGCGTATTCACGTTACATCTGGAGAGAACTGACCCAGACTCCAGACCGTCTGATCGACAGCCGCGCGGCCGGGCCGGAACCCGGGACCTTCACACTTCAGCCGCCTACCATTTTGAGCGTCTTATCCACTCGTCCATGGTGAAGCACGAGCGCACAAAATGTACGGGCGCACTTTAAATGAATACAGCCCCAAGGGTGGCGCCTCGTCTGACCCCCCCCCCCTCCCTTAGCAAAGGATAATTTACGATGGCGCCTCCCCCTGACAGTCCTCTGCATATTGTTACGAATTTTTGGGTTAACCCGCTCTTCTGGGAGATTAAACTAGTCGAAAATTCGTATTCTATTTCTTTCCCGAAATCTCGAGGAATATTGGTGCTAGAGCTTAACTTCACTTTTGGGACTTATTTTTGGAGCCAGATTTGGCGATATTTTTCAAAAAAAGTCGCCACGCTTGGCGACATTTTGGAAATTTGGCACGATAGTAGTAATAGGGCCAAAATGTCTGCTTCCCTGCATTAGTATTAAGCAATAGCCTATTATTAGTCAATTATATTTCTACTACGCAATCAAACTCGTGATTAATCGGGAATTTTCTCGTGATGTCAGCATAAGCTAGCTATAAGAGCAGCGCGTTGCCCCCAGTTCAGTTCAATTGTCATCGAACGCTTGTTGAGTTAGTTCGCTGCATTACGCTTTGAATTCTGCTTTTATAAGCTATATTTTGCTTGTTTTTGAATGCTGTGTGTGAATTCTTCATTACTCAGAGTCATGAGTGACTGTTTATGATTTCCCTGAGTTTCCACTGAAATTTAGTCTGCGGAATTTTTTCATTTTGTGTGTGAAGTACAGCATGTGAAAGCTTCTGTACTGAGCAGACTGGTATAAGCAAGTTACTGGCTGTTAGTGCCTGTGATAGTTGAACAGCAGATTGTTCGACGAAGTTCTAAAAGCAATAAAATTTGTGTTCCATCCTGATAAGTGAACTATTTACAAGAACGTTCTACAAATACTGGACTTATGAACAACTAATCCAGTAATTAAGCAGAGTTTTCTGCAACAATATATTCACTTTCCTATTCTTCAACAGTGAATATTGAAAAAAAATTCTAAAAATTGAAAAATATTGAAAAAAAATTATTTTCCTAAAAAAAAATCTGAAGTGACTCCACTCGACTTTCGGAACACTTACGATTAAGATCATTACCAAGCATTTAAATAAATTTTAATCGATGAATAATTCAGCAAAACTTCTTAGTTTTTTTCGATAAATCCTATACACACCGAAATCAATACCGGTCTTGCGACGGTGGTTTATAACATATGTACTCAATTTGAGCTCAATCGAATGTACCGTTAAAACGCCAGCGCACTTTCTAGAATTTCCCCCCATAGGCCATAATGTAAAAGAAATCTTTGTAGTAGCCCTGTAGAAAAACTATAAGTCTCATACACACCAAAATCAATACCGGTCTTGCAACGGTGGTTTATGACATACGTACATAATTTGAGCTCAATCGAATGTACCGTTTAAACGCCAGCGCACTTTCTAGAATTTCCCCCCATAGGCCATAATGTAAAAGAAATCTTTGTAGTAGCCCTGTAGAAAAACTAAGTCTCATACACACCAAAATCAATACCGGTCTTGCAACGGTGGTTTATGACATACGTATATAATTTGAGCTCAATCGAATGCTCCGGTTAGGAGCTATCGTGTTCACTCACATACACACACACATACATCTCGTAAAAATAGTATTAATGAATTCAGAAGACCTCAAAACGTGTAAATACACCATAATCTCGAAGTCGAATTTTTTCATGATTACAATATTTTCCTTACATGGTACATGTCGGAAAGTAATAATGTTATCGATAAGTTTGAATAAACATTTTAAGCGAAAACAGATATGTTTTGGAGTGAAAATAAGAAATAAATAACATGACTTTTTAAACATGCATTATCTCTTGCTCTTTGCCCGTTTTTTCTCGACACCCCTCCCCTTGCACCCGCTTTGCGCCCCTCTCCCATCTATCGCCCCACTGGTTGGGAACCGCTGATACAGACATTCTTTACATTATTTATTATAATCTACCAATTGCAGCAATAAATAAGCTTCCTAAATTACATAAAGGAATGTACACTTTTTGTCTCACTGTGATGTAAGCCTAACGTGACCATTTATTTTTTCCTTCAAAACGGGACATCTACTGTTTTTAAGGTAATAGTGTAGTGAGACAAATGGACAGGTCTGGGTATCTTTTAGTTGTTAAGAAAACGCGCAAGAAAGCTTGTGTTAATGTTAATATCGAAATAAAATGAAAAAAAAAGCTTTTATAAAACACATATATATTATACAAAATAGTGCAAGACGTACGTTTCGGGTGGTAGGAGATGTAGGCCCTTCTTCGACTTCAAAAACACTATCCGACACAAGGCAGGAAGGTAGGAAAGTGAGAAATGCAAACAAAAGGACACACAGAAAAAAAGAGGTTGTCATTAGGAAGGAAAAAAATTCTGAGAAAACCAGAGTGAAAAGGGAAAATAAAGTGAGATTGTGGGAGGGGGAGGAATAAGCAAAATAGGAACATGACTTTAAAAAAAGAAATAGAAATTAAATAAATTGAAATAGTTGACAAAAAAAGAACATTAAAAGAACGAACACAAAAACAATACATCCCCCGGCGTTTTTTTTGGGCCTCGATAGGGGAGGGAGGGAGATCAAGTTTTCTTTTTACAGACACTGCCGTTGGAAGATTTTAGATTTTTAGCGGCCTTTATTGAAATCTTACCATGGGTTGTTCTCTTCCTAAAAACGGTACATTGCAGGGGACATTTTCTAAAAACGGGACATTACGGTGTCCCGAAGCTGTGCTTGGGGACAACGGGACAAGCCACCTATAAACGGGACTGTCCCGTTCAAAACGGGACGTATGGTCACCTTATGTAAGCCTCAGTTTTTAATTTCAGTTCCAAACTGCAATTTCAAACGAAAATTTCACGAAGAAAGAACATGGCATGAACGTCCCATTGCATAAATTAACTTCACTTAATACTTTTATTTATATTTTTTTCTGTCAAGCTTTAATTTTCAAATTAACGATAGTTCTTTTTTTAATCTTTCCAAAATAATGTCGAAAAGGCTTTAAATCTTTTCGTGTTTTGCTCTGGAGAGTTAAAAAATAAAAAAGAAGTTTGATAAACTGTAAAAGTGAAGTGATCACTTAAGCCTGAAAAATTTAGATGGATTTTTCATGATAAAAAAGAAAAGGAAGTAAAAAGAATAAGTAAATTTGTTCGATAATTAATGGGCTTGTAGTCTTTACTCTTGTTGGTTGAAGAGTAAGCTATCTTTCAACTTTATGTTCTGTAACTTAGGGAAAAAAGTACTTATCGCTATTTTTTGAGTATGATATCCAAACTTTCAAAAAAAAAAAAAAAAAAAAAGTCAGTAAAAGAACTTATTGTAACTGCTTGAAAGTAAAAGCGCTTATTAAGGAAAAGTAACAATTCAAACTTAAAAGATAAGTGCCTGTCGAGAGAAATATAACTGAAATGCTATAAATAAAGTTAATATTTTACATCTCTATTTTGGCAACAATAAAGAATTCGAAATGATTAGTTTTTTAATAACTACGACTTTCAATGGAACGTTTTTCAGACTTCTTTCCTTCGAAGTGACCGTTTTTTTAATTTCTTGTGTGATGATATATTGCTATTTTTTAATGAGATATTGGCAGCCTTTCAGGTCAAAAGAAAAAAAAAAAAAAAGAAAGAAAGAAAACAAGAAACAGCCATCGTAAATGAATATAACTTACCTCTAATATTCCGTTCCATTTTATCAGAATGATTCTGAAAAATGTTTAAAAGCAACCATTTTTGCTTGAAGCTTCGATGTTCTCTAAATAAAAAATCTGAAGTGGACATTACAAAACTTCTTTACACGTCTATTAAATCAAAAATATTTTCCACGCACTTCATCAAAACTTATTTTTTTTTAAAGGTAAAATACTGCAATAAATCCTAAGGTTTAGCGATTTCCAATCAAATATTTCCTATATCGCCAAACTGGGTTCAATTTGAAAGATTTGTTTTTGACACTTAATTTGGGGATATTTCGCCGAAAGTAACAAGCTTGAGATAGTTTGCAAGATTTTGGGGATGGCCAGATCAGTAATTGACCACAGACTTTCAATGAATTGAATGTATCGATACACCTTTATTTAAAGTCATTTGGGTGACCCCGTAAATAAATTACCTAGTCGATTGCAATAAAAAAAAAGATGCCTAGTTAGATGTTACAATAGGTTTAAAACAAAATTTTAACATTCTACGGGTAAACGTTGTAGAGTTATGAGAAATACGAGGCGCCAAATTTGGCGATATTTCAGCAAAACTCGCCAAGGTCGAGGACAGTTGGCGAGATTTTGGGCATGGACCAAACAATGACTGACTACAGACGTAATATATTGAAGATGTCCATAGACAATGTATTGAAATTCTTTTGGGGGTCCTGTAAATAAACTCGCCAGTAGATTGGAACCAAAAATCGAGATGCACAAGCTACAACAATCTAATATATGAAATTTCTACAATCTACGACTAATAGTTTTTGAGATATGAGAGTTAAATACATACACACGTACACCAAAAGTCGCCAAGCATGGCGACTTTCGGCGTAATTTTTGAGGGAGGCACGTGACCGTGGTCGGACCATTACCTAACTATATGGTAGGACGGTATTGTGCTTGAAATGGATGAATGTCTCTAAAACAGCCATTGACCGTAATATGTTAAAATGTTTTTGAGTGTTCCTATAGAAGAACAAAAAGTGATAAAGACATTACTATTTTCGATGGAGAGATTCATTTTGTAACCCTTAACAGCATATGCCACTTCTGAGTCGTTTGAAATCGCCTAATATCTCTAAAATACGCTTTAATGAATTTCTGCCTACAGAGCGTAATGTATTTAAAATTTTTTGGGTGGCCCTATAAATAAACAATCCAGTCGATTGGGACCAAAAGGGGGTGAGCACAACTAGATGTTACAACAATCCTAATATAAAGTTTCGACATTCTCTGACCAATAGTTTTTGAGATGTGCGAGTTTCATACGTATGTACGTACGTTCGTATGTACTTTCGTCAGTTAAACGACGAAAGTCAGGGAAAACTGACGTACAGACGTCGGGGAAAAATTAGTCACAATGGGCTTGCGGACGGTCAAAATGAGTTTTACATGCATTTATATGAACATACATACATGCTTACAATGAGATTCATCACAAAAACTCTTAAAAGTAAATTTAGAGGTAGTCAAATCGTCAAAATCTGGCTACCGAATTTTTACGCGATCACATTATAATTCCTTATACTTCGCACAAGGAAGTAATAAAAGCGCTTTATCTGAAATTTTTTCATAACTTTGACTGGTTGATTTAATTTACAGAGAGCTTCATTTTTAACATTTTTCAACAAAGTTATAAAGTGTTAATGATTTCATGCTCTAAATATGAAGCGATTGTCATGATGTTTATACATATGTTTTTTGTGTACTGTATCATGTACATTTATTGAAAGTAATATGAAGCAGAGTTCTTTGCAGGAAAAGAATACATTGCCCTATGTGGGCTGTCAGTGTTTAAAGCATATTTTAGGGATATTCATTTTGTTTTAATATGTATTTATTAAGGGCTATAAAATAAAGCTCTTTATCGAAAATATTGTATGTAGAATTTATAGTTCCTTTTACATACGAAGTTAAACTTTTAGGAGGTTACACTTCCCTTAGAAAGTTGGATAACGCTATTGGAACATACAGACTCAAACTCAGTGAAATGTCAAAACTCTTATTAAAGTATACTAGCAGGGGGTACCCCCTCTTGCAAGCAGGGACATGCAACCAGTGTTATCATATATACCACTCTCAAATAATATCCAGTTTCAAATCTAAGCCTGATTAGTAAAATGTGAAGAAAAAGTATTTACAAATTCGAACCTGAAATGAGACTGACGTTAAAGAAAAGCTTCACGGTAAACGACATTATTACAAGGGGGTGATCAAATGAAAAGGTACGAAACGACACGGTGGGTACAAATGTAGACTTTATTCAAAATATACACCATAGGCCTGAGCACAAAGATCGCACTGATGAACAAGCCGCGGGATTCCTTGTTCCCAGAATTCCTGTGGCCGTGACGAGACCCAGTCCACAGCGTCCTTGAGTACGTCGTCCGAATTGAAGCGCTTCCCTTTCAGGTGTTTCTTCAGTGGACCGAACACATGGAAATCGCAGGGCGACATGTCCGGACTGAAGGGCGGATGGTCTCCCAGTTGAACTCTGGAGACGTGTGGACGCGCGTTGTCAGAGACACATTTCTCCCCGTAAACTATCACCATCCGGCGATGAATAGCTGCCGGTTTCTCACCTTCCGCTGTCAGAAATCGGATAACACCTCGCTGCTCCTCAATCGTCAAATTTTGCGACGCGAACGCCATCCTGTCCTCATACGGACTGCCGCATCATTTGGACGCCGCTTTTGACAAGACCTCTACTCTCTCCTGCACATGCGGGCGCATGCTCCGATCCCAGTCAGAGACTGCAAACCCATCCCGCGATGTCTCGCTTCGTTCTCCCATGACGGAATATGCAAATATTTACCTGTTGCGTTTTTACGTCGTTTCGTACCTTTTCATTTGATCACCCCTTGTAGTAAAAACCCTATTCGACTTGGTTAATTTTCCAAGGCTTGGCTTATCGAGTACTTTAACCCGGACACAACTTGTTTATGTTGTCCCGGAGAAAGCAACGTGAAACATCCCATGTGAAAATATAGGCTGTGGCAAATATATCCCAGCTTTATAAAGAGTTTGGCCCTGAGATTGTTTTATGGTCATTGAAAATTTTAGTCTAAGGGGAAACTGTCGTCTCTTAAGTTTAAAAGACAGATTGATGTCAGAAGCAGAAAGAGATAATCTAGGAATAAATACACGCGCCCCAGCCAGTCAAGATCTCGGCATCTATCACGTTAGGCACCAATGTGCGAATCATCAAATGATTGCCCCAACGACGGGTTCATGCTCCTGAGCAGCATGACGACAGGCCCGACTTTTAAATGAAGTAGAAACCCACTTTCCAAAATTTGCAAATCAGCCATTTTATTTTTCGCCAAACTAAAAAATTTTACATATTAGTCTCGGAAATCTTCGGTCCTTATTATTTTGCTGTATAAAACACTAGGGGTCAAGGCCCCTAGACTCGCTACGCTCGCTTTTCGTATGAGGTATTGGACCCCTAATAATTCTTATTCGTGAATAAGGCATAATTTCAATACACGAAACCCAAAGATTGGATCAGATAAAATGCTACCGAGCTGCACATTGCTTGTTTCTTGCTTGTTCCTTGGAACATAAAATTTTTAAACTTTTGAATTTTTTTGAATTATGTAAAACGTATGGAACACCTTGCGTATTTGCCACCTATGGCGATTTTTCGTAATTTGGCGACTTACGTATATGAATCGTTAATAATTAGCTATAAGAAAACAGTATTTCATATGTTTTCTTTGATAAAAACTACGGAACTGCTATACTAATGGCGACTTGCTTGCCACCAATGGCGACTCTTCATTATTTGGCGTTTTACACCTGCTGATATCCGATAATTACTGCTCACGTAAGGTTACTGGGAAAATCGTTATCTATATATATCATTATCTATAGCCCTGTAGAAAAACTATAAGTCCTATACACACCAAAATCAAACCCGTCTTGCGACGGTGGTTTATAACATACATGCCCAATTTGAGCTCAATCGAATGCCCCGTTTAGGAGCTATCGTGTTCACTCACATACATTCAAACACACATACACACACACACATACATACATACATACATATCGTAAAAACAGCATAAATGAATTCAGAAGACCTGATTCAGAGAACTGATAGAGCTGCCGATGTATACGGCGCTTTGCTCTGCGATAGAAGCTCTGTTTTGGCTTGCTTTTTCGAAGCTGTTTTTAAAGTGCTGAGTGTAAATTCTTGATTGCTGAGTCTTGAGAGACTGTTAGTGTTATCTCTCGTATATTTTCACTGAATTTTTGCCTGTGAAAGTGTTTTATTTTGTGTGAGAAATACAGCATTTGTGAGAGCTTCAGATCTAAGCGGACTGTTAAAAGCACATTACTGTTTGATTGTGCTTGTGAATTTTGTACAGCTGATTGTTCGATGAAGTTCTAGAAGCAATAAAGTTGTGTTCCATCCTGACCAGTGGACTTTTTACTAGAACTTTCACACCAACTGGACTTTAGAACGACGAAACAAGCAGAGGTTTCTGCAACAATACATACATCTCGTAAAAATAGCATAAATGAATTCAGAAGGCCTCAAAACGTGTAAATACACCAAAATCTCGAATTAGAATTTTTTCATGATTATATTACTTTCCTTGCATGGTACATATTCGGAAAGTAAAAAAATAATTAAAATTTACTGCTCTCATTTTTTTATAATCTCGTTCACATGCTAGGCGATGAAATTAAAAAATAAGCTAGCAGTTCACTGCGGGAAATGCTTTATTTCTTTTAACGGCTAGGATCGCTGCACGTCACTCGATTTCCAATGTTTACAAATTTGAAAAGTAGTTTGGGAACCACAAATTCCAGTAAGCAGTTATGGAGAGTGCTAGCTCCTATAGACTGCATTCGTGCTTTTACAGGAGCACCCTTTGGGCGTCGACAGCATAGGGCAAGGAGAGGCATTTGCCTACCCCTGAATTTTTGTATACCGTTTTTTGTTTGCAATTTTGTACTTTCTAGGTAACCATATGTTGAAGTAGTATTTGCCCCTCCTCCAGTGGAAAAGTTTCTGCCGAAGCCTATGGAGCAATCTGCAGAATTCTAACTCATTTACAATCGATGGCAGTTCAGAGACACCAATTCATTTCAAGCATAATACTGTTAAGTAGTATATAGACAGAGTTTTCAATCATCAGGTATTTACTCAAAGGATGAATTTATTTTGAAGTATTTTTATCTATTTTTTTCCTCCTGATTTTTGAAAATGTTAAAAATGCAAATTTGACATAATCGGCGATAGCTTGTAAAGACCTCTTCAACCCTCCCCCCCCCTCCTCCAACTTTTACTCACACCACACCACCTTGAGCCAGCAATCATTTCGGGCAACTAGAGCATGCAAGTTTTTGCACATGTTTGATCAAAATTTATAACATCTATAGACCACACCAGGTTTCTGTTTAGTAAAGAGAGTAGCATTTCTGAATGTAAACGGCGCCAACAGGACCGAGTGCATAAGACGCTGAACATGATAGACAGCTGAAGTGTGAACGTACCGCGTTCGGGCCTACCGCGCAGTTATCGATCTAAAGGTCTGGTGTTTTGGTCGGTTATCTCCAGATGAAACGTGAGTGCGTGTTAGAACACCTTGAAAAGCCCCCCCCCCAACCAAGGCACCTACCCCCTCTGTAAGCCCCTAGTGGAGGCTTGCCATAACATCAAACACTTCAATCTAAACAGTCATGCCAAATTAATAAAAAATTCCCTTAAGAATTTGAAAATTTTTGCTGATTTCTATTTTTGCGTAATATGTATTACTATTTATTTTCGTTTTGTTTTGTTTGCGGTGGAAAGACTGCTTGAGGGAGTATTTCATCAGGGTCGATCTGTAAGAACCTTTTTGGTATCCTAACGAAAGCATTTGTTATTGCAGCACGCACAAACAATAATTCCAGAGAAGAAGGGTATCTGTATAAAAGGATTGGTATATTTCTCGTAGGAACACAAAACTTGAAAAGGTTCATTACATTAATGTTTTCTTATACATAAAAAGAGAAGTTTGGGGGGGGACTCCCAAGATGACCTGGCATACATTCAATTTTATATCAAATTTCAATTCACTTGGAACATTTTCAAATTCAGAACCTACAACCATGTTCCCTATTAAAATATAAAAGTAAAAAAATAAATAAATAAACATATTCAAAAAGTAGTTGCTACAAACAGTTCGAGCCCCGAAGCATCATAAATTCTGAACTATCCATTTAGGTGTTTGATATCGGAGGAAATGCGTTCAGTTTCAGGAGTCTGGAGAATTTCGCAAGACTCTTGGGAGTTCTTTATTCATACTCAGCTTTGAATTCCTTCCGGGAGGCACAGTGCTCCTACTCAGAAATTCGCTCCACTTTAAAAATATGCATAGTGTTACGATTCAGTTAAGGAATAAATTTCAGAAATTAAGTTAGGTACGTGCTATGTGAAGCATTATGCAACATTCTAAAATATGTAATTCTCTTCAATACCTTATTTATGTATTTTTAAACAATAGGGAAAAAAAAAAGACTTTTATTAAAATTTTAAATAAATTTAACTTGTACGTATTCTGAGCTTGAAGTGGACTCTTGACTTAGGGATGCATTCGTAAACCCCTCGTGAAAGTGGAAATTTCGTGTTGTGAGATAAGATATATATACGACTATTTGAAAAACACACACACAGTTACTTTAAACATTTATAAACACCTTCCAAACCGTGTTTAGCCATTCCCTAACTGCATCATTTCTTAAACAAAGGAATGAATAAGGCCAGGTTCAGACTGGAGCGTTTTGAGTGCTTCCGTCTTAACTGATGCTACGAGAGATGAAATACTGTTCGCTCATTGACTCGCATCTCCAGTAGTTAATCACGAAGACGATACTTACACTTTTAATCCCTCACTTCTGGTTTGCGCTTATTACTATTGGCGATAAATCTCGTATTTCAGACTAGACGTCCGCATCATCATTGCGTCCGCATTCTAGACTAGACATCCGCATCCGCAAGTCATTGCTAAGTTTTTTAGGGGGGGAGGGGGCGATGTCGATAAATTGCCAAGTCAAATATCGGTTTTTACCAACATTTTTATTTTTTATCAACTATATTACCAACTTTTTACTTTTGCCAACTGCGTTTACGTAATTTTGCCAACTGTACCAGAAATAGAAAGTTAATTAGTTTTTGTTAAAATTTTTTAATTAATTTTGCCATGTATAATAGAAGTTGTTAGTGTTAACTTTAACATAGCATAGGTGTTCTATCGTGTTGAAAATTAGATTTGAATTTACAAACAGGGGCGGAAATATCCTTTATAATGAATAAAATGTGCCTTTTCACTTCGTTGTACGAAGTAAAAGGACGTTTTGTGATGGCAAAAAATTTCGGTGTTGAGATTTTTGATGTAAAAAATCGATTTTGACCACCTTTAAATTTATTTCGATGAGCTTTTTCTTAACGTCTCAACTCACGCATATATTCATGCACACACATAAGTATCCATGCACGTGACGTAACTAAAAAATAATGAGTCGTAGAATGTTGAAACTTTATATTTAGGACTATTGTAACATCTAGCTGAGCACCTCTCTTTTTGATGACAATCAACTGAATAGCTTATTTACAGGGTCACCGAAGAGGCTTTCATTACATTGAAGTCTATGGCCATCTTCAATTTATTATGGTCGCATAAGTCTAAGGACAGTCACTAATGGAGTCACGCTCAAAATATCGCCAAACTTAGCGCGTTCTAGTGAATATCACCAAATCCACATTAGATTTTTGTTCGTGTAATAGTGATAAAAATTTAAATTACACGCTTAAATCTATTGATTAAAACTAACACTCCTTTATTGATTAAATTTCTTATCAGCTGATTTAAATCCGTTTGCGCTAAAAAATACTCATTAAAGACAATAATTTGTTATCTCCTCAATTCCCCTCAATGCTCAGGATTCGCTAGATTCTATTATACTCCATTTTTCACTAAAATCTTGTCTATTTGAGAATTCTGTCTCTCCCCCACGAAAGATTCGTAGTAAGATATTCTATTACTATCACGTGACCAACGCTCTCAACGGAAAACGGTACAGTCACCACAGACAACACAACGCGGGAATCGTGCCTTGCGGCGAGCATCGAAGAGCAAACATGTCGTTATCAAAATATGAAATGAAAGAGTTTCTAAAGAGGATACCCGATGATACTTTAGAATGAATGTATTCGCTGGTGATAATTTTATTTTATATCCGAATACCAAATGCATCTTTTTCATATTCAGAGTTGTGAAATAAATTCAACCTAAATGTGGAGAAGATCCTTTCGGTAAAAATTTTGTTTTAATAGACATAGTTCCGTACGATTGGATTATAAAAATCTCGTTGCTGTTGTACAAATGAAGTTATATCTTCAGTCAAGTGAGTAAGTACTATTTTACCTTTTGCATGTAAATAAATTTGGTTGCTGCTTTAATTAAATCTCACAGCTGGTTTAACCATGATTGCATTTGTGTATTCTGACTGTACTGTGAATTCGTTTTATAACTAGAGACTATAGTGAAATTATATTCAATTTATTAAAAAAATACTTTTTTATAGTGTATTAAGATATATGTAATGTATTTGCCTTGATTTAAAATTTATTTTCTCGGGCTTATAATCATAGATTACAGCTCTGTTAATAAAAAATGAAGAAAACGAATCATTCAAGTACAGATTAGTACAGATATATTAATTAAAAAAGGACTGATTTTGTAAAAACGCCCATTCTATAGCTTAAATAATAATCATAATTGAATACAGTTATATTAATCAAAAACGGACAGACACTCCTCATTTTTTATTATTATTTAGCCTAAATGGAGCTGTTGTATAATGCTCAAAAATTGAGAATTTTTCGCTCTTGATTTTTGTCGATTAATGGAGCAAATTTTAATCAATCGGGAGAATGGCTGTTTGAAGTCAATAATTGAGTAAAAATATACTCCGTTTGATTATTATTTTACTCAATAGATTTAAGCGTGTAGCCGGTTATTTTTTGGTATGATGGAAATTCGTTTGTGGTTTTGAACATCTTATTTGAAAATCGAAATAATTACTAGCGTTTGCTTTAGTTTTATGTTTTATTAGTACACTATATAGATTCCGATTGTGCTTTAATTTATTTAGTATTGCTATCTGCTGTTTTTCATGATGTATACACCACCACATAAATTTGGATAAATAAGAATCTGGATGTTACCTTACTGAGTATTATGTTTTTTTGTTTCTTCACTTTGCTAATCCCCAAACTATATCATTTAATGTTTTAAAAAACGTACTGTTACACGTATGATCGCGAACGAGCGAGTTCAACTGAACTATTCATTAAAAAAAAACTGAATTGACTGGTTTCCGATTACGATTGGCGAGAATTCGCCAACCCTAGGCAAAAAAATAATTTGGCTGGAAGGGTCGCCGGTATAATAACGAAAGTACCTGGAAGGAAATATGAAAAGAACGTTTAGGCACAGCATCCCCGTTTGGCTCTGCCTGCGAATTTTTAAAAATTCTTTCTTAAAAGACGCCTTGGTGAAAAAAGGGATTTTTAAAATTTCATGTTTATATCGCCATTAGATTATGTTCAAATATAGCCTGTGTCCGTATGGGATAGTGTAGCTTTCTATTAGTGAAATAATTTTTGGAATCGGCTCAGTAGTTCTAGAGATTACGCCTCAAAACAAAGTTTATCTCTTTATTATATTAGTGTAGATTGAGCCAAATAACCAAATTGGCCAGCATTTAATTAATTATTCAAATGCAAAAAATTGTTTTTCTATTTGTGATCTTATCATGTATGCTGCAAAGCTGAAAAAAAAACAACTCTTAACTTTATTTTTTTTAAATCATTAATGAAAACATATTCCTTTTCAGCTTTTTCTTTTCCTTAGTATGACCTATAGATTTCAGAATGGTGTTTGTTTATGGGGAATTCACCCCTCTTTTGAAAGAAAGAAATTCTACACATAGCCAAGAGAAGTTTTCGTTAATTATAAAGGATTAAGATTAGTGACCCCTCCCCCCTCCCATTGAAAAAGAAAAAGCTAATTTATTTTCAGTACACGTTAAAGCATTAAATACGCGCGCCTACCCCAGATTTAGTACCCAAACTCTACAACTGTACTGTAGAAGCTCTGTTTACCGAATTCCTCGACAGAAAAAGGAAAAGAAAGTTACCGGTGACCTCCAATTTATGCCTTTACCTACAGCTGACCGTTTATGTAATATATTAAAAATTTAAGGGGGTAGACTGATTCGTTCGTAAGGCACGTCAGGGACAAGAGTACCAAATACAATAAACACTTTCAACTCTGTTATAAAGGTTAAAAAAGATGTGAAAAAGTAAGCGATAACAAATATGTACGACATTTAAGAAACATGGCAAAAATAAACAAACGGAATATCACAGAGAGAACTTACCTCTATCACCGTTTTCAGTAATTAGGAATAGTATTTTGAGTGCTTTTAAAAAATCCTATTAAAGTGCTGTTTTCTTTTTGGCATTTTTATAAAACTCACGAACTTGGATAGAAGGCGATCATCGACGTATTCTAAAAGAACTAAACGAAATTTGCCTGTAAGATGGCGCTACGAGTCATAATCATTAAGTTTATGTTGTGCGCATACGTGCATTAATAGAAGATTGCATCATGATTCGTCGCTATGCATTGCTAGAGGATGTTTATGTAGCTAATTATTAAAAGGAGATCGAGTATTTTCCTTTGAGATGCTGACCGTTATTTCGCTTGTCTGCCGCTAGTCGATGATCGTCCTATATCCAAGTCCGTGATCTAAACAAGAGTTGGGTTTGTGTGTTGTTCTGTTACTGGTAACTATTTCTTCTTCATTTTGCACTCACTTAAGAGACGTGATTTCACACCTGCAAACCCATCGGTCAAAAAACCAAGCTCTCCGCATTTGTATGAATTTCAAATTTATATTCAAGCTGGTGGTTTGTCGACAACTACAGATGGCAAACGCAGTGGCGTAGTCCTAAGAAACAGATTGGAGGGGACGCTCATTTTTCATTGCGGTTTAGTACATTAATCTTTTTGTCGGTGGATCCTGAATGATCATTAAAAAATCGTCGAATTCGCTAGAAGAATGCCCCTTCACCCCCTGTAGCGACGGAAAGACGCAGGATCTGTACGTCTATAGCCTTTTAGGGGTATCTCGCTGGGTGTGGGTGTGCAAGTGCTTATTACTAAAGGAAATCGCTCCCGCCCAGCCATTTCGGGAAGCAACGATCAGCACAGAAGGGGAATCACAACAATAGGGAGAAAACAGGTCAGTGGCGGATCTATGAAAGTTTCAAGGGAGGGGTGATAAGTTATAGCACCTTTTTATACCTGTTCATTTTTATGTCAAACCCATATTTAACCTGTTCGCGCTCACCATTAAAAGGACGCAGCGGAGAAGACTCTCCTTCTTTGACCGATGTTGCTTCCCAGATTGGTTCTTTGAATGCTCCGCTGGGGCAATAGTATTTCGCTTGCGATTTGAACCACCACGGAAACAGGTTAACCATTTATTAAGTAGTTGTGTATGTGCTAACAAGATCGCGCATGAATGTTGTTATGTTGTGTGATTATGATAATTATCTACACGAGAGATCTAGGCCTGGGTGCCCTCCGGGTGGGTCTTCCTAAGGGGTCCTAACACGTAATTACGCTAAATTTCGGAAGAAATATCGGAAAACTCCGAACGAGTAGGTTGGCGGACGCGACCAGGTTTTGATGGTTGGTTGGTTGGTTTGTTGGGGTTTAATGGCACAAGGTCCAGAAAGGACAAACTGCGCCAGACTATGTGTATATATAGTAAAACAAAGTTTTCAAGTAAAAACGTGTTGCGTAAAACATGTAAAGCTAAAATCTTTGAGGTCTAAAATCAGTAAAAGCGAACTGTAGAGAGGTTAAAAGGAGGTAAAATGGACAAGGTAAAAAGGACGTCTGGATGGGGGCTCCCATCCAGATACCAGTCAGAGAAAAGTGTACACTTTACACTGAGTAAAGAATATTGATACGTCGAAGAAATGCAAACAAGTTACGGTGCGGGGTTTCACCCAATATATCGTCAAGTTTAGGATGAGAACAGTTAAAAAATATTGTGTAAAAATTATTAAAAGCGGTGCATGAAGTTAAAACATGACTAATGGTAAGGTTGGTATGGCAATGGTGGCACACCGGGGCAGATTCACCCAGGAGTAGGTGCTTATGTGTAAGCCTCGTATGACCAATGCGGAGGCATGTCAAGACGACATCCAGTCTGCGATAGGGATGAGAAGGCCAATGCGTGAGAGCTGGGCGTATAGAATGAAGTTTGTTCCCAGTTTCACTGTCCCATTTATCGATCCAGATACCTTCTATAATGCTAGAGATGCTACACTTAATGTCGTTATAGGATAGGTTGCCGCTGTACGGGAGGGTCGCGAGCTTGGCAAGTGTGTCTGCTTTCTCGTTGCCAGCGATCCCAATATGACTGGGTACCCAGCAGAGGAGAATACTGTACCCACGATTTATAAGCTGTTTGTACAGACGTAATACTTTAATGATATAGTTGTGGGTAAGGGAGTCAGATTTCAGATTTTCCAGAACACTGAGGGAGTCAGAATAGATTATATAATTCTTTGTGTTTTTTCTGGAGATGTACAGAAGGCTTTCATAAATGGCCAGTAATTCGGCTGTAAAGACAGAGCAAAACTGAGGGAGAGTGTAGCTGCAAGAATAATTATTATTCACGAAGGCAAAGCCAACGTGATTACTGGTTTTAGATCCATCTGTGTAGAGGTCTTCATAACTTTCATGTTTATTTCTATGATCTAAGAACAACTGTTGGTATATTTTGGGGTCAGTATCCTGTTTGATGAAGCCTTCATAGGGCTGAAGGTATGGGATTTGCATTTCGGTCCAGGGTGGGATTTCATTAGGAGAACAAGAGGAGACTATGGCATCCTGCAACTGGGTACCGACTAGGCTCCTACGGATCCGGAGTCCAAAGGGAGGGGTACATGAAGGGCGATGATTGTAAAATCTGTCCAGATGGGTATCTATAAAAGAGTCCTTTAAAGGATGTGAGGAATGAGAGAGTATGCGAAAGTATGTATTCAATGACAGCTTTTGATGAGTGAGGGTGAGAGGTGGCTCGTGACAGGTGATGAGAGACAGGACGAGAGACGTGACAGGACGAGAGATGAAGAATTTTTTTTATCCATGTTGGAGGAATTGAGATTCGGACCCGACCGCACCACCCACCACGGAGCCCAACGAGGGGGTGTGCAATTGCACACCAGTGCTAGTCGGGTCTATACGCGCACAGTGCATCCCTTAGGCAGCATCCACCCTTAACGACGTGCCCAGTAGATGACCGATTGCTTGATCCCTAGCAGTTGATCGAAATCAGTACCACCAGCCGATTGATACACAGGGGAACGCTGTGTACCTCCCGTTTACCCGAAGCCGAGGCCAAAGTAATGTGTTGGAGAAGACCCCTCAATTACCAGGATCCCCATTTCCGGGGACACGGGTCTCCACGCACGGCAAACACGTGGGCAGTTTTCCGCCAATAGAAGCTGATGGCACAGAGTGGCCACAGCTTCTGAAGGGGGGCCCTCACTTCCTGAGAAGAAACCACACCGAGGGAGAAGTGAAAGGAAACAGCAGAAGCAGAGAGGAGGGTAGAAAGTAGAGGAGCGAAAGATCGCTGGGGCCCCGGGATTGCGACACCCGTGAAAACCTAAAGAAGGTCTTCCCCTGAGGGGATAATAAATTAGAAAGTAGATCAGGTTTTGAACCAGGCACATTCCGTCCCCCAATTCAGAGCACTACGCACTCGACCACTGGTCGGACGGCCGCGCATGAAAGTGCTTTGCAGTTAAAGTAACCATTTTTCTTAAGTTCAAATACGGGACCCTCGCGTAGGCCGGGGGGAGGGGAGGTGTTAAAATTTATGAAAAGAACAATGTTTAAGCTTCGAATTAATTTTTAATGCGAATCTATACTCAGTAGATTATAAGATTGCCAACCACACGCACATATTTACTTGCACAGATTTAATTTTTCGCTGCTCTTTGCAAATTTAAAAAAAAATTGTTATTTTTTAACGAGAAGGGCTATTTGATGAGGGTTTTGGGATTTGGCGGGATGAAAATATGGGACTGCTTTTAAATACGGGACGAAACCTCGAAAGATGGAACTGCCCAAGGGCGGATTAAAGGGGGGCGGAGGGGGCGACAGCCCCCCCCACCGAGAAAAAAGAAATTAATGTAAAAGATCCTATTTTACTTCCATAAAATGGATGTATATGTCAATCTTCTAACTAATAGCCCCCACCGACAAACTAATCACCCCCCCCCCCGACTAACTTTCAATAATCCGACACTGGGACTGTCCCGTAGAATACGGGACGGTTGGTAACTTTGTTTGCAGTCCATGCTTTCGTATGATTTATCTTTCTCATTTAATTTAATCTCTTTTCCACCCCCATATAAGTGGGTTGCTGTTAACCCCCTTTACTGCACAGAAAAAAATCAAAATCACTTCCCGTGTAAGGTGATATAGACTTCATTCCAATTTATCTGTCAGATCGGATCAGGCTTTGTTCCAGAAACTTCGGAGATAGAAGACCGAATTGCCATCTCATCAACACCGTCTTTTAAATAAATATACTCCCCGCAGGAGCGTGTTGTCACGTCACGTTACGGTGACACTCACTTTACTGATGCACGCACGATCGGAATACTGCGCTTTTTTTTTTATGGCAGCAGAGAATTACTCATTAATATATTCTCAGGTAGGTTCGTGGCCTGAATAGTTGTCGCTCAGATAAAGTTTAAATGGATCGGTGTTAAAGATACACGAAATAATTCCTCCTATTAATGTATATATATATTTTTTTAAATGAATAAATAAAAATAAATAATTTTAAAAATCTGAAATATTTTCAGACTCTAAATTTGCACCATAGTGCTATATACTGAAAGTGTATCATAATCCATGCATAGGCCCCATTTATTTATTTGTTTCATTATGTTGTAAAGTATACAGTGACTGGCAAAACAACTGGATCACCTGCGAAAAATGGAAAATTGTGCAAATACTAATGTGTTTCGTGTACACATTTTCTTTTAACGATCCTATTTAGTACGATAAAATGAAGGCTAAACTTTATCGACTTTTATGAATATCCTGATGGCAAATGCAATTTCCTGCATCTTTAAAATGAACCCGAATAACCGCTAGCATATCCAGAAAATGGGATTCGACGAATGAAATTTATTATTGGAATTATGAAGCATCAGTTTATGACCAGATCTTCGAGAACTGTTTAAAAACAGTGTTATTTGGGATCACTTTAAAGGTGCAAACCACTGCGGGCGTGAAATAGAAGTTTCAATTTCACAGTACTGTTCAAATAAATACAGCATATTTGCAAATGATTAAACTTCACACAGCAGAATTTTTTTTTTAAAAAGGATAACTAAAATCTAAAACACTTTCATATTTTATATACGCACTAAAGTGCTATATATATTAAAAACGTGTCATAATCCATGACTCATTCATCCTGATTTTTATTCTTTATTCCATTATGCTGGAAAGCATATTAATATTCATGAGTGTGACGTATTTTTCTTTCTTGCTCTATAAAACGCTTCTTCGGAATCAAAATTTATATTAAATTCGCCTTCAAAAACTGTTTTAGAATCTCTGCCATGTATATTCTAACTGTACTTCACCTTTATAAATACTGTTTGGAAAATGTATCAAAATTCATGAGTTTGTCTTTCTTGTTCCATAAAACACTTTTTTTGAATTGAAATCTATATTAAAATCACCTACTGAAAATGTTTTACAATCTTCGCCAGGCATATTCTAACTATACTTCTCTGTAATAAACTGTAGAGCTTTCAATTTCAAGCCAAATATGGAAGATATCGCCAAGATAGGTTCAGTTTTGGGTCTTATATTTTGGCGCCAAACTTGGAGATAAATCATCGAAAATTGCAAAACTTACTTTTAACACTTTATTTTCCCAACTCCGCTCTATCGCAATCCTATTGAAAAATGCGATTCGAAGCAAATCGGTCCACAAATTATGCACAGGAATATATTCACAAATTTTGTAGACTGAAAATACCGGAGCGAACGAAATCGTACTCTAGTACTAAAAATTAGCTTTCACATTTCATACAAAATTTTGGGAAGGCTGTATGTAGTACATCCATTCAACTTTCCTTGAGTATCGTTAACCTAAGTCAGCAAAAATATGACTATTTAATGATGACTAATGAGCGAGAATCAAGTCTTAGTTCTGATTATCTTGGGAAAACATTTCTATATAATTCAGCTTAATACGCCATTTCACTTTTGGGCTCATGATCACTGCAAAACTACTTCTTCAGCTGCGTAATTTCATTTTCCGATGCGTCTAATCTCGCATAAATTTAGAATTCTAATTGCAAAAACGATATCCTTTTCTCGTTTAGACTAAATTATATTCAAGATAAAATTTTATCGATTCCATAATTTAAGAGATTATTGTATTTGAAGTTCAGCTTATTCAGTAATACGGAGTTTGACAGATCCTTTTCCCCTCTAACAATTTGTTAAAATGTAAAAAGTCAAAACCCTTTGAAGCACAACCATTTACCAATGTCGAAAAAGCGCAGAAGTTGCCATCGCACGATTTAACTACCAGCACGATTGAATCGCCCAGTGCGTGCCACATTTTTGTTCTTAACTCTGTGGCACGCATTAGGCGATTCGATCGACCGCCATCTTGCTGGTAGTTAAATCGTGCGATGGCAACGGCTGCACTTTTTCGACATTGGGCAGTCTATCTAGATGCCCTCCTTAAGTATTAAATTGAAATGAAATGTAGTCCTCGTGAATCAAAACATCTAAAATGTCAGAGTTGGTTGTGTCCTAACAGCAAGGACACAGCGCGTTAAAGGGAAAGGGGGGGAGTTAAGAACCGAAGCTATGACTGAATACATAACTTTGCAAAATAACACCATACACTTTGTAAAGCAAAAATAAAACATATGTACTATACACTGTAGCAAACGATAAACCGATATCAGTTACGAAACGTTCCGAAAAAAAAATTCTTAAAAATCGAAAATTTATCGGGATGTGTCCCTTTCCGAAAATTTTTACTGTGCAGTTCCAGTTTGAAGATTTTTTCAGAAACTTTCATAAAAGGCACCGTTGTTTCATTTATTACAGTGGGTAGTGCAGCTTATGAAGAATCATCCTGAATTTTTTTCGAGTCCTGCCGCAACTAGTTTATTTAATTTTAATATATTACAATTTGTTTTTTAAATAATTTTAAGACTTTGAGGTCTTACGAGATTTTGTTTCTTTGAATACACCCTTAAGGCAAAGCTCTGCCTAGGGGGATGTCTTTGGGGGAGGACTTTTAAAAGTTTTAACTCGTATTTACACGCAGTCATAAAGGTAAGCTGATAGAAACGTAAATAATTTTATTAGTGTACGACAGTGTTGTAAGAGTTTATGTTGATCTAATTACACTTTTCTTATTTTATTAGTACTGCTAAAATGCTATCATTGCACATTGAAATTTTTAATAAAATAACTTCAAAAAAGAATGTTAAAAAAAGCAAATTGAAAATAATAAATGGCTCTAAACAATTTCGTAATAAAAGGATCATTTTATTAATTTATTTTTTCCTCCGCAAGCGAACATAGTTTTCCTTTTAAATGTTTTATCTCCTCTTGAATTAACATTTTAAATTGTAACAGTAATGTTCACTTTTGACACCCCCCCCCCTCCCTACAAACAATCATATGGGCGCCTATGCCGTTAACTGATAATGTGCGATTCCAATGGTTAATCTTTACGATGTATTAAATAAATGTTTACTTGCATATATAATTTATATTTACTTTTAAATACCAGTCCGTCAAAATAATATTTGTTTAACGATGAATCTTAAAATGTTCCTTAATTTCATTTTATCGACATCTTAGCTTTACCGGACTGCTTTGAAGCTATTAACTTTAACACCATTCTAAGGTGGTCTTCCAGAGCACAAATGGAATCGTAGTTTCTCACAACTTTAAGTATTGACCTCAAAGGTGGGTCATTCTCCGTCGCAAATGTACACTTCTCTGTAACCTGTAGCTTGACAAAACGAAAGGACAGACTGCCCAAAGATCTAACGTGCAAGTTCGACGGGGTTTGGATTCGAACTCGAAACTATCACGATCATTAAAATGTTTAGAGTGGGATTTTAGTTCATCTTTAATGTCCTTAATAAATAAATTTTCGTCTATTCATTCATGAATCTAGGGCCTTATTATCGCATGAACAAATTGGGACTTTGCCCAGGGCCCCCAGTTTCAAATGGTGTTCTGAAAAATTCTTTTTTAAATCAAAAGTTTATGAAAAATAAAACAAATTTCATAGATGGGGACACAAATTTCATAGATGGGTAAATTTTATCAATGCCCGGGGTCCCTGTTGGTCATAATCGGGCCCTGCATGAATCGTTATTGTTGGTGATTTTTCGTGCCCTCTAAGTTTGATATCGGACCTCTTCAGATAGACCAACCCTGAGCTTGTGCAGAGACATTTCGCCATTTCTTTTTTAAGTCTTATAACTGGATTCTATGAAAAACTTAAAAGTTTCGTATTACAACTTAAATTATTTTATTATGATTAGTCATCCATCATCAGTGACGTAAGAAATATCGCTGAGCGCCCCCCCCCCTCCCAACTACGCTTTTTTAAAGCGTGCCAAGGGGGGGGGGCGAGGCGGTCTGCCCCGGGTACCAGGGGAAAGGGGGTGTCGTTTACGTACTTTTGTTTAAAAAAAAAAAAAGAGATAGAGAGAGAATTGAGTAAAGTTGAGTAAAGCAACTTTTTTTTGCCTTTCTCCTTTACAGTTTTCTTTTCTTTTTTAAGTTTCTACTAAAATATGGGTACCTTCATTGCTAAGAGGGATTGCTAGGAACATCTCCATTATAGGGGGTTATACTCTCCATTAAAAGGGAGTTTGTTTTATTTCTGCTGCAGGCTGTTTGCTACTGATGAAAAAGAACATGGAGTATCGAAATTCGTCACATGATTTCACAGGAGCGACCTAAGGTACGTGGCACCTTCCTGCAAACTTAAAAAATACGCCGCCTTATATGCTCTTGATAAAGATTTTCTCAGTTCTTGAGTTCGAAATGGTGTCCCTTCGAAGATAGCGCCCCGATGCGATGCTAACCTTGCTTACCGTATCGGGACACCCCTGGGGTTTCAGACTTGGTGGCAATTAAATACCAAAATAAGTCATCATGAGAATTCGGAGAGACACCTTGCTTGTCTTGAGAAATGGAAAACATTGAGAACAAGATTTAATAAATCGATTGATAATCTACACCAAGAAACAGTGGTGAGTGAGAAAAAAAAATGGAGGGAAATTTTGCATAAACTGTGAGCTTGTTAGTAACCAAACAGAATCTTCCTTTTCGGGACCACCGAGAAGATGTGACATTGGAAAACGAAGGAAACTTCTTAGAATTAATAGAAGTAATGTCTAATTATGATCCTGTAATAAAAGATCATTTAGTTACAATACAACAAAATGAATCATCAGGAAAGATAGTAAGTACGTATTTGCCTTCAAAAAATCATTATCCGTACCGTGTGCAAACCACTCCTTAAATTTGTGTGGCTGCGTTCATTTGGAAGTGTTCCTTCGTGGGTGACATTTTTTGGGACACTGGAGATTGTCTTCACTTTCTTTTCCGCCTCCACGCATCGTTGGGATGTACTGAAGAAACATGTAGATGTTATGGCCGAAAGACTGTCTGAAACGAGATGGAGCGCTCAACCCGATGTTGTGAAGCCCGTAAAAAAACACTTAGCAAAGTTTATTTAAGCAATCGAAGAACTTTGTGATTCAAAAGAAAACGCTGGCACAATGGATTCAGCTCAGATTTTGATATCTGCTGTTTGTGATTTTTCTTTCTTAGCTTATCTTTCACTATGGGATAAAGTTTTAGAGGGAATAAACGCTACTCAAAAGTATTTACAAATACCCAGGGTGAGATTAGATAAGTGTGCCGAGAAATTCCAATGCCTAAAACTTTACAAACAGGACGATAGCAGTAATATTGTGGAGGACTCAATCCAGTGCGCTATTGGGAAATGAACATTCCTATAGAGAGAAAGAGGAGAAGGAAATTCAAGAAAATGATGCCAGGAGAGAAGGATAAATGTTACTACTAACTAAAACTAAAGTATCAGGTAAATAGAACTTACCTGCTAAGGTCTCGGGTGCGTAACTCTGCTGGGTAATCACTTCCTAAAAATACGTCGAAAACCAACAAATTTCACAAGCGACTAAATTACGACTAAGCTAAAGGGTTCTAAATTATATATTCTTGACTAATATTACATTATTTACAAAGTTATATACACGCACAGAATCTATGAACATAAACATATCTTAACAAAGCTAAACTAACTCTCTCCTTCCTTCGAGAGCAACTAATCAAAAAGTGTTCTCTAAAATGCGTATTAAAAAGTTCTCTCTCTTCGCTTTTTGGCCCAATGCCAATATAGATAACAGTCTCCTGAGGTGGGGCCCTGAAGGGGGTGTCAGATCCAACATCCTCCCACCTTGACGTCCGGCACTTGAGGAGGACGTCAATTTCCTTCTCGAAACCTCTCAGGGGGCTGAATCACTCGGCCTCTTCTTGTCACCACTGGAGGACGGCAAGCTAGGTCCGAGGATTCCCTCTGGCTGCAGTCTGGTACCGGAGCTTCCATCTCCTGGTCCTCGAGACGGGCGACTTCAGCGTCGTCGGAGATCTCTGGGCGGCTGACTGAAGGACTGCTCCTGCTTAGAATAGGACTATCTGAAAATAGAAAACTGTTAGTACAATTATCGTGAATTTCCAAAGGGAACAATCTGGCTACTGGACGAAGAAAAATTCCCTTTTCGGTTTTTATTTTTGCCACACGAACAATATTATCCTTTCCGGGCAAAATTTCTGTTATTCTAGCTAAAGGCCAATGTATGCGTCGTTTATTGATGTCTTCAACCAGAACAATATCACCAACACCTAATTGCTTGTACTTACTTTCTTTTAAAGCTTGCTGTCTAAGCTGTCCTAAATACTCACTGCTTAGTCGATTTCGCAGATGAGATCTAATTCTTTGGCGGTATCTAACTCTTCGATTCAGATGTTTTGAATCTAGTGTGTCAATATCTGGGATTCCTGAGAAAGGCAGTTCTTGCAAAAACATCATAGGTGACAAAGGGGAAGGGTCTCTATTATCTTCCGATATGTAAGTTATAGGACGGGAGTTGATCACTTGTTTACAGTCACATAAGATGGTGTTCATCTCTTCGTAGCTCAAAGATGCTCGACCCAAAACTCTTCTAAGAATTTCTTTAATCATCGTCACAAGTCTTTACCACCAACCACCCCACCACGCAGCAGTGGGTGGATTGAATTTCCATCGTATTCTGTGGGTAGAGGCTATTTCACTCACTACATTCCAATCTACTTCAGTAAGAGCTCGGTTGGTTCCTACGAAGTTTGTCCCGTTATCGGAATATACTACATAAGGTCTTCCACGGCGTGCGATGAATCTGCGGAAGGATTGAATAAAAGTCTCTGTGGATAGCGAACTAACTAATTCGAGGTGAATAGCGCGGTATATGGCGCAGGTAAACAAAACTATCCAGGATTTAGAACCATCAGAGAGATGTAGAGGACCGGCCAAATCCACTCCAATCACTTCAAAAACTTTTCCTTCTCTAACTCGGTCTTAGAGTGGAATGCCCGGTTCAACTTCTATT
The DNA here is from genome assembly GCA_038373885.1 of Cheiracanthium punctorium. NCBI lineage: Eukaryota > Metazoa > Arthropoda > Arachnida > Araneae > Cheiracanthiidae > Cheiracanthium > Cheiracanthium punctorium. The sequence continues at coordinate 227,372 of JAWZYV010010725.1, forward strand.
CTAGAGACATCAAATCTTTTACATCTTACGCACTTTCTTATAACATTTCGGATAGTTTTTCTTGACTTCAATATCCACGTGTTTTCTCGGAGATGTGCCATTAATACGCCGACTCCCGCATGCTTCAACTGTAAATGCTTCTCGTAAATCATTCTCTCCACAACGGTATGGTTAGATGGCAAAATGACTGGGTAAAGAAAGTTCTCTACATCTTCCCGATTAATAATACTTGTTTTGGCTCTAAGAAGCCCATCCTAATCTTCAATTGGTCTTAACGCACGAATCTTAGGGTCGTTAGTTCCTGTGAACGCTTCCTTCTGTATTATCCGATAAAGCATTTTTTCAGATTTTTCAAACTCATCTACTGTAATCTCAGGTGCCATATTTTTTTCAGGCTTCTTCAAATTGTGGTAAAATCTGAAAATCCAGGCTATCATTCTTACTATTTTTCTAAAGGCCGAAAAATATCGGTAATACCAATCTGATTTGTCTTCTTGGTCCAATAGAGTTAAGATCGTTTTTCTTTTCTCTTTGTTCAACAGTTCTTCATCGGGTTGTTCTTCAGTTTGGGGCCATTCGTCTTCTGATAAGTACAGCCAAGGTGGGCCCTCCCACCATCTAGATTTCTCCAGTTGTTCAAAAGAGCACCCTCTAGATGGGAGGTCCGCTGGATTCAATCTTCCTGGAACATGTCGCCAGTCAGATATTTCAGTAATGGCTCTGATCTCTTGCACTCTATTGTGCACAAACGTTCCCCAAGCTTGATCTCTTCTTATCCAACCTAACGCTGTCGATGAATCACTCTAAAATATGGTAGTACAATTTACCAAGTTCAAATCTGATCGTATGGTCTTAAAAAGTCTGGCTCCAATTAAGCACGAGAGCAGCTCCAGGTGAGTTATGGTCATTTCTTTGATGGGAGCTACCCTACTTCTTGCATTGACTAACTGAACTTTTATTTCTCCCTTTGTCTTCGCTCTAATGTAAGCACAAGTCGCGTATGCGCCCTTACTGGCATCTGAAAATATATGGAGTGATAGAGAATCTTCATTGTCGCAATCGATATTTAGACATCGGGGTACTTCTATTTGATGAAGCAAATGTAATTGATTCACCCAACCACTGAACTGCTTATTTAGATCTATGGGGAGCTCTTCATCCCACTTAACTTTCTGAATCCATGTCTCTTGCAAAATCATCTTAGGGATTAATGTCACGGGGGCCATGAAACCTATAGGATCGAAAATTTTCTGAGTCACTGGTAGGATCTTTCTCTTGGTATGGGGTTCCCTTATCTTAAAGGTTTCTTCTATCTTACAACTTAAACTGTCCTTTTCTAAATTCCACATTAAGGGTTCCACAAACAGGTACTGTTTCTGTTTGACTTTCTGCCTCGTCGACTATTACAATAGGCAAATTTGATCGCCAACATCTTAAATTGAAGTGGGCAGACGGTAAAATCGCTTTTGATGCTGCGATGAATTTTTCTACTTCTTCAACACTGTCTAAGCTAACCAATAAATTATCAATATAAAATGTTTCCTTTAAAATTTGAGCAGTCTTCACAAAATTTTCTGAAACTGTATCTAACAAATGATTGAGTGTTGCCGCTAACAGGAAAGGACTAGAGGTTAGTTCAAAAACTACTCTATTATGTCGGTAAATTTTCAACTTCTTCTCGGCGTCAAACCACAAATATCTCAGAAAATCGCGATCTTCCTCTCTTATTTTAATATGACAAAAAGCCTTTTCAATGTCGAAGGATATTCCAACGCGATACTTTCGAAATCGATTTAATATGCTGGGATAATCTCGACTAAATTTGGACCCTTGGTCAAACAATCATTAAGTGAAGGGGAATTTTTAGTATGTGCTGAGGCATTAAAAACAGGTCGGATTTTCGTTGTTTCACTTGATTCTTTAATTACAGGGTGATGCGGTAAAAAATGTTCGCCGTGTTCTCTTTCTTCGGTAACTACTTCAATAATGTTGTTAGCTTCCCAATAATCAAATATGTCCTCGTATTCTTGTCGTTTGTTAATATTGATTAGGTTAGCTTCGGTTCGGTATAGTAACTTTTCTGCCATGACCCTATTACTCAACAAAATGGAGTTATCAACGGTCCATGGTAAGGACACTACATATCTTCCGCTACTATCTCTCTTTACGGTATCTAAAAAATGTTTTTGAGTCTCTTCTTCTAACATATCCTTGGTTTTGTTTTCTTCACTGGAGATCCCTAGGATGTCTAAGCACCATAGGTCTGACAATTTTGCATCTGAAACGTGCAATGACAAGGAAAGGACGGATAACGAATGCTCTAAACTTCTGTTTTCACCTTTCTTTCTTCCCATCAAAGTAAAACCTAACTTAGTTTCAAAAGCTGCTATTCCAGTTCCTGGAAGATTTACAATATTTTTTGTGAACATGTGTGAAGCAGCATCGGCTCCCAACAATAAATGAATTTCTTCGGGACATTCCTCATACAAACAGCGGTCTTCGTTCTGAGAAACATCGCTTATAGTTATGCCTTTCTTTTCGAGGACTTTCAAGATTTTCTTACCTTTTAGACTTGGGACCGCGCTACATATCTTTTGTTGGTCTAACGCTTCAATTTTACATATTTTCCGTCTAAGCTGCTCAGATTGAGTCGATAACGATTGTGAGTTTCTAAAATTTCAACACCACCGAAAAGTCCACCTTTTCAGTTTTGAACTGCTTTAATTTTAACCTCTGCGCTGCATATTTACTAACATAAGTATTCTGACTTCCTGTATCAATGAGTACTCTCAAATGACCCATCTCACCATTGCCTGATACTCCAACAGTTAAAGTCTGTAAATAAACTTCTGAACCACTGGAATAATTCGAAAGAGTTAATGGTTTTTCCGACGGTTTATCACGTGTGGTCATCTCTACTTTAGCCTGGGCATTTTTAGTATGGTTACACATAATATCAAAATGGCGATAACCACACCGTGAACATTCAACCTTTACGTCACACTCTTTGCTGTAGTGATTTCTCTTTTGTAAGCACCGGAAACAAATGCCTTTTTTCCGCAAGATTTTAATTTTTTCATCTTTGTTTACTTTAGATGGCAGACACGTCATTATGTCTAAATGGAAAGTCCGTGGCATTCTTAATTATGTCGGCTCGTTCTCGGGACTGAAGTGACTCAGCTATGAACTCTAATAATTTTTCGACATCAGAATACGTGTCTTCATTTGTTTTTTTGTCGATCTCTAACAGCAGGTCTTTAGGGAGAACTTTTAGTATAGTTGACCACACAAAACGCTCGAAAGCTTATCTAGTGATTGACCGAGATTTTCTAAACTTCTTAATTCAATAGAAATTTTATCATAAAATTTCCTGAAAGCATGCACATCATTCGAATTCCGTAAGGGTTTAATATTAAGAATGTTGCTCATGTATTAGTAAGTCGGTTCTAGCAAATCTGTCCTTCAATAATTTTATTGCAGTATCGTACATGGAGGCGGATATGGGTAAACCTTCTTCAGTTCTTAGGGCACTTCCGCTCAAACAGGACTTTAAATAATTGAATTTGTCAACTTTGTCTAACGATTCGTTTGCATGAATCGCTGACTCAAAACTGTTCCAGAAGTTTAACCATTGGCCCAAATCTCCATGAAATTTTACTAAAGAAAGTTTTGGCAGCTTCACGTGAACGTTTTTTAGACATTTTGATTCGTTAGTCGCCGTACTATCTATAGTTTCTGCTGTAGAATTTCGTTCGGAGCCATTTCCTACCGATGGAGCTAACTTTTGATTTATTTCTTTAATTTTCTTGGTGGCGCGAAACTTTCCACGAACCACCTTTTCGCGGTACTCTTCCGCCTTTAAGTACTCCGTTTCGAAGTCTTCAGGTTTGAAAAATTTTTCTAAAGCTCCATCGATACTAACGAGCGCATCAAAATTCTGTGTTAGAATTTCCACACATTCTTTTAACTCATTAGTATCATTAGTATCCGTTTGCGTTATCGCTTCTTGAATTCATTTAAAGATCTGGTAACTGCTGCCCTAAGAACAGTGCGCTTCTTTTTGAGCGTAGTTTCGTCTTCAGCCATGATATGTCTTATGCCTATAGTACTGTTACTAAAATGCACCTCTTGTTTTCTAATATAGTTTTAAAGAAATCACCCTACAGAACACGCAATCCCGGCAGGGATGCCATAAAAATGTTACTACTAACTAAAACTAAAGTATCAGGTAAATCAAACTTACCTTCTAAGAAGGTCTCGGGTGCGTAACTCTGCTGGGTAATCACTTTGTCTTCCTAAAAATACGTCGAAAACCAACAAATTTCACAAGCGACTAAATTACGACTAAGCTAAAGGGTTCTAAATTATATATTCTTGACTAATATTACATTATCTATTTCTACAATTATTTACGAAGTTATATACACGCACAGAATCTATGAACATAAACATATCTTAACAAAGCTAAACTAAGAAAATAAACACTCAAAAAACTGGTGTTATAAGATAAAATAAATAAAAACTTTGTGAAAAAACACACACATAAAAGGTTACTTCAAGGCGTAACGATCGTTTCGACCGAAAATTCGTTCGGTCTTCCTATTTTCGGTCGAAACGATCGTTACACCTTGAAGTAACCTTTTATGTGCGTTTTTTTCACAAAGTTTTTATTTATTTTAAAGCTAAACTAACTTTCTCCTTCCTTCGATAGGAACTAATCAAAAAGTGTTCTCTAAAATGCGTATTAAAAAGTTCTCTCTCTTCGCTTTTTCGCCAAATGCCAATATAGATAACAGTCTCCTGAGGTGGGGCCCTGAATGGGGTGTCAGATCCAACAATAAATGTGTAGGCTTGACGCTGGAGTAAGAACTGAAAAGAGCTATGTTTGAGTACCAGTGGCGGCCCGTGGTCAAAACTGTTAGTGCAGCCGGAAGCATATGACCCCCCCCCCATTTCCTCCGGACAGGATTGGAAAATCTTGTTATTCAATTCGAAAGCTGGCTGATTAAGCCCTCACCGAGGAAAAAAAAAAAAGAAAAGAAATTACATAAAAAATGTAAGAGATCCTATTTTACTTCCATAAAATGGACATAAATTTCAACCAGCCGCTCTTATCCTCAAAATTGCATTAATCCGTGTCTGATTCGAAGTTTCCTTAGAATTTTCTTTTGTAACGATAACTTGAGAAGAAAAGAAAACTTACTTATTTTTTATACGTCAAATCAATCCTCCTTTCTTTTAAACATGCGAATCGGTCAGTGATGTCCCCATAAAAAGGCGTTGTTTTAATTCAGATATCAATAATTTTAAAAGATCTTTAAAATTTCCCATGTTTAAAGAATTTTCTCGCTTGCCATGTCCTCTAAATGCCAGCTCTTGCTTACTTAAAAACAATACTGCTTTGATGGGTAATTGTCCATTCATAAGCGTCTATTCAGGCTTACCTTCTTGATAAATTCAGCAATATAAAGTGGAGAGTTTTCCAAACATATATTCTCCTTATCCCCTCCCTCACTTCTCAGTCGAGTTCTCAAGTTCAGCCGCCGTTAAAAAATCTTACTTCGGCTGTATCAGCTGCAAACTTCCTATGCCGGAGAGGCTGCTTACGTAGTCGTTGTCATGGCTACGGTGCTGCCAATTTTCTTTTCAGCGCTCTGGGCTGAACCAAAGATTTTCCCAATTGAATTGCGGGAAGATTAAAGTGCTTTTTTTCTGAATGAGCGATCCGGCCACAATACTTTTTTTTTTGTTTGGTTTTTTTCGGAGATTTTTTTTAAATTTACCGTAGGAATTCCACAATTCTAATCTGAATTTAGGAAAATTAGTAGAATAAAATATTTTAAAGTGTGTGCTGATAATTTCAAGTGCAGCCCGGCTGTACTTGCTGTATCCCACGAGCCACCACTGTTGAGTACGTGTATCGTATCCAGGAAGAAATAAGAGCCCGTTTAAATCAACGGAAAGAATTCTATTAACATTCAAAGTGGTTCAAGCAAGTAATTTGGTTAGTGCATCGGATGCAAAACTGGAAGAACTTATCATAAATCTTACACAAACTTTCGACGAAATTTCCAAAAATAACATAATTTCAGAAATCGTGCGCCTTCGGAGATTCCTAAAAGTAGCAAATATTAAGAAAGAAGTTTGTCAAAAATGGTCAGCGTTGAAATTTTTACAGTTCGTTATGGATTTAGATTTTTTTTTTTTTTTCCACACTATGGATATCTGTCTCATTTTTGAGAGATGTTTTTCGAAACTTAGACTGACAAAAAACTACCTCTGTTCCAGCATAAGTCAGTCACAACTGTCAAATCTAGCTCTGTTTTCAATAAAGCAAAAAAATTGTACCGTGTTTATTCGCGTAATAGTCGCACTTTTTTGGCAATTTTTCATGCTGAAAGTCTAGGTGCGACTATTATACGGAGAAATCTACTACACAATATTTTACACTCTAATGCAAAACATTACTGGCATTATAGTAAAATAAATAAGTTATCAAATGTTTCCAGTTTATCTGCCATAGATTAAATGATCTTTTCTTCAATTTTACACACAAAAAAAAAGCATTTTTCTCTTTATTATAGTAATATTTTTATAGGCATAAATTAATGTCTAAAAGAAGACTGCGACTTATGCGGGGAAAATATTTCGTCGATTTTTCTGCTTCAAAACGGGGGTGCGACTATTATGAGAGGGCGACAATTACGCGAATAAACACGGTGGTTAAAAACATGAATATGAATGATGATTTTCTAAATTCGCTAATTTAAAAGCAAGAAAAAATGTTTTTGATTTATTTTTTCCCCAATATTTTTACTGTTAAAAATGAAGTACATATTAATTACTAAACTAAACTACACCAGTTTTGGGGTGTTTTTTAATTGTAAGCAAATTAGTTACAATGAATTGAGGAATGTGTTTTACAAACTTACGCACTAATTGTTTTTAAGAAACTAATTTCATAAGAACTGCATTTTAAACTATTGCATAGTTCTTAAATTTGTTTTAAACGATGCAGTCTAGCTTTGGAGGGGGGGCGGGGTGACAAAATATATGTCCGGCCCAGGTACCAAAGTCCCTTGGCACGCCACTGGGCGATGGGATATTTATTTTTCACAAATACCTTCTAAGCTTGATCATTTTGTTTTTCTAAACTTGCATATGTACTTCAGTAGGTAATTTAAATTAATTGAAAACAAAGATGAAAAGTTTAGCAAATTTTATGACGATAAATGTTATAATATGCTTGACCGTCTCGGGCTGGAAGCCCCCGCAGGCCAGTAGCATCTTGCCACTTTATTATTTAGGCCACTGCCCATCATAAAAACCAACCAGCCCGTTTCTGTACTTAGTCAGTCCCCCCCCCCATTTTTACAATTTCTAATCGGTAAAATAGCGATACCAATGAAATATTAAGGAAATTTTGACACTGTGGTTATCGAATTTTCTAGTCACTGTTTGTGGCATTTTAATGTCTTTTTTCAACACAACTGAAACGTTTTTAAAAAGTACCTTTAAATATCCTTTTTTCATAAAAGAGGAATTACAAGCGCTTTAAATAAAACTTATTTTCAAGTCAAAAGCATATTTCAACTAACAATATATATAAATTGATTTCTTTTTGCTTAATTCATATTTATTTAATTGCTTCTAAGCTACTTTGTAACCTTCAGAGATTTTTTTTCTGATGAAATAAGTAATTAATCAGCTGGATATACGCCGAAATAGTGTCTATTTCCGGCAGACAGGTAGTGCCATCTAATATTAGATGAATTAACCGCGAGAAAAACAGGCAAAGAGCAAGTTATAATGCGTTTTTTGAAAGATCATCTTATTTATCCTTATTTTTACTCAAAAACATATCCATATCTATTTTCGCATAAAATGTTTGTTCAAATCATGGTTCAAACTTTGCCGATAACATTTGTAAAAAATCTGGAGTGACTCCACTCGACTTTCCGAACACTTACGATTAAGATCATTACCAAGCATTTAAATAAATTTTAATCAATGAATAATTCAAACAATATACCAAACTGAAGCTCAATCGAATGCGTCATTTAAACGCTAGCGCACTTTCAATAATTTCTCCCCATATGCCATAATGTAAAAGAAATCTTTGTCGTAGCCCTGTAGAAAAACTATAAATCCTATACACATGAAAATCAATACCGGTCTTACGATGGTGGTTTATAACATGTATACCGAATTTGAGGTCAATCGAATGCCCCATTTAGGAGCTATCGTGTTCACTCACATACACACACATACATACATACCTCTCGTAAAAATTGCATAAATGAATTCAGAAGACCTCAAAACGTGTAAATACACCAAAATCTCGAAGTCTAATTTTTTCATGATTACAATACTTTCCTTACATGGTACATGTTCGGAAAGTGAAAAGGCGACATTGAAGACTGAAAAATAAAAAACTGTTTGCTGAGGAATGTGGGGAGGGGGGCGCCATCATAAGCTATCCATTGTTGGAGGGGCACAATGTTAAAACGTTGGGAACCACCTCAGAGGCGTAGCGTGGGGAAGGGGGCACCCTCCCCGGACTGAAAATTTCTAGGAGCGTGCCAAAATCCCTATCGTCGACTTATTTTAAAGAGATTAAAATGATATTTTTTATCTTATATATTAATAACGGACAGACAGAAATTCAAGCAATTTTTTAAATAACTATTTCACTTTTCATCTATATTATCATGTTTTTCCTTCCTTCGGCTTTCAAACTTACATCATTTTTTTTTCTTTTTTTTAAAAATCATTTTACCTTGCAGCTGCGTTTTTAAAATTATCTTAGCCTGTTGGATGTCTTGTCATTTTCTTTTTAAGAGACATTGCAGGGGCAAATCAGGCAGGGCGTTTCCATCACCATCTCAGAATTTCATTAATTTCTACTTTCCGAACATGTACCATGTAAGGAAAGTATTGTAATCATGAAAAAATTCGACTTCGAGATTTTGGTGTATTTACACGTTTTGAGGTCTTCTGAATTCTTTTATGCTATTTTTACGAGATGCATGTATGTGTGTGTGTGTATGCGAGTGAACACGATAGCTCCTAAACGGTGCATTCGATTGAGCTCAAATTGGGTAGATATATTATAAGCCACTGTTGCAAGACCGGTATTGATTTTGGTGTGTATAGAACTAATAGTTTTTCTACAGGGCTACGACAAAGATTTCTTATTTTACATTATGGCCTATGGGAGGAAATTCTTGAAAGTGCGCTAGCGTTTTAACGGTACATTCGATTGAGCTCAGATTGAGTATGCATGTTATAAACTACAATCGTAATACCAGTGATGATTTTGATGCGTATAGGACTTATAGTTTTTCTACAGGGCTACGACAAAGATTTCTTTTACATTATGGCCTGTGGGTGGAAATTCTTGAAAGTGCGCTAGCGTTTATAAACGGTACATTCGATTGAGCTCAAATTGGGTATACATTAGGGTGGAGTGAAAATGGCCAAAAAAAAAATTTTTTTTTTTTTTAATATTGCCTGACTCAACAAATTGGGCCGTATGGCAAAAAAGTCACAGAAAAAAATTCTAGTCCATTCACTGATTGTCTTCAGGTTCCACACTGGGCTCAAAGAAAGGAATGTTAACGTAAAAAGTAAAAAAAATCAATTTTTTAAAATTTAATTTTAATGTTTACAATAACTTTATTTTCTGACTCAAAAACAGTTCTAACTACTAAAAAGAAACAGTACGGCAATTTTTTATTGCCGTGAACAAACAAACAAACAAAAAAAAATAGAAAAGAAAAAAAAAAGAAAAGAAAGAAAGAAAGAAGAAGAAAAAAAGTCACTAACTTGCAACCGAGCGTCATAAGTTTTGGGGTATATTTTGAATACATTAGTTATTAAATATTTACATATTACTTCATTTTTAAAGACAATTAATATTTAGAAAGCACACTAATACAGAAAAGGAAATGATACCAAATTTACCTTTCGAGTATTATTGACTAATAAAACACTTTATTTTAATCAGTCTTCAATTTTGAAGTCCACATGCCGGGCAAAATAATAAACTTTGGTAGTTCCTTTCGTGATTTGATTCCACAACGAATGTATCCATCTCTAGCTTTTGCTCCACATGTTACCAATGACGCTTGTGTTAGTAGTCTTACATGCCTTTCTACTGCTTGAGAAGGAAGGGCAAGGGAGCTTCTCTATTTCAAATTCTGAACCGTTTCTGATCATACTTGCTACGTCTTCGTCACTGAGGTTCACGGTAGCTGGTGGTTCCAAAGGATTGTCCCAGTGAATCATCATCTGAAAATACTACTCTGCTTCGAAATTTATATTTAGAAGATCAAATTGGCATATTTTTCCATTCCAGTCAGTTTTTCTTGCTTTCAATATACTTCTTAGGTCAAATTCCCGAATATGTGATCATACATCAAACAGCATTGCCAACAGAATATTTTCAGAATGAGCAAAATAAGAGTTCCTCTGAATAACTTCATGAGTGATTCACTTAAAATCTTCTGGGAAAAATGAACGTCTTTTCATGATTCCGTGCTCCATGAGTAGCTCCTAGGATTTTCTTTATTTCAAACCAAGATGGCACGTACTTTCATCACATGGTCTACTAGGAGTTTAAAGCATTCTGCTGGTTCGGCAGTCGACACGTACAGGTGCAGTATTCAGTTCGCTGTAGTGAGTCAGCTTGAATGAGACATCCTTCCTGGACTTCTGTTTCCCAAATCTGGATGGCACTGTCCCGAGCATACTGTCCTAGAAATATCGAAGAGGTACTTTTGGTCTGTACTGAGGTCTTTTTTTATCAATTTCAGGCAGAGCAACAGGAATAGAAACAAAATTTGTCTCAGCAAACGTTTCATACGTTTTCAGAAATTTTCCTATTGTTCCAGAAAACTAGTGTGGCTCAGATTTCTTTCCGTCAATCTTATGGAAAAGATGGCGAAGAGGTAGTTCATTAGTATGCAATAAGCATACAAACCAGTGCAATTTATGGCCAACAAAGATTTCAAGCTGTCTAACTAAGCCATTTTTCTTCCCAATGTTGACTTTCGGTGCATCTCACCCAACGGCAACAAGATCCTAAAGTGCAATCTCTTTCTGTGTAACAAAGTTGATGATGCTACAGGTAATATCAGTACTAGAGCCTGAATGCGGAGTCACATGTCCTATGTGAACAGAACCAGGTTCTGACAACATAATAATATGCTCTTCCACAGATACAGTAGTATATAAAGAGCTTCACTTCTTACATAATAGTTGTGTCCTTTCTTCCATCGAAGTATATGATGTACAAAGACTGTGCTACTTGTATAGAATTAAGTTGTGATCGTATCTTTCATTATAATTTTTAATAAGGGGAATTACTTCTTGGTGACTTACCACAGGCAAGGAGGCTTTCTTCCAAAGTCCAAAGAAATAATTTTGATGATCTCTTTTACTAAAGGATCCTTTTTGTTCCCCTTATTCCACAGTATATCATTTTTTGTGATTAAGAAATGCTTCATTAAATCAGAATACGTTGGTGGTAACACTGTCTTTCAATAGTACTAGAATTCCGAAAACACTACAAAACGTTTCACTTCTAGTTGTGGTCATATTTAAATTCAAAACTCCGTATTATTCTTTTGTCAAATATAAATCAAAATTAATAAAACGTATTGATTCAATCTTACAAAGGAGAAACAAGTGGTTGAAACAAAGGCAAAAACGAATCATTCCACACAATAAAAGTGACGTGCCTTATTAGGTTATGATATAATATTTAGATTAGAACACGCGCTGCCACCTAGTAGATTTTAGAGTATAATTTGCTTTTTTATGTACAAAAAGCCATTTCTGGATCTGATATCTGGCAGTAACGTTTCAATAAAACAATTTATTAATGAGAAAGTAATTCATTAATATTATTTTATAAATTAATGAATTATTTAGTAAAATATTAAATTTTAAAAAATGTTTTTTACATAAAAATAATTGAAAACTTGAAAAAAAGCCTATATAAACATTCACTTGAGGTGTGGAACCTCAAGATGTCAACATTTTAAGCTGAAATTTGGAGACAATTGGTTTCAGCTAGTTTGGCCCCATATAATGACTCAGGCAATGTGAATTTCGAAAAAAAGTTTTTTCGATCCACCCTAGTATACATGTTATAAACCACCGTCGTAAGGCCGGTATCGATTTTGATGTATATAGGACTTATAGTTTTTCTACAGGGCTACGACAAATATTTCTTTTACATTATGGCATATGGGGAGAAATTCTTGAAAGTGGGCTAGCGTTTAAGCGGCGCATTCGATTGAGCTTCAATTTGGTATGTATGTTTGAACTATTCATAGATTAAAATTTATTTAAATGCTTGGTAATGACCTTAATTGTAATTGTTCGGAAAATCGAGTGGAGTCACTCCAGATTTTTTTTTTTTTTTTTTTTTTTTTTTCTTGTGTTGCCTTACCCAAGGAAAGAACAAATCTGAAATATTTTTGGTTTACCTCTTTTTAGTTTAGGAGTTATGGGGGGTCAAAGTACCCCAGACGAGTGACATAGAATTAATTTAGGTCTATTTTTGCCACTTTATTGTCTCGACTGTATTCCTGATTATTATAGGCTACCTTTCAGCATGCAACATGACTAGTTCTTTTAAAGTGACACTCAAAAGAATTCCAATACATTACGCTATATGAACATCTCTGTAGCTACTGAACCGATTCTAAAGATATTTTCACTGAAAGCTACACTATTTCTTAATAACAGAGGCTAAAATTAATGGATGCAGCATAATTGGAAACTGGATGTCCATCTGGAAGGTCAGCAGAATCTTCACTGCTCGGACCTCCATGTAACTGAAGTTAAAGGGCGTCGGCAGGATTTTATCAAGAGGTGTACCAAGATCAGTGGCGTATCCAAGCTTTTTCCAAGGTTGGAGGGGGAGTCGTCATTTTCCCTCCCTTGAGCACACTTAAAAAGACAATTTGTCGAAAATGGAACACAGAAAATGGTAGTTTAACCCATTTTTGAGCCCATGCGCAAGGCGGGAGCATTCAAAGCCTCAACGTGGGAAGCAACAAGGGTCAGAGAATGGGAGTCTTCTCCCTTGCGTCTTTTCAAAGATGCAAGCTAACAGATTAAACATTTGTTCAAGATTAAAAATGAATAGAGAAAGAGGAAAGAATGACCCATCTCTGGTAAACAAAAGCTTCTCCTTACTGATCGCTCCTACCTTAAAGCTTTTCTGGATGCGTCTCTTCACAGCATATCATCATTTTATAAATAAAAATATTTTCAATTTGTGCAGTTAGGTTTCAATTTTAATCATCATACTTTGTGTCAAGGAGGGGAAAGGGATTAAACCCTCAAACCTCTCCTTGGATATGCCACTAACCAAGCTACACACAGAGATTTGTTTCACTAAGTTGAAAAAAAAATGAAATTACTTATATTTTCACGTTTATTTCTCCTCCCCCAAAATTCCAGGGAGGTGCAACCGCACCCCCTTCAATCCCCTCCCGGCACCCATGAGGACGTCGTAACCCCTTATAACGTAGGAGTCATCCCGTGACAGATTCTTGCAGCTCATAAAGGGGACAACCGACTGAATCTGGAACCCCCCCCCCTTCATTTGGGATATGGAGCGGGGCGGGGGGGGGGAAGCCCCCAACCAAACAAGATAAAATATATTTATTTTGTGCAAATCTAATCTAAATCCCTTTTGGCCAATCAAGGGATTTATCAAATTTCTAATTTGTAACTTGAGCAGATTTTGACACAAATTTAAAACTGTTTTTTCAGTATTTTTTTGCTTTATGAACTGGGAAAAGACCACATTGAGCATAACATGTCCTTTTTAATAAAAACTAGCTGAAGTACCCGTTCTTCGCACGGAATGGATATTGTTGAACCAACTGATACAAATGGAAAATAAGTAAATAAATACTGAATATACTTTGATTATAAATGTAATCGCCTATAAAAACTGTTTTCAATATTTGTTAGACATATTTTAACTACTATTTTTTCAAAATGATGTTTGGAATGTGAATCATAATCCGCGAGTGTGCCATATTCATTTTTCTTGTTCCATAAAATACTTCTTCAAATTTGAAATCTATATTAAAAACGTCTACTAAAACTGTTTTAAAATCCCCGCTAAGTATATTCTAACTATACTTCACCTTTACTTGCACAAACTTAGACACCAATATTCCAATTAAATACAGTAGGGTTGTGAAATTTCTGGACAAATACTGAAGATATCGGTATGCTGAGTCCAGTTTTGGGGACTAATTTTTTTTATGCCAAACCAAAAACGGCAAACCTTAGAGACTTTTCACATTTCACCTGGCAATCCTTGAAAAGTGATTCGCCGATTCACCGGGTAGACAAAAGTCTTAAATTAACAGCACTCTAGAACTAAAAAATGTGAAAAACAGTTTTTGTAAATCTCACTGTATTGAGATCCATTTTTAAAAAGCTTTGAAAAGATTGTTATGAATTTGTGTTTGATACTATTTAATACAAGATTTTTATGGCTATATTCATTTTCCTTCGATATATGATGACAGGTATGAAACAAACGTTTTGTTCTATCACACCAGTTTGGACACGAATTCTAAATCATGAAAATGATTTTAGGTACATCTGTTAGTTACATTTTAAAACAAGAACTTTATGGCTATCACTTTTTTTCTGAGACATGAAGGAAAACGTGAAAATAACGTTTTAGACCCTTACCACAGTTTGGGGGCGAATATTAAAAAACCCTGAAAATTATTTTTAGGTACTGCAGTTAGTTGAATTTTAAAGCAAAAATTTTATGGCTGTCTCTTTTTTTCCTTAGAGATATGAAGGGAAATGTGAAAAGAAATCCCCCCCCCCCTTACGTCTATTTGGGTGTGAATTCTAAAAAACCCTGAAATTGATTTTTAGGTATTTGTGTTAATTATATTTTACAGCAAGAATTATACGGCTATCTCTCTTTTCCTCGACGATACAAAGGGAAATGTGATAAGTATGTTTTGGTCCCTTACGTCCGTTTGGGTGCGAATTCTAAATAAGACTTTTAGGTATTTGTATTAGTTACATTTTAAAGCAAGAATTTTACGGCTATCGCTCCCCACCCCCTCGTCTATGAAGGAAAACGGGAAAGAACGTTTTGGGCTGCCACCCCCATCTAAGCAGGGTGCCCACCACAGCACAGCCACAGAAATAGTTGCTTTAGTAGCCTTCAGGGTACAAAATAGTAGCCTGATAGCAGCCTTTAGGTTACAAAATAGTAGCCTTCAGGTTAGTAGCCTTTATGGCAAAAATAGTACCCTTTATAGCAATCTAAACAAACTGAAATCTTCTAAACGAAATTTTAAAAATATTAAATACATTTTTGTTTTCTGAAATTTTTTTTATGTATTTGTGAAGATTATATTCATTATATCAGGTTGTAACGAAAGTTTTCCGCCAGACTTGCTTGAGTCAGCTCACGCAGTACCCAGCTATTGACCTTATATGTCAAGTTTATGCGATGCTTAGCACCACTAATGGACATGACACTAAAGTCTAACTCTTTTAGCTAGCTCTCGTGGATGAATATTTTATCTTCTTCCACATATTCTCGTAGTCGGGCCACATCAGCATCAGTAGTCCGGTCAGAGCGCTCTGCTTCTTTAATATCCTAGTCCCCGTTTTTGAACTTTCGGTGCCAAATCTTCACAGTGTCATATGATACAACAGTAGTACCTTACGCTGTACACATGATTCAGTGTCATTCTGTAGCTGACCTTTTGCGACAGAACTGAGAGTAAATGATGGATCAATCTGGTAGCGTGGTAGTTCCATTTCAGAAACCTTATACTTAATCATAACGATATTGTTTTACGGATTTCACAACACAGTGCTCTAAAACAAGTCTTTTCTTTCAAATAACAAAAATCGTTTTACAAAATATTGGCAAAGACACCAACGCGAACTGCTTGTGCAGGCAATACTTGGAGTGGCGGAAAACTTTAGTTACAACCTAATATATTACTCCACAGCTCAGGGTTGCCACCCAATTTCTGAAAAAAAATTCCCTGACTTTTCCAGGTTTTCCAGACCATCATGTGGTAAAAATCCAGACTATTTTTTATGTTTATGATGTCAACTTTGTATATTTTCTTTGATATTTTTAGCTTCCCAAAGTAAGGTTAAACGGTGTTTGTTTACAAACACTGATTTTCCAGTCCAAATTACATGAATTTCCAGGTTTTGGGCTAAAATTTGCAATTTTCCCTGACTTCTCCCTGACTTTTTTTGCCAAAATGAAATTCCCTGACTTTTCCAGGTTTTCCCTGACCAGTGGCAACCCTGAGATGATGCATGTGCTTTAGTTCTGTTTTCTTAGATGCAGAAGTTCATAGAACATAACATTATAAATTAAGACAGTTTTCAAGTATTTTAAGTTAAATATAAAATGCAAAACAATGTACTCTCTCAAAACTACATAACACCAGAATCAATAAGCATGCAGATTATAGGATTTTACATCATGGAATTGTTAACATAACTTTTTTGTTGAATTATTATGTGAATTAAAAAGGAATAAATACTGAAAATAAAAACCTATGACTCTTTTTTAAAAATTAATAAAAACACAAGTGAAAAAATATGCAGTTTAAAAACAAGAAGATTAATTAATTTCGATGAAGCATACATTAACACTAGTGACAGTTAATATTGTTACTAAAATTAAGTTTTGCATTTTGTTGGATGTAAATTGGTTAAATAGAACGCAAGATAGGAACATTTAATATTCACATAGAATGGGATCAGGGTTGGGAGTTTCTTGTTAAATATTGGCGATACCGCTTGGTCAGGTTAAGTTTTGAGGGCTTATTTTTTGCATCAATTTCGTTGATATTTTGCCAAAAAATCGCCAAGACTAGCAACATCTGACATGATTTTTTTTAAAGAAACCTGCAATGTTTACTTACTTAGCATTGCACAAATGGTGTAAGAAAAATGATAGAAAATTTACTAGAGATAGATTTTGCCATAACTTTTGAGAAAATTCCCCAAAAAGTACAAATATATGAGTAGGTCATCCCAGCCTTGAATTGGCTTTTCTACCAAACGTTAGCTATTAAGAATATTGCTTTGCATAATTTTGATGCCAGAGGCACTGTGTTTTGCCAAGCTGTATTTTAAAATTTGTTTATGAATTTGGTATTGTTGCATGTGGTGGAGCAGTCAAGGGTTCTGCTCAAGTATTCTGATACTTTAGCAAATGGAACGATTTTATTTACTGTAAAGAAATTGCAATATTTGAGGAAGTTGCTCTGATTGACAACAAATTATCTATAGAATTAGTGCTTGTAAATTCCAGTAAATTGTGCTTTGAAGATTGTTTGATAAGTTTCGAGGAACAATTATGTTGGTGTTTCGTCTTGACATTTTGACTGGCTACTGAAAGAAACTTTCTACAAACCTGACTTTAAAGGATACTTTCCAATATGACTTTGACAATTCAGCAGAGTTTCTGCAACAATGTAAATGACATACACCTGTGTCATTCCGAAAGTTGGCTGCATTATGCAGGAATTTTAGTTTTGTCAATTTTTTTATTATGAAAACACATCTTTTAGTGTAGTGAACTATAATGGAACAGCACAGGTGATTTGAATCCAGATTATTTGTTCTTGGCAGATATATCTCAAAATTTATGAGCAGACACTGTTGCGCTAAGCTCAGTGATTATCATGATGTTAGTAGCAAGGTTATGTGCCCTGAACTGAAACATTCTAGGTGAAAAACAGAAATTGTATTGATACTCCTAGAAAAATAGTTGCTTTTTAGCTGTTTTTACATGTAAATAGTCGCCATAGTTGCCTATTCTCAATTATAGTAGCAAATAGTCTCCTTTTAGTCGCCAGTGGGCACCCTGTCTAAGCTATAAGCTCCTAAATTTCATGTCTGTATCTCCAGTAGATTTGGCAGGGCTATGATCGTCAGTCAGTCAGAACATCTTCAGGAGATAATAGTTATAATTGTTACAAAGTCAGTTTTGTTTTGATGTTTTACCTACTAGTATTTTAACCAAATTACAGAATTTAAATCAACATTTCAAAGAATGATTTGCATATAAATGAGAATTATAAAAATAATTTTGATTTAAAAATCACAAATACTTATTTTTAAAATATTTTTTTTCCAGTTTGAAGAGGAATATCATATCTGTTTGTTTGTGTGTGTGTGTGTGTGGGGGGGGGGGGGCGGCATATTTGGCATCTACCCCGGGCGTAGGAGCACACAAGGGAATGGTCCAGGGGCTCTGGACCCCACCCAAGAGTTTTCAATTTTGCATAATAGAATTTTTCAGTATGAGACTTATCAAATTCTTATTTTTAGCAGTTAAAGTATGCAAATTTTTAAAAATCATAATTCATAAACATGTAAATATATTGAAGAATAATTAATTTTAAAAGGTTGTCACGGGGAAAAAGTTTTGTTCTGCCTTTTTTCAGGTGATTGGTGTCACAGCTTGAGGGGCTGGACCTCCTCCAAGAGAAAATCGTGTGTGCGCCACTGGCCCCGGGGGGCAGAAACCTATGCTACGCCACTGAACCGCAGGTCTGGTCTATGAGAAGATATTCTGGACCACTTGTTAGTTCGGAAGTACGAGTATTGTCTGTAATAAGTACACGAAAAAAGTGGTGCTTAAAGATTAAAATTAACACATTTTTGCCTGGCGTCCCTTTTTTAGTACACTCAAATTTCAGCATTTTCACACTGTCAGTCACAAAATTTTTGTAAATGTCATTTACTTTTCCTAGCTTTAATTCACGAGTATCAAATGTCAATTCCTCAAAATACTTTAAGAATTAAGATGGCCAAGTGAGATGTAACATTTTCACTTTTTATTACATATTTCTTTGTGGAAAGAAATGATCACTTGTTCATGAAGTTCACTTCAGAATTTCAGTTCACTTTATCTACTATACTGGCATTCAGCAAATAATTTAGAGAAATTAATGCAAAGAATCTGGCCACAAATGAGTGAATTAAAAACTTTACAACTAATAAAGAACCATACAAAGTTTTTAATTAATTTTAATAAATGAAGAATTGTCTTATAAATTTATCATCAACAGAATATCTTGGCAATTATCTTCAAGGTTGCACCACAGGTCCACAAGGGGGGTGGGGGAAACTTGATGTTCATAATAGAAAAATAATTTCAGATATAAAATCCGAAACAAAAGGAGTGCCATAGGTTAAAGTAATAAACAAACTTTTTACACAGAAAACCTAGATTAGAAATTAATTTTAACCTTTTACAGACTGAACTGCGATCCAGGCATATTTTAAATTAGTTTTTTGCATATTATGTCTTCTAATGCATTAGTTGAAGGATATTAGTCATTTAAATGGGGGAGAGGGAAAAAATTATACAATTTTCACTATGTTTCCAATTGGAAGCATGGGTCAATATTGGGGCAAGTCAATATTGATAAATTTCATTTTTGAATAAATTTTTAATTTGATGTTTCCAACTGGGAACACTGGCTGGCAAAAGGTTATGAGGAAAAAAAAAAAAAAAAAGAACACATCAATTACGTTACAAAATTATCAGGCTTCAAGAGCATCCCTGTTGCATAACAAATTAATATGAAATTTTTTATTTAAAAGAAATACTTTTGTAATAAGGTAATCGTAGCATAGTTCTATAGAGTTATAAGAAAATACACATTATCCCCCCCCCCTACACACACAATTCATTGTAAAACCCATCTAATAATTTAATCGGTGAGTTATATAGATTTAACAGGTGAATATGTGTATGTAACAAGGCAACAGTTCTCTTAATAAAGCTTATGATTCAAAGAAATTTTATGCTGAACAAAAAATGTTTCATGTATGAATCAATATTGTCATTTTTAATGCAAATGAAAACATGACAGCAATTCTTTAACAGATTTCTTTCATTTTATTGGAAACCATTCACAAGAAAACAGTAATGCCCTTTCAAGCAATGATAAAATAACAGAGTATATGATTCTCAAAACACCTTCAGTATATGATTACATATATCATCAATCTATTTCCCATTTGGACATTAAGGCTGCGGCAAACAGACATGCTTTAACAAAAAAAAAAAAAAAATCAGCCATTTAGTTTCAGTGCCTGCAAAATGTTAATATAATTAAACACGAAAATTTATTGGCTAACCTAAAGAAATAGAACAAGCAATCACCACCAATAAGTGAAATATTTTTAAGAATAAGATTTACAAATAAAATGCTGAGTGTGCTGTACTACAACATATATATATATATATATATATATATATATATATATATATATGTGTGTGTGTGTGTGTGTGTGTAAATCTTGTTTGTAACTGAAGAATGCATTTGTAAGCACTTTAGTATGAATTAACAGGTTTCATCTGCTTAGCAACTTTTCAAATTAAAGGCAAGGATAAAATGGTGAAATTTTCAACTAAATAATTTAACATAGTTTTAATGGTACTATAGTGTTCAGGTCTTAAATCTTACTTTATATGTTATCTCTTTAGTAAACTTTTTAGTACAGCGTAACCTCAACAACTTGAAATCCTTGGTATCTCAAATAAATATGTTTTCCCTTATAAACTGATCTTTTATTTCACCTTGAAAACTCTATCTAAAATTTCTTTTGAGTTCCTTATACTTAAAGATACTGAGGTTATACTGTACTTTTCAGTTCCTTGGCATGTAGCAAGAATAATTTTGCTTACTTAAAATATTTACATTAATATTTTCCTAGTATTAAAATGTGATAGTGTGTCATTGGCTAGTAAATATTTTAAGAATTAAACTACAATAGACCCCCCCCTCCCCTATAACATAGTAGATACTTTCTGTGTTATAGGAATTCATTTTGCAGAAGTCCTGAGCTATAATCTACCTGGAGTGCGAACTGCACGGCACAAACGCTGCAAAACTTATCTGCACTCCTTAGAAACACAATGATGTTAGTGTTGCGATTCAAAAGTTAGATTAATTACTGGAGCTAAATTGTAATAAAATCCGAAATCTGTCTCATTTCACCATGCTATATGAGTCTCTTTTAATGTATTATAGGAGCCCAATCGCAATTTTTTCACAGTGTTCTAGGAATCTGTGTTATACGGGGAGAGGAGAGGGTCTACTGTAGTATATTATTTGTAAATATTAATAAAATATATATATAATTAATGTAGAGAAATTTCTCTTTTAAACACTATATCTCTGACATACAATTTCAACATCTGAAATGTTTTAGTATTTAAAATACTTGCAACTAATGTTTAGTACAAAGGTATGAAATTCAGTATTATGGCAAGTCAAACTGTCAAGAGTCAACAGAGAATTTTTCTTTTAAAGCTTTATTCGGAATAATTAATCCTTTTAACTGACAACCATTTGAGCCACAAATGAAACTGTCAACTATTCTCAACACACAAATTTCTTATTTTGTCAATTTTACTTATTCTCTTCTTTCACGAAATAATCAATTTAACCAAATAAATACGATTAAAACAAATCAAAGTGAAAGACTAAATGCAAATGAAACTGAAGAGTACACTTTAGCTTCAAATAGGTTTAAATAGTTTATAAATGTTCAGGAATAAGAACTAAGTGCTCAATTTGCAATCTTCAGTTAAAAAAAGAAAACTGTGAACATAAATATTCTGATTAATTATGCTTTAGAACATGTCTGTACCACAATCTGTACATAAAATAGCAAACATTTTTAAGTACAAAATTCCTAGCTTAAGTAACATATTAAAACAAAAGCTTGCTATTAACAATCATGAGGCATACAAGAGAATGTGTAACGTCATTTAAAATAATCTTCACTTTTGCACTACCAAGTTAAATATAAATATATACCAATAACAGCTTATTCTTTATAACACAAAAGCAAATTAAAACATAGTAAAAATGCAACTGCAAAACAATAGAGTACAAATATAATAAAAATCCCATAAAAATTCATCATTATGGATGACACATTAAAATCTTCAGAGCAAATGAAAAATTAAAACTTGATACATGAGTTAAAGAATCATTTTTGTTCGGCGATGAACATCATAATCTGGATTCACATTGTTCACCAGAAATGTTTCCAAAGCATTTTTAATATAAATAGTTTTTCAAAAAGCAGTCATCAGCTTCAATAGATACTTTTTTATTCCGCTTCAAATTAAGCCTAGATACCCGTAAGCTCCAAATCTGCTTTCATAAAAATTAAAGAGGTATAAGTACAAGTACTGGATACAAAGCAGTATTTAATGAATAAAATATACATGATTAAACAACTCCAATCATCAAAAGCAATGATGATTGATTGATAAATAACATTACATTCTATAAGAACAAAAATCTAAATAAAAAATATATATAAAACATAAGACATAAACAGGAGCTTTCAGCAAAAACTTAAACCAAGATAAGAAGTCTTAATATTTAGAACCTTCACAAAAGCACACTATGGTTGAAACTAACACCTGCACACACACACAAATATCTAGTAACTATTTGAATCTCATTTCAATTCATTTGTACTTAAATCAAGTGCAAAACAAAATTATTTAAGACAGTAATGTTCATTTGTGTTTGTCACAGAAAAAAATAGGAGACTAATAAATTTAACTATGTATTATTCTAATAAAGTAAAAATCATAGTTTTAAAAAAATCTCGATTTATCGACTACTTTTTTAAAAACCATTATAAAGCTAATATTCTTTACAGAATACACAAATAAAAACACTAACTTTCAATGAGTACATACAATAAAAAATCTTTCTTTCAACATCACTTTATAGAGCAATAAAACTAAGTTACAAAAGATTTTTTAAAAAAATTATTAAGGTATCGAAATGAGAAATGAATATTGAAAAGGATGAAAGGAGAAACCAATGATAAAAAAGTTCTTATAATTATTAATATTACATAAAAGAAACATGAATATTAAAGATAAATTATGAGTAAAACATCAACACCACATCACATATTTAAAAATTCATGTACTAAGGCAGAATTCAGACCTGATGAATTAATCAATAGTACACACAACACAGCTATATATGCAAAGAAAAAAGTATTAGCAGGGTGAGGACATTGAGCTTTTTGGACAACACATACATAATGTGTGTGTATGTATGTACAGCAGAACCATTGACAATATTGTGAAGAGTTAGAAAAAAATTATTGTACAACTAATAATTTTTAACGGTGTATAATGTTTAAACAGTGCTAATATGATAGGCGTACAGTCAAGGTTATGAAATAATAGCTATTGTATTATTATATCTGATATACTCAGGGCCTGATTACTGCATAAGCCAACTAGATACTGGCAGAGGCAACACAGCCGCCTAAAATCCCCCAAGCTCCAGTAGGCCTAAAATAATTAAGTTCTATTCATTAAAAAATTTAACAATGACAATAAATAAAGAGATGTCTTTTTACAGCACGCTATTTAAAAGTGTTTATTTATAGTGTATTCAGGGATATAACAAATGTCATGTTAAGGTCCAAAACATTCCACTATGGAGCATTTATTCATCAATGTGACGTCATTTGAGGCATAACTTCTATGCATTAAAAATTTATGAACTTTTATATTAAAAATTTTTGAACTGAGAAGATGTTTGAATCCCAAACCCTCCCCTTATATATGCCACTATGAACAAATATTGTTATCCTCTGACTATAAGGATAATAAGACATGATGGTATAGGGCCCCCAAAAAGTGCTAAGGCCTAAGGCACCAACCAGGATGTCTTAGTCAGGCCCTGGATGTAAAAAGATGATTAGTAGAAAAGAATCATTTTTGTGAGATTTCACAACATATAATGTCCATGTGAACATTTTTTCTTCTGGTATTTTTTTCCCTTCTGTGAAGTAACTAAATTACATTTAATATTAGAAACAATGAAATCTTGCTACAAAAATATTTTCTATAAAAATAATTCTTTATTATTACAACACTTTTGAGTCCCAACTAAATTCCTTCCAAATTAAAGCTACTTGATCATCTGTTTGAAGATAATTATATGTACATTAGTTTTTTTTAACCCTCACAACATTGTATATTATTATAAGAGTTGGTAGTTTCTCACACTTCTGAAAATTTTGACTTTGTATGGTATAGTGTTACTAAATGTGTATGCAACTATGTAAAAATATATCCTCTTGAAATTATTTTAACAAAAAATAGTACACATCTAGACACAATTGTTAAAGTAAACAAGTACATAAAGATTGCATTCGAGTGGTTCACCTTCAAGATTTTCAAATTTTGATGCAATAGGAAGCATTATTGTTAACAATTAAAACATTTATTTACATTTAGTGCAACCAGTAAGCCCACACTGCACAAATAATATGATCATATTCGCATTTACAGCAAAATTTTGCACTAAATTTTGTATGTGTACTTGTATGGTTAATAACATTTAATAAATTCAGGTTACAAGAGTGCAGTATTATATATTTTAATAAACATTCATTAATAAAATTTTTATTGCTATTTTAAAAAACAAAAAATACTCTCCCTTTGTTTTTATTCAACAGGAAGACATAAAATTCTACTTTTAACAGTTTACAATTAATTCATTAGCTAATTTTTTTTTTCAACTAATCAACTTTTGATCTTCCCATGCAGATGAAATTAAATGGACATTTTCAATCTTTTAAAAGTACCTTGGTGTGTGTGTCTGTTATGTATATAAGTTATGTTTAACTTTCAATAACCTAGAAGACAGAAAATAATGTATAAAAGTTGTGTTAAACTAGTTTCAACCATAAATAATCTAGAAAGGATAAAAAATAAGCTGTGTTCATACTAATGAATTGATACACAAGAAGTCAATGTACCTGTATTAAGAAATTAATATTGTAATTTATGAGATGGGTCTGTTGGAAAAATTACTAACTAATCATCTTTCCTTTTAACTCTTGTTTATTTTCTAGTAAAGTTTTGAGCAGAAGAAATTCTACGTAAGAAAGGATAAGAGTCTGTCCAACTAGCTAAAAATTCCTGTTAAACAGAACTTACAATTCAAAACATATACAAACAGTTCCTGATATCAGTTACATTTTCCTGCCTAATTTAAAAAATAAAATAGAATAGAATCTTTTAAAAAATGTGTTCAAGACATAATGTAATAAAATAATAAAGGAAAAACAGTAAAGCTCTAAAATTATTACTACAACAGCAGAAAACATAATAAAGCTTTACTGTATGTGCAAATATGCAAAGATTTACAACATGCACACAAGCACTAACATTGTAAAAGGCTGTACCATTTAACAAAAACCAGAAAGGAGAAGAAAAAAAGGGGTGCAACTGAGCAGCAAAATTATACAAAACCCCTGAGAAGACTGCTACAGTTAACTAGAGTTAAAAAGTAAGAACAGATTATTAATATTTGAGGGATAAGCTCAATGCAGTAGTAGTATAGTGCAGTGTAGTGTAATAAAGCATTTCCTCAATTTCTACAAGGAAAATGTAAAATCAGTGACGACATTCCGCAATAGTATCACTTGAAATTTGTAAATAAAATTTACAAAAATGAGATTAAAATGTGTGTTTTCTAATTAGTTTACAACTTATCAATACACTTGATACATTACTAACTTTGTTGTTGTCTCCTTTAACAAGATTTTTCTTTAAAGTATTGTTAAGAGATAGTTCATTTTTCATAATACTCTTTAGTTTAGGTTCCTATTAAATATGGTGGGCAAAATTTTTCATCGAACTTTGAACATTTTAAACTTGCATATGAATAGAGGTGCTTTCTTAACAACTCATTCATATAGAGTATTGATAAAAAAATTAGATCTTTTAGCACAGTGGATGGGGCGTCAATTTCTAATGACTGAAGCTAAAAGAGTGACAAACAGTACTTTGCAATACTGTTATACTTTTCTAAGAGTGTTGAAATAACTTCAAATACAAATAGTTAATGATTTCAAATAGTATTGGACTTAAGTTAAAAATTGCATGATTTGCACAGGAAGAAACAAAATGTTAAATATCTTTTTTAAACAACAAATCATGTAATATAAAATATTACTTCTGAAACATAAAACAGCTCAGGACAAACAAAACCTAGGAGTCAAAAGTTGAGCTTAAGGGCTATCTATTTTTACACTTTATTACATAAATACAACTCCAACCTTTTCCTTAAAAGCTCTTTAGATCAGATTCCTAAACTTTTGAATTTTTGGACAGAGCAAAATAGCAAACAGATTTATTTATTGAATAAAGATGTTATTAATTTGATTACAATATTTGAAAACAGCTTGCACACATACATTTTTAAAGCATATGTTACGTTAAATTAGAATTTGAAACAATTATTTTCTTATCAAATGTTTATATTTATTTTTTTACAGCAGCTGTTTTATACAATTGTACATTTTTTAATACTTTCATAATCTGTTTCAGATTGCATATTTTTTATTAATTTTTCAAAAAGATATGAAAATCTTGCCATGTATTTTGCTATAAAAAGTATAAAATGCATTGTGACATGTGTAAAACAATAAAAAAACAAATATGAACGAGCATTAAAACTTTCTAAGTACCTTACAAAAGTCAAACTATTTTTCATTCTCATTTCTACTTTTTCATGATACAAATGACAAATATCCACTTTATCATTATCAAAATCTCTATAAAAAATTATTCTCAATCAGTATCGGTGGACAATTTCTGTTTAGATGACATATTACAAGATATATCATGAACTATAAATATTTAAGAGATTCCAGTGTCTAAGTTTGGACAACTGCAAAGTAATATTAATTCACACCAATATAAACAGTACCAAAAATATGAGAGGAATAATAACTTCTCTCATATTTTAACAACTTTTTTTTGATAGTTATAATAGCATGAGCAATGCTTGCTGGCGCATTCAGTTTTAGAACAAGAAAATGCTAACTATATAGCTCCATTAATTTCGATGTTTCTTTTCTTTGACGAAAGAAAAAAACAGTTTACTAGACATCTTTAAAAATCACAACTAAGTAAAATTTAAAAGTTTCACGTAGCATTTTTCTCTCTCTCTTTTGTTTCAAAGTAATGGATTATTATGAAGAGATGAAAATTTGTTCCAAAGAACTTTGAATTACCTGTTTGATACAGGACGGATTACAATCCAAAATAGTATGCTGCTTCCTATATAACAGTTTAGTCATAAATGGCAGTAATTAACTGCAAAAAAAACTTTTGGAAACCTCACAGTTTAAAAAAAAATAGTTTTTAAATTTCAGTTAACTGGTGCAATTGGCATTACACTAAGTATTTTACTTCAAAATCATTTTCAAAAAAATTATTGACATACCTAAACTAGGTCTATAAGCTTTTATTAACACTATTTATCTTCTTTTAGAGATCTTAAGTGACAATAAAGTAAATAATTCTTAAGTGTTTCACAACATCAACATTGAATCTAGCTCATTGAATGAAAAGCTCTGAAATATGTAAACATCCTATGCATACAAACGTTCTATTTTGGGGTTCAAGATTGCAAAGTACATTTGGTAATATTTCTAACTGTATAAAATGGGGCATTTTCCCCACTCATGTTGATGCATTTCACAATATTACATACAAGACTACTTGAGCTCTATTCAATAATTTAACAATCAAAAGAAATCTTAAATTGAATAGAAATCATGTCCCCCCCCCCCCAAACCCCAAAGAGACTGTCATCCAAGACTGATCTCATTTGAAATACTAATACAGTAAAATGAAAAAGCTAAAAGGCTTTTTGAAGGACAGTTCTTCCTCTGTCAAAAAAGGCCTCAAAATAATTAAATCTCATGTCTTTCAAAGCAATCATGCAAAACAATCTAATTCATTTATACATACAGCACAGAATAAAATTATACCACAGATAGAAAATACATATAATCTATGAACTGTTGAAAAATCAAGACTGTTACAATATCATCAAATATTAATCCATTTATATCATCAGATTTGTTTTAATACAATGTCTCAGAAAATTGCACATATATCTGATATACACTAAGGATACAAATGTGTTAAGAATCTTCGTGACTTTTACGATTCAATGCATGGATGCCTACTTAACATTGAAATGGAGAAAACATGAGCTATTCATATAAGTAAAACATTAAAAAAGTTTAAAAATAATAATAGTAAAAGAAAGAAAGAAACAGGTGAATAAAAAGTGTAATGTGAATGCTAATACAATAATTTTCATGGCATCATTATGCTAACCCTACAAATTAAAATTAATGAACATTTAAAATCAAAACTCAAAATTACTAAGCCAGCAATTCAGAACTTATTAAGTACATTAAAATAGGCCAAAACAATTGTTAAAATACATAAAAAGAAAAGTAACTCTTCAATAATTCCAGATATAATTTGAGAGATGGGTCAATCTTGATTTAAACATATTAGGTGTACTGGAAAAAAAATGTTGTTGCTTTACATAATATTCAAACAAATAAATTTTCATCAATTACTGAATTAACAAACAAGCTGTGCCTAAGCACAGGACTCATAATTTCAAAGCGAGAATTCTATAGATAATATTTTTTTTTTTTACCTCTCAGAGAAAAATGGCCACCCTCCCCCTTTTTTCACGTCTACCCTCCTTGGAGTACTCTATTCGAAATGTTCCGAAATCTATTTTTAGGTATTCGTGAGCATTGTATTTTAAGGCAAGAATTTTATGGATATCTCTTTTCTTCTTTGAGATCACACAGGATATCTGAAAAGAACGTTTTGGCTCCCTATCCCCCCCATGAGTTACAAATTTTGAAAAATGCTCTGTTTTCTAGCGCCTATGTTATAAAACTCACGTACCTGGCAAATTTCGTATTATAAGCTTCTGTAGTTTTGATTAGGCAAAATATTGACTTACGAAAAAACGACAATAATTTCTGGTACACCTAATACTATCCTTTAACTTTTTAGAAAAAATTTCTGATATTTCAGAATATACAAACACAGACAACTCGTCCAACTATGTAGACCACAAAAAATGGGATTGGGCACAACAGGCTTGCATGGTTCGTTGTATTGCGATATAATAAATAAATACATATAAAACATCTTTAAATACTACATACCAAGTGAGAAATTTTAGAACGAGGCAATCAAAAGTGTTAAAAAATTACAAGAGAAAGTATAAAAAATTGTTTTAGTAACTACACATATAAAGAAACATCCACAAAAGTTTAATTTTATGTACTACACATCTACTTCTTGAAAACAAAAGAACTTTTATAAATACCCCAGGTTATAAAAATTAATCGTCCTTCATAATTCTGTTAATGTTGAATGTTTGTCTAATAAAACGCACATGAATATAAAATCATTTCACTCTTGTGTCACCCACTTATTTTTAAAATTAAATGTCAGCTTAATAGACATTAACAGAAAAAACAAACTTAAAATCTTTAGAAAAATAAACTTATGAATCACTCTGTAAATGAGAACTCAGAAAAATATGAATAGAAATTAATTCTTAAATAATTTCTCAACACTTTATTAGAAAGTGAGAAACCTCACAAATTTTAAACAATCCTTAATTAAATAAGGAAGTTTAGAGTGTTTGGGTTGATCAATATATCAACTATGCGAAAAATCCCAGATCTGGAATTTTTTGCATAGTTGGTATATTGATCAACCTAAACACTCCAAATTTTCTTATTATAATACCTATTCTGAAAATGCAAAACTTCCCTTACATCATAACAGAAAATTAAAATTTCAATACAGACAATTTTCTCTTACATAGCATTATGCATCTAAAAGAAAAAAATTAACATAACTTTTAAAAATATGACAAAATAATTTTCTAATGATGAAATTTGAATTGATTTTCTCCTTACAAAAAAGAGATATAATTGTGAATAAAATCTTTAATATGAATGATACTCATGTTAAAGGCTTAACCAAATGCGACAAATACTTTTATTAAAAAGAAGTATGCAGGGTGGGGGGGGGGGGGCTGTCATGCTTCTAAGATTTAATACAATTCTCAAAAATTAAATCAGGAAAGGCAAACAAACAAAACTGACTGATACAATAAACACATTTTTACAAGCCCATACAAAATATCTAAATATCCTTAATACACATTATTATTTAACTAGGTATCTATCTAATGCTATACATATTGCAGAAACCATTAAATATAATATACTACATAAAATGATTAGCTTTAAGCCAGTAGATTGCTTTCCAATAAAATTATATAAGTTAGATCATTACAAATATCGTAGGAAATCAAATAATTTTTAACAACTCAGGGTAAGCTGAATTTTGAAATACATACTACGGAATGATATTAATTTAACAAGAGTATTTGACCCTAAGAAAATAAATTAGCCAAAGAAATGTTTACAAAAAAAATTATGGAGAAAAAAATAACTGTTGCAGAATTCCAACTAAAAAAAGTTTGCTTGACGACCATAAAAATATATTTACATTTCAAATTACCAAATAATAACCTAGGTTGCCAGGTAAAACAGAGAGAAGCACCCTCTTTGCACATATTTATTTTTAAATACATTTAGCCAAAGTGAAAAATGTATGGCAAAGAAAAGTGCAAGTGGTAGAGCTTTAACATATAGATAACTATTAGAATAACAGTTTACAAAAATATATACATTTATGCTTCAAAAGAATAGACTAGGTCTCGCTCGGATGTTTTGTTCAAAACAAGCTAAATTAATGAGGACTGAGGGACTTAAGTTAAGAAAAAATGTTTAATTGAAATGGCAAGGAATGAAAATCAATAATAACATTGATCAGTAACAACACATTTTATTTCTTCAAAGCAGGTGCCATTTTATGCAGCTGGAAAGAAGCAAATTTACTGATCATTTAAAAACTGTGCATTGGTTCAGTTTCAGCCGATAATGTAAGCACATTAGAAATCAATAAATTTTGTAATTGAAAATAATGATGTAAGATCATAAAAAAAAAAAAAAAAAAACTCGTCCCTATATTTAAGGAAGTGAAAAATGTTAACTTCCTTGATGACTATTTATTCAAAAAACCTTGAAAACAATCATTAACATGAAATAGAGCTACACTGAATATTAATCATAAGTTTTTCAATCAAAATAATTTATACATAAATAATGAGATACAGTAAAAATATTGTAAAAAATTTAATACATATAAAACTATTTAATAATTATGGTAGACTATAATTTTCCAAAAGTTATGACTAGAATATAAATCTTGCAGATCTTTTACTTTGTACTTCATAAATTTATAAATCACACAAATAAATATCAAATTTTATATAAAAGTTTTTGCACAAGTCATTTGGTATAAATTCCCTACCAAAAAGATAAGACAATGGAAGAACATAACTTTTTATAGTTTAGTTAGACCAGGGTGTCCACTAATGTCAGGGGACTAAAATAGTATCATTAGTAGCCTCACTGTCATAAAAAAGTTGACAGTTTAGTAGCTATTTTCTAAATGATTTTGAAGTTAACAACAACAAAAAACTAAAACAAAAAAAAAAAAAATACATCATTTAGTTTCATTTAAGAAGGAATGAATAAAATGATAAATTAAAAAACAGATTAGAATGTTTTTTGATGAACGACCAATCACAACTTAGAAAAGGAGTTGACAAAAACCAAAATTTTATTTTCAAATTAGCCAAAAGTAAGGTACAAGTAGCTAAAAACTTGAAAATAGTATGAAAATGATGTTTTTTTTATTAAAAAAAGTCACCCAAGTCGCCTTATCTTTAAATTAGTAGCAAAAGTCACCAGTGGACATCCTGAATTAGACTAACTTTTCACTATGGATATGTCCATTATATATATATATATAGATTCTTTAGAATTTTTTACATAAAATGGAAAATTTTGTAAAACATATATAATGCACCAGTGCGTAAAGTTAAAGACAAAACCTTGCAATTAAAATGTTTAGCTGTGTTTTGTGCATCTTGTCATTAAAGACTCAAACTTCTAACCACTGTTAAAGTTTAGTAGCACAAGCAACAATACATACAAATTGATACTAAATTAACTACAGAACAATAAAAATTAGTGTAGCAACTTTTATTACTAAATCTCAATACTTATTAAGGAACATGTGATACGTGCTGTATTCTAAAATATTCAACTAAAATAACTAAACTAATTGTGTTCATATTTTTTAAAAGTAATAATAGTTATTTAATAGAATAAAAATATTTTTTATAACATGCTAAAATTTATCAAGTAAAAAACTTTAAAAGCATCTAAATTAGTAGCAAATCTATGTGGACAGAGCTTAGATGCAGAAATCTCATATATTGCTAATACAGCTCAAAACTGTAAAACTAGCAAGTAAATCAATAATGCACTAGAAAAAAAGGAGGGGGGGGGGACAGTACAGAAATATAAGGAGGCAAAAGTATTGTCAAAAGTGTTAAACTTACTCCCCTATAATCCTGAATTTGACCACATCCCGAAACTCTAACTGCTAGCAAATTTTCCTTTCATGGGTACTTGAAAATGATCCAAAAGTAACTTTAAAAAATCAGTTATTACATCATAAAAAAAAAGCATTAAATAGTCTAAGTTCAGGATAAAAGTGACTTATTATAGTTAGAAGGAAGAAAAAATCAAAACCGCCATAACAATGACTAGAATAATTAAAGTTGTTCAAGTAACTCTGTAAAACAGTATTAAGATTGCAGCCGAATTAAACAAGTTCTTTGATCTAATGGGTAATTGTCAGTCATATTTTTAAATCTGACAACCAAACCTAACTTGAATTTCTAAAGCATGAAACAGTACAAAAGCAAGTAAGAATAAAATTAAGAACTGTTAGGACTGAAATGATTTCAAGAAGATAAATTTGAAAATCAAAAAGAAATATTCTGATAAAAGAAAAAGGGAACGAAAAACAAACATTAAAAAAACTGGATACTTATACACACCACAAGAAACACTGTACCGTAAAAAGCAGGGCTTAAGCAAATTTTTTTCTGTTATGGAATTCCAAAAGCAGAGGCCAATTTGCTGAGTTGGGCCCTGGGCAAAAGCTTCTTTGGGGCGTCCCCTCTTTCAAAAACTTTTTTATATATTACAAAGCAATTTTCGCATCACATCCTACAAAGAAGGATAGTATAACAACATAAAAATGATTATCTCATGAGACTAAGGCAATTATTAAAGATTAAATTATATTAAATTAAGATTACATGTTTAAAAAAAATTAATGTATAAAGCAATGCTTTCATTTAAACTTATGTTTTGGGGAGAAAATAACAGCTCAATCTTCAAATGGTTGTCAGAAAGATATTTTTAAAAAATTAAGGCAAGATATAAGAAATTTGCTTCCTACAATCCTTAATATATAATAACATTAACATTATTATTTACAGGTAGCACATATTAGCCCATCGAACATGCTAAATTGGCATCAATCATTTAATAGATCAAAACTCTGCAGCTGTCAAAATGACAATGAATAAACATATCTTTTTATAAGTTCATGCCACAAGAGTTCCATTAAATAAAAATGAAAATGCTAACAGGCTTGCAATGTTTTTTATTTACTACTTTATCATTTAGCCTTATTTGAATGGACATTCAGATTGCATTTCCAATGATTATCTGTTTCAAATAAAGGGCAACATGTCCATTAGTACAGTTTTGTAAGTGAAAACTCCATAATCATGAAAAGCTTCTATCGCATTTTCTTTTCTAGGAGGCAGTTCCTAAGTTTTAATCATACTACACAAAATATGCATAGTCCAATAGAAAGAATCAGGGTAATCAAAATCAGGAATTGTGATAGTTCCATTATTGGTGCATTGTTCAGGAGAATATATTAACTGGTAAATATGATCAATGAGCTAATATATGTGTTACACATAATTAACTTTTAAAAAGATTCTTTGATGTCTAAAACTATATACTATTTAGCGAAAATTACTTTGTACTAACAAAAGCATATATATTTACAAAAGATTTCTCAAATTAAATTATTTTGTTTATGAATAGCCAAAAGAAAAAAAATTGCCTCTTATCAACTCTTAAAATTTTAAGATAATTCATATAAATAACATAAGCTGCAATTATTTGAAAAGGCTAGTAGGAAAAAGACAAACAAACAAACAAAAATTAAAATTAACAGGAGATACTAAAGAATATTTACAATATTTAATATTTTTGTATAAAAACAAGGTTGCATATTACAATTATTAGAAAACTAGCAAATAACTTTTAACTTTATATGACAATTAACTTAATATCACATGCCTAGAAATAAACACAATTTTGTTGTAAAACTCATTAAAGAAATGAATTAATTCATGTCATAGATAAATGTATTTTTTCACAAAATGGTAAAAAATGTCTTTGGAGTACTAATCCTTTCTAAAATGTCAGTTTCATTCTAACATAAAATAAAAAACAATAAAATATGATTTAACAAACAGTATCAAAACACTTTATATAAATGTTACAGAACATATATTATGTAAGTATAATCTAATAGTAAAATTCAGTTCAACATTAATACTGATTTATAATTATATGTTGCTGTATTAAAAAATCATATATCTTGAATATTTGCTGTAAAGTTATCAATGCTCAAATTTTTTTTCCTGATAAAACCAACTAAAACATACTAGCCTAAAATCATTCTCCATTATATTAAAAAGAAAGAATTGTGTATTCACAAATCTATAAAATTCAAAAGACTTTTCATCTTATTATAGACTTAAGCAAAAGAAAGGGGCTTCGATTTTTTTTCCTTTGATACTTAATCTTGATAACTTTAGAGATATTTTTCAGAAGACAAATGGACATTATGAAGAAGCCTTGTGTCAGCTTCTTGGAAGCTGAGAAATTGCTCAGTCAGAACGTACATAACAAATATTGAGATGGCATGCTATAATGTAAAATGTATCCATTTTTTCCAAAAAAGACCCACTTTCTTTCAGATCACCAGGTTCTCAAGGTTTTTTAGGTTATTTTCTAGACATTGAAAAAGGACACAAAGAATTCAGCAAGGGGTGCCAAGTAAGTTAATCTTCTCAGTTCCTGTGATCTAAAAATTTAAGAAGCCCCCCCCCCCCCAAAAAAAAAAAAAAAAAAACATGAATATTATACAATGATGTAAATTAAATTTCACAACTTAAATAAACAGTTTTACCAGTTTCCATTAAGAATTTTGTAATCTTGTATACTGTTTGATGATTCAATCATTTGATGCTTCTCAGCTTCATCTTTGGTCTTACTGTCACACAAGTAAAATATTAGTTTAAAATGTTACAATACAAACTTTTTATGAGCATAATAAACATTCGTTTTCACATGAAAACTATACTGAGCATATTTAACATTTAAGAGGATAAGAACTTAACGCTTTCATTATTTATTCAATAGGTAAACGTTTGTTACAAATAACTTATCTATTTCTCAATAAAGTTAAGAGAAATCATGCTCAAACAGTATAATATTGCAATCAAATATTGAAATACCTACAAAGATGCAAATAATGGCATTCCAACAGGAAATGGCAGTTAAATTAGAATACTTATCTTTTGCACAAACATAAAGGGGAAGGAGAATTTTTACCCTTTCCATAAAAATTCATTCTTTTAAACTTTTGATTAGACTCAAAAATTTCAGATAGATGGAAACATAAAAAAAAGAATTAAAGAATGGAAAAATCTTATACAAAATTAAGCAAAGTAAATATTTATGCTTGAAATAGTTGTTATTTAAACAACTTTCTTATATACTTTTTTGTACCTTTATTTTAGCAAAGAAATAAAATTTCTATGAACCTAGTCAAAATTTTCTTTATAAGCATTAAATAAATTATAAAAATTGAAATACAACAAAATTTGTTATTTTGAGATGAAATAATCACAAAACAGTCTTCAGAAAATTTAGAGCCATTATATACATATTTTATAAAAGCTTAGCTTTGTAGGAAATGAGAAGAAAATATACACATATTTCAGAAGATGTCTGAAACTGATTAAGCAAGTGCACAATGCATTAAGTAGCCAGATAAGATATAGAGGGGTAAAAACAAAATGTCATTACAAATTTGGTTAGAATCAAGAAAAATGTATCAAAACATTATTTTATAAATTGTTAAAAGGCCAATCCATGAAAATTTTTTAATGATCAAGATTTTTAAAAACAATATGTACTTTTCCCTTTAAAGTTTATAAACACGGAAAACCATTTAACTAATATTACAGCAAATACATTTTTAAACTCACAAATATATCAATCAAACCATATTCATTGTAAACAACAGGGTTAATAAATTTTATCTAGTCAACAAAAAAACAAATGTACAATCTAAAAATACATTATTCAATAATAATGGGTGATATGTATAATGAGAAATCCAGCATTGGTTAAGAGTTGCAAGTAAAGAAAGCAAAGATAAAATAGTGCTTTTCTTCCCCAAGAAAATATGGCTACTTAATCACTTTAACAAGTAGAATAATAGTTGCAAAAATGTATAGTTTGCTTTCTTTCAATTCTCTTTTGACTCTGCAATACAAAGTAGGCAGAGCTGATTTCAAATTAGATGGGATCTTTAAAAATGCATTGTACTATAACTACACAAAATATTTCAAATGAAACAAACAATCATGATTAACTAAAATTACTTATATTTTGCCACAATCTAAAGCATAGAAAT
Source organism: Cheiracanthium punctorium (assembly GCA_038373885.1). Lineage (NCBI taxonomy): Eukaryota > Metazoa > Arthropoda > Arachnida > Araneae > Cheiracanthiidae > Cheiracanthium > Cheiracanthium punctorium. Next base: position 264,069 of record JAWZYV010010725.1, read on the forward strand.
ACATTTTTTAAAACTATTCAGTATTTATAAAAATTACAACTGCCATCTACCTTGTAATTTAAACTAAAAGACACATGGAATAACTGTTTAAAATAGAAAAACTATCTGAATTAGGATAACATTTTAGACAAAACACAATTTTTACAAACTACAATAACTTTTCATTTAATTATTTCTGTATTTTAAATAAAAAGGTACTTTTTACTTAGTTCAACTAAAAACAGCAGAATCATCTTCAAAATTTTGTTTCAATCTCAATTCAACAATTTTTCATGCTTTTAAACAAAAGAAATGAGTTTATAACATTTAAAAGTACATTCAAATAATAGTTAAAAATGAGGATGATAAATTATTTTATTAAAAGTATTACTTTATAGAAATGCTAAAAACACAAGTATATTTGTACCAAATCAATTGCACAAAATGCAGATATACATATACTGATTTTCCAAATTCATTTTAGCTCTACCTTGTTATTTTTTACAATTTTATAAGAAAATTAATTATTAATTCTTAATGGAGCAGTAGCTGAAATATTCAAAAGCCCAAGACTTTACTGTAATACTCCATGTTGCAATATAGATATTTTTATTACAAAGATATATTTGCGGACAGTTACTCCAGTGCAATTTTCAAAAAGAAAATCTACTACATAAAGAAATGTAAACAAGTATAAAAGCTAAAATAACTTTTAAAAAGAGTATAATACTTCTGTAAAACAAAAGAAAACATCATCTGCCATGCAGTGTAAGAAATTTTAAATCAGTATATAAACAATGCTAATAAGTTTAAATTTTAGTCACCAAATAAATAATGTGTATGATTAAAGTAATTAAAACATATATATTTATTTGACAATTTCTTTTAACTATTATACATAGCTTTCTTTTTTCTTCCTGTAAATTAAATAAAATTCTGAATATATAACTACTTAAAAAAAATTGCCTGTACGTTTTACAAAGAGAATGTTACTGAATCACAGATACACAAAGGAACAGTAACCTACATACATCATAAACTAAATCATATGGCTACCATGAAAGCCACAATTACACTGAACTAATGACCGCTACACACAGAGCAATGTGTATGTTATAACAAGATCTGTGAAAATACCGAAGCTATTCCTCTGAATATCCATTACCTAAAAGTGCATCCCCATTTAAAATGGTACCACAGAAGAAAAAAGAAAAAATATATTACTCAGCTGATCAAAAAATCAATACTTGGAAATAAAAGCAGCAGCATCAAGTCGCTATAAAAAATTCAACATTTATATTCAACCAGATTCCCCCCCCCCCCCCCCCCCCCCCCCCGGCGAGTTCCTATATTTTTTGTACTAACATCAATGCATTAAAATTTGTATAACAACATTAATATGACATATGAAGTAAACGCTGCGCAGGCAGCTCTTTCATTGAGGAAGGTAGTAATTTTGATTTGCAGACATGTACCACTCCTTGCTGGCCAGGCCCCTCAGCTGTTCGTTTTGTTCGCGCAAAAACTGATTTGTGGCAGTGAGGTCGACAACCTGCTTTTTCAGTTCTTCAATTTTGTGGAGCAGCCTGGCATTCTCCTCTTGGAGAAGGCGGTAGTGCTGAGGTTGTAACAGCTGGGTCTCCGCCATGGCATTCGCACCACTAAAAGGAGAGAAATTATTTTCGTACGCCTGCCGCTTCGGCTGAGGTTCGCACGGTGTGAAGCCATCGAACTGTCGGTCGAAATTCTCGAATTGGCCCCTTCTAGTGCTGATGCTATTAGTCTCCATGTGATACTGACCGGCTGTGATATGTCTGAACTTGCAGCGTCCTCCCCTTTTGCATTCTCCTTTGAGGAAATCCTTGCAGACAGGAATGCTAGATATCAGCTGACCACCAGCTCCCTTCTGGGATGCACTCTCCATTATATGCTCGGCTATGTACCCACTAGAACGGTACATCTCTTCCTCTTGCTTCGTGCAGTGGATGAAACGGCAGTTGAGTCGGCGGCACTCCTTGTTTTGGAAATCGTGGCAGAATATCAGATCCTTCTTACCCAAGGCTTTGGCCTCGTCGCCTTCCGGGTGCCTGAACTTGCAACTGGTGCCTCTGTTGCAGACATTGCGCAAGTAGTCGCGGCAGATGTTGTCTTTCATGTTGTCTCCATTCATACTGGAATAGTTTGAATAGTTGGAATCTTCATGCATTGGACTGCAAGACATGAGGTCTTCAAAAAAAATAAAATAAAATTATGAAGTATATAACAGAAATTCATGACACATAGCATAAACATAAAATATAAGTTATAAACATTAGATTAAAAACTTCTTAACATATTGATACAATGAGAAACATTTAACACGAAACTGGGGCAACCAAAATATGTTTTCATCTTAAAAGATTCGTAATAAATTGCATAGGATACTGTTCTGACTGCTATATCATTTTGTGTTGCCTGATTTTTCATGCTAAAGCAATCTTTCTGTCAAACATATTTCATTGTATTTTTTTAGCTCACTACAACTGTTATGTTTTATTATATAACTAGCTTCGTGCCCGTTCTTCGCACAATTGGGAGCGAAATTTTTCTTTACATGTGTAATTCGAATTAATTCCAGTGATGTGGAATCTAAAAAAAAAAAAAAAAAAAAGCAAAATTATTTGACTGTTGACGTAAAGTTTGCATCATGAGATCACTAACCTGGCACCATTGCAATATAATGACTCAAAAAACTATGTCAGTATCATTCGAGATCAAAATACTGATAAGCTTGACGGCTTGCAGAGAACTTCTCACTTTCAAAATGTCTTATTTCTACATCATACTGTTTTTAGGTTCAAGTTGTAAGCCTTAAATACTTCAGACACTACAAGAAATGGACTACCGTTTTATTTTAAAACAGCTGCCCACCCGTTCTTCATACACAAAGAAGTTAATATTTTACTAAAATATGATCATAACTGCATGTGACAGAACAGAATTTCCTTAAAAATAAATTCAAGTAATCTCCTCTGTTGAAATTACTGCAGGATATATTAATGCAAATTAGAATTACTTATTGTTTTGTCAGTTGTAAGACAATCATTGAAAAAGGATGAATAGAACACTTTTAATTTCACAAAATATTTATTAACTAAGTATATTGTGATTTATTCGTATAATCCTTACAGATTTACTAATACTACCTATTACGTATATTAATACTATCTATCTTCGCTTCTCCTCTTTAATGCTCAATTTAAAGAAACAGCATAGATTATTTGGCACAAATGGGACCTTTTTATACTATGGTGATTCTTTGCAATTTACGCGTTAGCATAAACAATAATCATTTTACATAAAGGTTGCCATTAAGGAAGCTCTCCATATATATTTAATTTATGCATAGTTTTGTGAGATTGGCATATTTAGCACCACAAAGCATTACATCTCACCGTGGTGGAAAATATCCAAACGGTGCCAATTTAAATATCCATGTATCCAATATAGTGATATCTTATAAATCCTCCATGTTTCTGTCTCCTGGAAAACAAACTGTGTAATCTACAGGCAGGGTTGTTAAAAACCTTTAACTCAGAAAAAACTCAGTTTTATCAGGATTTTTTCAGAAGAAGGAATGGAGTTTCAGAATATTTGGAAAAAATTTTGCTTATTACTAAATACAACTTAGAGCAACTCATTGACTACAAAAATCAATTATAAATAAAAAATGGTTAAATTAATAGTAATAATTAATTACAATATACTAGTCATACATGAAAAAACATATAAATCAGTAACAGGGTCATTCCATGTCAAATCAACACAATTTTGGAAGATTTTCAGAATTGATGTCTCAGATTTTCATGATTTTTGGTATGCAGCACCATACCTGCCAACCTCCTTAAGCCAAAAACAGGAAGACTCGGGTTGAAAAAACAGAAAATTTCACAAAAAATCAGAAGATAAAAATAAAATTTAAAAAATATTTTAAGAACAGAAGCCTGTTTTCCCCAGTGTATATCACCATTTATTATTATTTTTTTTATATTAGTATTGTATAGAAATAAAAACAATATTAAATAATAACAGAAAAGAGCTTACCTGAATTTTTTTTTTTTATATAAGATGAAAAAAGATGGAGTATTTTCACAAAAATAAAAAACAAATAAATGTAAATTTGACTTTATTTTTAACCAAACTATGTTGAAAAATAAACAGATTAAGATTTTTTTTATCTCGTTCAATGTAGCTTTTTCTAATAGTTCATCAGAAAAATTATTTTCAAGCTTTAGTTTTCAATACTATCAAATTTTCTAATGATGAATCACAGAGGGAAGAACGAAATGAAGTTCTGTTAACTAGCAATGAAAGATTTGCTTATAAATGCTTTAACCTCACTCATACTACAGCATTGTGCTGTTAGCTGTTGAAATGATTACCTTAATAAATTATTTTGAAATAGAATTATTAATTTACAATCTTTTCGCACAGTTTGTAGTACAATTTCATATATTGACTAAAAATTTTAAAAAGACTGAAGATTTCATCTTCTGGCAGAAGACCAGAAGATAGCTTAAAAAAACAGAAGTCTTCTGTCAAAACCAGAAGAGTTGGCAGATATGCAGCAATATATCACAGACTTACGAAAAAATACCAAATTTCAGTTATGTAGCACAATTATTTTTGAAGTTATTAATTTTTAAAGATTTAAATTTTTATGAAAAAAATTCATATTGTGGCACCTTTAGATGCTTATAGGCTGGCAACCAGTGATGGTATAAAGCTGAGAGTGGTCTCATTCTAAAGCTGTTGAATGGGGCTTTAATATGATATGCCACAAGATAGGATCCCCTGGTTGCCAGCCTATAGGCATCTAAAGGTGTCAAAATATGAATTTTTTTCATAAAAATTTAAATCTTTAAAAATTAATCACTTCAAAAATAATTGTGCTATATAACTGAAATTTGGTATTTTTTCGTAAGTCTGTGATATATTGCTGCATACCAAAAATCATGAAAATCTGAGACAAAGTCTGAATCAGTGTGTTGATTTGACATGGAATGACCCAACAATAACAACTCCAATCATGGTTTGCTCTTAAATAAATTGACTATTGGTAATAATTTTAACAGTGATATACTAGTGCTTAATTAGAAATTTTTAAACTAATCATTTTTTATGGTTAAAAAATCCTTATTCATTTTAAAACAGATAGGCATGAAACTTTTCTCTAGAAAGTTTTTATGCCTATGTTTAGTCTAATTTTTTTTTTCTTTTCCCCTTAGGTAGTGGTGGTGTGAGGGAGATAGGGAGCTGTTTATAAACTTTACAAGTGGTGTACTGATATTAAGAGATGTATAATGTACGTAATAAAAGTTGAAATTTTGAAAAAACCCACCCGGGTTTTTTCGGGTTGGAAAATCATAACAACCCTGTCTACAGAAGCTTGTTTAGAATTGCTTTAATAGTGACAGGATGTTAGAGTTGCAGAGTTTGCAAATTTCACACATTTTTAAAATTTATGACACCACTGTTTAACTGCCATAAAAGATGCCCTGGTTGGTTGAGGGAGTTAATTTGGATATTTCGCACAGTAGTTTTCAAAGGGTGTCATATTAAAACTTACAACGACGTTGAAAAATTTTTTGCTTTATATGGGACCACTATGAAGGAATATAATCCAACGTTAAAATAAAACTATACTCGTTACATGCATATGTTAGGAAACATATATGCCTGCAGCATAATTAAATGCCCAAAATAAAAAAAGTAAATGGAAAATTTTTAATATATCGCACTTTAAAACAAAACTCAATTTTTAAATAAGTAACGGATTAAAGTACCACTTATAATAATAATAATCGTGAATTTCTTGGTTTAAAATAATTTTAAAATATTTTAACAAATAATTTTTTTTTACGTAATTCTTAATTTATTTCTGTAGTAAGTTTTAATCAAAATATCGCCTCCTTGTGTTAAAAAAAGAGAAGGAATAAATGCGTTAAAACTGTGGCATAATGGCATAATTTTTACATATCTTAAAGCAATTGACGTAATAGATCCTTACTTGTGAATTGAAAATCTGGTGCACCATTTAAAAACTATCGATAGGTTTGGGGGAAAAAAAAAAAAAAAAAAAAACCTTTTTTCTAATCCTTTCTGTGCAAATTAACATAAATTCTCATGCCATGATTTATTAATGCAATGGCGTAAGCTCTCCATGTTGATGCAATTAAATTCTAAACATTACTACATTAAAATTTGTAAAAAAATCACCTAATTTACATATTTTTTTCGTTTTTATTTTAAAAGAAGGAGAAAGGAATGTTTCACGATTTGTCAAAATATCAAAAAGTTATGATGGATAGAATTCAAGATGCAACAGTTTAAAATTATTTTATGAAAAAAAATTGTCAAAAAAGATACTTAGGGCGTGTTCAGATTGCCACTTTTGAGTAACTCGAGTTACTCGGGAAAAACCCAAGCCGTCCATGATGCCCGATTTGAGCTACACGAGGAGATAAACAAAGCGTTCATGCTGCTTCTAAATGAAAGGCTATAGTATTTTAATTGAATAATTTGGGAAGCTTGTTCACTAGTTGAAGAGCGAAAAAAAAAAAATCGTTCAGTTGTTATCAATATTATTAGTTAAAAAATAAGCTTGAAATTGTTTCGTACGCGTCAGTCAGAATGCGTTTTGCCTAGTTAATTCGGGTTTTCCCTTACGCACTCAGTTAGAACGCGTTTTCCCTAGTTAATTCGGATTTTGACTGATTTCGGGTTTTGACTGTAACATATATATATTTCAAAGAGATGCTTGTAACTTGTTCCTTTGTCTAGTAAACAAAAGAAGAATTTCTATTCTCAATACTTAAAATGATTAGGTACTGCTGAACTTGTAGGGGCAGAGATTAATTTAACATTTCTCCAGCAGGGGATAAATAGTATCCCTGGTACGGTCAATATTTCTCTAGCCAGGGATGATCCCCGGCATAACCCCCATCAATTCGCACCCTGACCATTGGACATGACAAATGATTAATATGATAATTAATGCCTTTTTATAGTACAATTTTATACAATAAGCTAATTATTAATAATAACAATTCTATAAATTTAGAATAAATAGAAACAGATAAACTTATCAGAAATAAATGTCCTATTCTCGTAGCTTTGAAAATAACATTACCTAAATAAATCATAATCCTTTATAAATATTTATTAATAAATACAATTTAACAGATCATGTTTTATGTGCAATATGATCAAACAAAATTATGAACATACAACAGTGTTAATCACTAACAGGAGAATAGAGCAACATAACAAAACTACGCTAGCATATTTTTTTAATTTATTACAATGTTTCAGAAATGGGCCTTGAAGCTATGATCAATAAAGAAAAATCTGTCGGAAATATACTACAGTTCTTAAGGAAATTTCGAGTGAATAAAGTTTGATGCAGTAAGATACCAACTTTCAATGCATCCTTCATTAACAATTTAGAGGTGAAATTTAGAAATAACTAAACAAAGTACGTCTAAAAGTAACTAACATTCAGAACGATTAATATAAAAATCTTTCCATAGTCAATAATAATTACGAAGATTATCTTAATAGAAGAATAAATAAAATAGAGAATTTGCAAACATAAAATACTTAATGATTTGTCGCGTAAGTTCTTTCGTGGCATTATATCATGTGTGTAACTCTTATAATCCCTGAAAATCTGAATTTTGGGACTGAATTTTAAATATTTATTCTAATTTTCTAACTAAAAACAGAAAATTCTTTTAAAATCAGAGAGCCTACACACTTTACTGATAAGAAAAATAACTATAATAAAAAAGCACGTCCATTAGCTTTAATCATATTCATTGCAATCTTTGTTCATGAAAATACTTAACAAAATACACACTTGAGTATAAAATTCATTAAATTTAGAACATATGATCGAAAATTCAGAAACAAATGAACAAGAAATATTACAAATACCTGTTCTAGGGTTAAAACAATATATCTGCAACTGTTGCAGAAACAAATGATAAATGCATATAAAACAACGAGAGGATTAATTACAATAACACTCAATAAAAATAAACAGAAAAAAAAAATATCAGATTTATACTATCTCGTCATTTAAAGGTACAAAAATGCTCTTGATACGGTGTAATGTTTAAAAGGTTGCATTATAGCTGATGCCATACTTTTGAAAATTAATGTTTTTATATCATAACATTCCCTCACTACAGTGAAAAGCATCAAAAGGATTATAAGTTTTTTTGGTGAAACTGCAATTTATCTTTAAGCATGACAGTTAAAATTACAATATTTGTTTTTGAATTTTGGAGAAATGCATTCAAAGGAATAAAAAATCCCTAGTTAAAGGGAAAATTGTAAAAGGTCCTGAATCTGCGCATGCTCATAGTAAACAATAACGTAATCACATGATTCCAGATTCTCTCAAACTGTATCCAAAAATCTTGTAAACATTTGGCCTGCTTGGTGAATGAATTGGGGCTGGGAATGGTGGTAACTAGCTAAAGTCCTGTCACATGATTCCCGAAGATATAAATATTTCTTCAAATTTAAGAAATATTACTTACTGAAGACCTCTCTTGTTTATATGTTTTATCGCATCTAATAGTAGGTGAATCACAATTCTTTACAATCGATATATGAATGGAAGGATTTTTTTTAGTGCTTTCGGGATTAGAAAACTTTTCTCCTTTGTTGGATACATTATAGACCTTTTTGATTAATAACTTCACTGTTTTACTTTCTCTAACTTTATATCTTAAGCATTGACATCTGATTCGCCTTTTCCTGTAATATTAATATACTTCTAAATTCACTGAAATTTTAAAAGTAAAGTATGCTTATTCCTGGATTTTTATTCTGATATTTTGGGGAAATATACCTTCTTTTTATACATTTATATTAATTTTGCTTAGATCATTGTGTGTCTACAAATGGATTTTCCAAAACAAAAAAAAAAGTACAAAGAACATAAAAGCTTTAAAGGTCAAATGTATCTTTATTCAAATATAATCATATGTAATATAGAATGCAACAAAAAGATAATTGTTGCTTTTTACAAATTTTTCTTGTATTTTACTAAGCTAATGAATATTGAATTATCTGTATAGTAAAAATTACAATAAACTGTCGATTTTTTTTTCTTTTTAACCTTTGGGTTTCTAAATTAGAATTAAATCAAAAAAAAAAAAAAAAAATAATAATAATAGGTTTTTTTATTCTAATCGGTTTCATTTATTAAATGTTTGTATTTCATACCTGTGCATAAAAGTGTCTCAAGCTATTTAGATAAACAAATTATATCGAAACTCAAGATGTAGTTCTGTATCATGAATTTACTTGCTGTAGAACAAATATTCTTTTATATAGAAATAAAACCAATGAAGTAAGGTATAGTACTTTTCTATTAAGAAGGAACTCATAGTATTATTGTTATTTATTTATTATTATTAGGGATGCACTGAATACCATATTTTGGCGAATAATGAATACCGAATATTCGGTTGAATTTCTAACCGAATACTTGGTTAAAATTTATTAAACTTTGCATATCGATTAATTTAATTAGTTTCTTTTTAAACAGTATTTAATATTTCATATGGTGTTAAACTTTAGAAATTAAAGTACTGCAAAATTTAATATCCAATTGTTTCTTTTATATATTATTAATAAATATTCATGAAATTATGATCATTCTTTTAAACCTGCATATTTCATTAAAAAAAATTACCAGTTAATTCACTTTACACATTCACGAACACTTAATAATGAGGTTCTTTTTTTCTTGGTTACTGTTTCATATTTAAATGAGTTAGTAAGGTTAATGTAATGTCATTACTTTGAATTTGATATTAGTAAGTAACAGTTTGAATTAATTTTGTACTATGGTACTATACTATAACTTTCATTCATGGTATAAAAAAATGTGTTTGTTTACCAATTGTTGGATATTAAAATTTGTTTACTATTTGGTTGCCCAATATTGAAGTATTCGGCTGAACCGAGTATTCAGTTTGTCTACCGAATAGGCAGCATACTGAATACCAACCAAATATTCAGTACATCTCTAATTATTATTATTTATTTTTTTTTTTACAATGTATTAACCCCTTGTGCACCAGGCCAATTTATCTATAAACAGGGTGTCTACCATTCAGGAAAATGGAAAATATGTCAGGAAAGTTATACATTTTTAGAAAGTGATTCCATCAACCTTTCAAGTTATTAGGCAAGTTGGAGTGTATAGGCTGATTAATTTTATTTTTTACCAACTATGCGAAAAATTCCAGAGCTGGGAATCGAACCCAGGACTGCCGCATAACGTGCGGGTGCTCTACCACTGAGCTCCTCTGGGACGATTCCCAGATGAAATTTCTCGCATTAGAGCCGTTGGCATTTATGGCGTTGGAATCGTCCCAGAGTAGCTCAGTGGTAGAGCACCCGCACGTTATGCGGCAGTCCTGGGTTCGATTCCCAGCTCTGGAATTTTTTGCATAGTTGGTAAAAAATAAAATTAATCAGCCTATACACTCCAACTTGCCTAATAATATGTCAGGAAAGTCTAGAAAAAGACTGGAAAATGCAAAATGGGTTAGGAAAATTCACCAAAGAATAAAAATTTCTTGTTTTTCTTTTTTTATCTTTTCTTTTTTTTTTTTTTTTTTTTTTTTCCAACTCCAAAAAATGGAAAATGCTGACAAAGGTTAGTTATGTTTAAGGAGAAAGAATAGGATAGAATGTTTGTGGGAAATGCAATGCTTGCACCTGCTCTATATTCTACAGTGAGATGCTTCCTGTCAGAAGAGTCAAAAGCTATTCAGGTACTTACGTATTATCCCGGCAGACTGCCAGGAACGAGTGATTTTTTGCCAAGATAAATGCCGTACACATGAAATTACTGATAGTTTGGAATACGATTGGCAACAGTTTGCCAGCACATTTGACGAAAAAATTGTTTGGTGGTAAGACTGCTGGGATAATACTTAAGTACTGCTATTTGTGTTTGAAATTCAGAACATTAGATTAGGAAAGCTTTAGTATTGGTCCCTTTCTCAATTTCTTTTGTTGGCGACAAAATCTAACCCAACTTTGATTTGAGTTAGATTTTGTCGCCTCTAACCCAAATCAAACTTGGGTTATTGCCAACCCATGTTTGCCTCACTGATGCCAATTGTTAGGTTGAGCCTGTAGGTAATGTGCAGAAATTTGTATACAGCCCCAATGCAGATAAAAAGCCTTTATTAAGAAAGTGCGATTCCAGAAAAATCTGCAGGCGTTAAAAACCGTTCATTAGTGACCACCTGAAGGTCGACTAAAAACATGCGGTATTCTCAAAAGAATTTAGCACAAAAGTTGCGTCAGGAGTTTAATAAAAGCAAGTCTCAAAAATATACGGAATTGAACAGAATAAGGGATAATGTTGGAAGGAATGGAATTCATGCACGTGCAAAAATCATTGATATCATAGAAAAGTGTACTTCAGCTAAATGTCAGGACAGGAAATTTATTAATAATTTTAAGCGTTGCGCTCGGAAGAGTTAAAAGAAATCTTGGTGAAAGTCGAACATATAAATTTCATCTTTTGGCGTTCTTTGAAAAGAGTGGGAAAAACGAATGTCCGCTAGCTAGAAATCATTTTTGTGTATCGCGGGACGCCTTGCAGTTTTTACAAAAAGAGCAACTGCGACAGAAGAGGGAACCATTGAATGCCTGCCTGACCTTTGTGGTTAGGACGTGCGGTCAATTTGCGGGAAGCTTTTGATGTTGGTCGGTGAGAATTCGTAGGCAAAGCTTCAGAAAAGGAAAAAATGTAATAAACATCAAGGGGAGAAAAATTGAAAATAAAATTTAAGAAAAACATGGCGGTGTTGACGATAAGGCTGTAGAAATCCAATGAGAAAGTGTGAGAATTGAGAAATAACCAATGGCAAGTTAGAGAGAGGTAAATTTCGGGCAAAAGAGTTAGTAACTGGTCGGTTTAGGAGAATTAGGAGCCACAGAGTGGCTAAACTAATTATTTACGAGTTTAGGGAAGAAAAATGGGGGACGAAGATTTGAGCAAAACTGGACTGCACAGCCAGAGAAGGCAGATTTCCACATTTTATTAGATTTTTCCAGAGTTTTACATACGTGATAGTGGATATTTATATAAATAAGTGTGTTTAGAAAATAAATCTAAAATGATCATCACTGCTCTGCACCGGATTACAGGTAAATTCCAATTACCATCCTTTCCATATTGAGTGACTTATTTTTAATAATTAATAATATTGTTTATAATTGCTAAAGTAGTTAGAATGTGTTTTGGTAAACAATAATAATTTAATTGTTCTAAATTAAGCCATTTTCGAGATCAGTTTAAATATTTTTTTTGTAAATGTAAATAAGATTTTTATATTTAATAAATGTGTGTTATAGTTAATATTTTAAATCCATTTATTTTCTTTCCTCAGAAAACACAGCGCAACATCAAATTTTATTTTATACTTATTTAGAACAGTTTAAATAACTTTGTAAGTTAAAATAAATTACCGATGGGGCTTTATAACAATGAATCCAATTATTTCATACCTTATTTCACGGCCAAACTAAGGTTTAAATTATTTCATCCATTTATTACATGTTTTAATATGTCACGCATCGTAACACAATTGTAAACAATATGGCATTGGTTTCCGACATGTTGGACGATCTTCGCTCGTTAACTTTGCTTATGATATTTTTTAATGGCTTTTAAATATTTTTTTATGTAAAGTATTATTTTTTTAACAGATTTTAAATTTACACATAAAGCCTTGGTTTAGTAAAATTTAATTAATTTTTATGCTCCCCTCAACCCCCATGTCTCCTTTTAGTAAAATTATTTAATAATGCAAATAAATACTATTCTAAAGACGTAATACTTACACAAAAAAAAAAAAACATAAATAAAAAAGACATTAAAAAATTAACATATATTTTAGCATTCTGACAAAAACATTCCAAAGCTAGTTTAAAAAAAAAAAAAAAATAAATAAATAAATAAATAAAAAAAAAATCTCATACCTTGATTGAAGTCTCCAAAAGTATTGCAATATATACCGTTCGACTGAACGGCATAAAATTTTTTATACTTACACATTTGAGAACTAAGAATATATTCTAACTGCGTTACTTTTGATGTTACTCACCACTAGATGGCACTGCAATGCATTATTATTTTAACTCGCCACTAGATGACGCTGCAGCAGGCCAAATTTTTGACCATTCAAACGGTGGCTATGAAAATCAGTATACATAGCTATTTGAAAAATGAGAATATTTTGGCGTTATACATTTTGCTATAACTCGCCACATGACGGCGCTGTAGCAAATCATTACTTTAATTAACCACTAGATGGCCCTGCAGTGTATCACTTCTTGACTGTGCGAATAATCGCTATGAAAATAGGTATACATAGATATTTGAACACGGGGAAGAGTTTGGCACGATCCATTTTCCTATAACTTGACACTAGATGTCGCGTCAACACATGAACTTCAAGACTATTCAGCCGATCGTCATGAAAATTCGTATACATCGATATCTGAATGCGAAGATTTAAATAATAAAATCAAAATATCTCAAATTATTTCACAGTACAAAAGACCAACTGCATAATTATTTGTTGCTTTTACCCTAAACAAAGGAATATGAAAATATTAGTCGAAAAAGTTCTAGCAAAAGAATGTTAATTCATACAAAATTTTAAATAAACAGTCGGTTTGAACCTAAACATCATTTTAAATTTAATAAAATTAAATAATGAATTTAAATTTAAAATAAAACCATAACTGCACGTTGTCACCAGCGAGCAGCCATCTTCTGGAAATAAAAAGCTGGCTTTACGATTAACATATCTTAACTTCTGATCATCAAACGGCCAGGGTTCGTTGATTAAAATCACGATTTAAATCAAGGGATTTTTAAAAAAAAAATCTGTGATTAAAATCATTTTTCAAAAATGGATTTTGTATTGATAGAATGTATTCTAAATAAAAATCTTCAACACTCGAATGAAATTAATTTCTTATATAGCATTAGATGGCACTGCAGTGGTTTAGGGAATCCTTCAAGGTAAGGGAGGGGTGACTTTTGAGTGCGACAGTGTGAGAACAAAAGAAATTTGATCAGGAAAATTGACAACACTAGAATTATTTCAGATTTTAGAACACGATTGTTTAGGATTCAGTGTTCAGAGAGCTATTGCTAAAGTACAAGGATAATGGCAGGAAGGAAGGAAGATGGTATTTGGATGTACTTTAATAAAGAGCAGACAGTTTCTGGAAAAGGTGTTAAAGCCAAATGCAAGAACTGTGGAAAAGTTATGATGGGATTAGTAGCCAGAATGAAAGCACATGTAGATAAATGTTTCTCCTCTGACAGAAATGATATTAATAGTGATCAACCTCAAGGAACAATTGAGAACAATTTAACTTGTACAAAATCTGAGCCAGCCAAACCTACTATGAAAAATCAGTGAGATAGAAAATGATGTTGGTGTTCTTAAGAACAGCATGAATGATTATGTCATAAAGACCACTAAAACTCGAAAGCAAATATTAGATGAGGAAGTGGCAAGATATATTTATGCCACCCATTCTGCTTTTCATCAGGTTAATCATCCCCAATTTATAAAGATTATTTCTGCTTTAAGGCCAGGATATACTGCTCCAAATGAAGTAGAAATAGGTGTAGCATTACTTGATAATATATATGATCAAGAAAAAGAAATTGTTTCATATTAAAATTTGTTTATCTATGCACTTATTATATTAAAAGCTAAAATAGCATAAAATATATTTTATATATATTGTTTAAAATGTCATACTACTTTTATAATATGCACAATAAATTCATATTAGGAATTTTTAAAACATCTTTAAAAAGATCCGATTTAAATAAAAAAAATCACGAACCCTGCAAATGGCAGAGTTACCATAAATGCTTTCTTTATCACGTCAAGAAAAAGTTGCCTAAATAAAAGCATGCCCAAAAGGACTAATACTAAAGTTGTACCTAAGAGGAGAGGATACACAGGTGCTAAGTACATAAATACCCCAAAGCAGAGTTGGTGAATATTGGTCAAATCGTACGTCCATGGTGCATTATGTATGACGTTATAAGAACATACGCATGTACATCCCTGGTGTGCAAGGGGTTATAGTGAGCAAAATTTTAAGACCAATGTGAAGTTGCTCTCTGTAACCCCTTGCGTTATGTTTTTATTTATGTTAAAAATTTTGTGCAATATTTTGTGAAGTTATTAGACTAATAAAAAAAAAAATTCCAGACCTGGTGCTGATATTTTAGGTTCTTGATCACTGATATCAAAGTTGTGGGCAGGGTTTTACCTAGTTGGGTGTACCTAATTTATGTATTGGCATACATATACACACACATGCATATACCTGATGATTCAAAATAGATGTTAAGGTGATTATTTTTTAAACTGTAAGTGATTGTAAACATACTTCCAATTAGAAAGGTTCGTCAAATTAAAAGTAGCTTTCAGATATGGCATTTTTTTACTGATAGGTTGTATACATATTAAACTACAAAATTTAATTTTTATACAGTCCCTCCTTTCCTACCCTTTATATTTAGAAGAATGTTGCTCTTTGCCTAAGAAAATTAACAATACAAATCCCAAGACTCTACGTGAAATAGTTAGCGAGATGTATCAATTTGAAAATTTTGGCATTTGTCGCCAAGCAATAAGGGGATGTCTCTAAAGTGAAAAAAATGTAATTACTTTTCAAATGAAGTTAATGTATGTTAATAATCATTCAATAGACACAGTTGACTTTTGAAATTCTAATTTAGCTATAATTTTCCTATAACGCACGTTTGGCAGTTTTCAGTGAAAGTTATGACACCATAGTAACCCACATTATTTTGTCATTCCCTTTTACACTTTAAAATTCCTTCTCTAGAAATGTGATGTAATTACTGGATGACTCCTCTAAAAGACTAAATTGTATCTAATTCAATAACGCTGTACCAATCCATTCTGTTAAAACTGTACCTGTTAATTTCACACGTTTGAACGCGTTTAATTCCCTTTCTCAGCCATAGGATCATTATTTAACTTTTATCAACTCATAGTTGGTCCCCTAAAGTAAAGATTTTCTCACTTTAAAACTGATGCCAAATAGTAGGTAAAGTGGTGTAACTCTTCATTTTCAAAATTAATTTTCTCGCTAACTATTCCATGTAGAGACACGGGATTCATTTTATTAATTTTCTTAGGCAAAGAGCAACATTCTTCTAAATATAAAGGGTAGGAAAGGAGGGACTGTATCAAAATAAAATTTCGTATTTTAATGTGTATACAACCCCCAGTAAAAAAAATGCCTTATCTGAAAGCTACTCTTAATTTGATGAACTTTTCTGATTGGAAGTATGTTTTGATCACTTACAGTTTAAAAAATAATCGCCTTAACATCTATTTTGAATCACCCGGTATATATCTTATGAAATAAAATTAACCAAAGTCATTACATATGATGATGACACCTAGGGAGTGGGATCCTGCACTAATGTTTTCTGGACTAGTCCCGTGGCATCAGTACTGTAGTCCTACGGGATTGAAACTAAAATATAAATTAGTTTTATTACAATTTTATGCCACCTTCCCTTCCCAATCATCAATTGCCCAAAAATTGTTGCATATGTGTATGTATATATGTTGCATGTACTATCTTCTCTCATAACACATGAATCCATAATTACAAGCTTTAATTTTAAGTTTTAATTTTTCTAATTCTCCAATGGGAGTCTGTATGAAATATAATCTAAATTTTTCGCTAACTTCCAAATCTCCAAGTGAATAGAAATATTTCATACTAATTTTCTTCTTAGTGAACAATCATGAATCAGTTATAAAAAGTTTTAATTTTTTTTGATTCACACTTTTAACTATTTTATTAAAATTAGATCAAGACTAGGAAGACGAGTGACTTTTTGCACACAGCACATGCATATTTTCTTTTTTAGCAACTAAGAACTAAGTATATTATTTTGAATATCATAACTATAATTTTTATACTTCTGTAACTTATTATATTAATTATCAAATATCATTAATTATTACTATTAAAAGTTAAACTTCATGGTGCTTAAAATCTTACTTTTTCCTATTTTTTTCTGTTGAAATGAATTCTTAGCTGAATGAAATGCCAATCGCGTGGGATTGCAGGATCAGTAAGTCTCAATCCCGAAATCTCATGAAATAAAAAACAATGCAGGATTACATTCCCTAATGACACCTCAAGAATTTAAAATTTCTGAAGAATGGTTGAAAATGTTAAAGCATAAACATAGATCTTGACAACTAATATGGCAATTCAAAATATCACTCAGGCTTAATTTTTTTTATTGTACTAAGTTAAAATATTTAAAAATAAAGCTGGTACTTACGTATTATCCTGGCGTTCATTCCTGCCAAACTATTTTTTCATCAAATGTGCTGGTAAGCTGTTGCCAATCGTATTCCAAACTATAAATAATTTCATGTGTCTGGCATTTATCTTGGCAAAAAATCGCTCATCATGGCAGACTGCCGGGATAATACATAAGCACCATAAAATAAAACTACATGTATTTTCATGTTAATTTCTCCCCCCCCCCTCTCCGATTCCACTAGGTATACAGTGCACCTCCTTCAGTGTTGTTATTATTTTTTCCAACCCCCAAAAAACCCAAGTAGGTTTTTTTTTTTTTTTTTTTTCCAAGTTCTGACATGTTCCAGGTCTCATCCAGCACTAGTAGAGTACTCATATTTCATTGTTCAAATCATCAATAAAAATAAATTTATCTAAAAGCAAACCATGATTTTGATTAGTATTATCGATTATGCATTTTTTTATAATTAATTTTTATAATTGATGATTATTATTGTATTTAAATATTTTTTCATCTGTAATTGATTACTGTAATCAGGTTTTTTTTTTTTTTTTTTTTAGTTACATTTAGTAATGAGTAGAATTTTTTCAAACATTCTGAACCTCCTCTCCTTCCCTTTTAAAAACCCCTATAAACCAAACGAGTTGAGTTTTTTCTTTAAAAAACTTGGGCATTTGACTTCCTCTCCTCAACCTCCCAGCATCCATGACTGGTATCCTCTTTATAGAAAAGTGCATAAGATTTTTAAGCATGTTTACTGATGATTCAAAACCTGTTTTTATGAATTATGTGAATATTTTTAGTAAAACAATCTGTCTTCCTAGCATTATTTTATTTATTTTTCTAATCTTTATGTTTACTTATTTCAGATCAGTCAACATGCCAGAATTTTGGCTAATATCAGCCCCAGGCGATAAAACATGCCAACAGACATGGGAAAAATTAAACACTGCAACAAAACCTAATAACCTCTCTATTAATTACAAATTTCATATTCCCGATTTGAAGGTAATTATATCTTTCTATTTTACTATTCCGAATGGTTTCATTGAAATTGTAGCCGTTATCATTATATGCAGCCTGTGTTTTTATGCAACACTACTTCACTTCTTGGATTTTTTTTTTTTTTTTTTTTTGCTGTCCCCTTACTCCTTCTGAATTGCAATGATCTGTTTTAAAAAAACAAATATGTTCAATCGTAAATGCTCTCTCTAAGAAAAAATAGTATATGTAGTGAAGTTGAGAAATGAACTCATAAAGTGAACACATAGCAAAAAAAGTTATATTTAAAGGTTAAAAAAAAAAAAAGAAAGAAAAAGCATGAAAGAAGATACTGCAAAACAATTGTTTTAGTGGTACAGTAGGTTCACCCTTCTTCAGTTGCTGAAGATGATGGCATGGCATATCATACATGCCAAAACTGGTCTGCTGTTTTAATTTTTGTACTGGTGCTTTTATACATTGTTTATTGATGCTTATTTATTACCTTCTGTGCCAAACTATGTTTGCGCTTATTAACTTTTACCTGGCATAAACATGAAATCTTTTATATATTAGTGTTTTATTTTTAATAATTTTACCAACAGGTTGGTACACTGGATCAACTTGTGGGTTTAACCGATGATTTGACAAAATTGGATACCTATGTGGAAGGCGTCATGAGAAAATTAGTGCAGTACATGGAGGAAATATTAGAAGATCAGAAAGATCTTTTGAGAGAAAATTTGAGCGTTAATAATGGTAAAGTATTATATATATTTGTGATTTTGCATAGCATTATTTTATACCTAATTTCATGCTTTAAAAGTCTTTTAAGCCTTTTAGCATAAAATCTATTAGCATAAAACAATTTGCATGTTTCAAAGCCCTTAAAATTTCAAAGCTTTCTTTAATTGAATTTCATTATATTGAAAATTTACTGATGCCCCAAAGTGTTACATAAAAAACTAACCTTTACATTGATTTTCAGTGTGTTTATACATGTCTGTAAACATTCAGGTTATTTCAAGTTTTAAATGGCCAATTTATTTATAGCTGATCTTCCAAGTTATTTAACAAAGTTCACTTGGGATTCAGCCAAGTATCCTACTAGGCAACCACTTCCAAACATTTCAGAAATCATCAGCAAAGTAACATAAATTTCCTTTTTATTGATACTCTTTTATTTATATGTGTGTATTCATTAATTTATTGAAATGCTTTTTTTTTTTTTTTTTTTCTGTAGCAAGTGCAACAAATCGAAACCGATTTGAAACAGAAGGCTGCTGCTTATAATAGTTTGAAAACGAGTCTTCAGAATTTAGAAAGAAAGCAAACGTAAGAAGGTGCTATTTCTCTCAATCCCAGAATTTTGTCCCCTAGTGCTAAAAAAATTGGTTTTCGTCTAGCCTTTAGTATCATCCACCCAAATTTCTCGCCAAAAGACATTGCCAAGCCTGGTGATAAATTGTCAAATGTAGCAACCCACAGAGTTTGCACCGCCAAGCCCAACTAAGAGAGATATATATCGGCCAGTCAGCGAGTGTCGATTACAGTGTCACAGTGAAGCTAGTTTTTTTAGCACTAGGCTGCTATTTCTCTCAATCCCAGAATTTTGTCTGTGCGATCTTGTAGACAGGTTTTGTAGGCGTGAACTGGCACGGTGAAGATCTTTTCAAATGTGTTTGCCAGATGACAAGGAGGGGGGGAGGGATTAATAAAATTTTGAAAGTCGCACAAGGTGTGCAATTTTTGATAATTGATAGCTAAGTTTGGTGCCAAAACGCAACAATTTATTATAAATATACCAGCCACCTCCTTTTGAGATCTGCAATGGAGTAAAAACCTCCTTTTACTGTCCGAAACTTGGAGATTGCACTTCTTGAGGAGTGGAACAGTATTCCCCAAAGTCTTATCGATAGCATCATCGCATCCATGAAAAACAGGTGTGCAGCAGTAGGGATGCACCGAATATTCGGTTAGTATTCGGTATACTGCCTATTCGGCAGACAAACTGAATATTCGGTTCGGCCGAATACTTAAGTATTCGGCAACCGAATATTAAACAAATTTAAGTTATTTACCAATTGGTAAACAAATACATATTTTTTATATCATGAATGAAAGATATAGTATAATACCATAGTACTAAATTGATTCAAGTTGTTACTTACTAATATTACCTGGGAATAAGCGTTAGAAACTCTTAGAAAGTCCTCCTACCAAGGCACCCCCATCCTTGCCAGATAGTCCTAATGTGGTGTTCCATAATCACACAAAAAACTATCACAATAAAATTAGTTTTAATGTAAGAGAAAACACTCAGATGTTAAATTTGAATTTTTTTGCTTTTCAATTTTTCTTAAATCTTATGACACTGTGGGGAGAGCGTGTGGCAAGAGCTGGGTTTGAACCCAGGGACTTATGGATGGTAGAATGAGGTGCAATCCAGCTTGGCCAAAAGGTACCTATTCGACCGGCCTTCAATTGCCGGGTGTTGTGCGCGCGGAGGTGATCGTGCCGCCACAACACATTACAAACCTTGCTATTACTAACTGATTTAAGTTTGAAACAGTAACCAGGAAAAAAAAACTCATAACATTAAGTGTTCATAAATATGTAAAGTCAATTAACTGCTAATTTTTTAATAAAATATGCAGGTAAAAAATTACTAACATTTCACTAATATTTAAAAGAGTTATTAATAATATGTAAAGGAAACACATTTTTATATTAAATTTTGAAGCATTTTAATTTTTGAAGTTTTACACCATATGAAATATTGTTTCAGAAAAAACTAATTAAATTAATCATTGCAAACAAAGTTTAATAATGGTTTAATGAGTTTAATAAATTTTAACGAAGTATTCGGCTGAATATTCGGTTAGAATTTTAACTGAATATTCGGTATTCGTTATAATATGGTATTCGGTGCATACCTATGCAGCAGTCTTAGCTGTTCGAGGAGACCACATGCCGAACTAAAAAACTTGCATCACTAAACAATACTTTTTTTTAATCGTTTACATGTAACCAAATTGCTGCCCTAAATCATCTTTTCATGTTTATTCCATATTTTCAAAGAATTAAGGCTTTATTACAAATTATCTTTTTTTCTGTATTGCACATTGATACGCATGTACTATCCATTTTATGCCAATATGTGGCTGTCTCACACAGTTTTCTTAACTTCTTTGCTTGCTACCCTAATTTTTTTGAGCTGTGTAGTTACTACTGCAGTATATGATTATCACTCCATACATAAAGCACACTGACTAATCTTTTTATATATGTGTGTGTGTCGCATGTCGAAATCAAGAGTAAAGATGTGAAATTTTCCTAAAATTTGAAAACTATTGTTTTAAATGATGCTTTAAAATTAATTTTCCCCTTATGGTGCCATATAAGTTTTTGTACTGTGAAAGAATGCTCCTATATTTTAGAAGCTAAAAAATTAAACAGATCTATTTTTATTTTTAACTTGTTGTTGAAAAAAATTATTCTTGATTAAAGAAATTAAATGCATAACCTTAAAAATTCTGTTCCATACCTGTATAAACTACAAAAGAAAGAATTATAATTTCATTATAAATAAAAGGGATTCACTTTTTATTTATCAATCTCTAAAAGTAATTTAATTTGAAATAAGCTAAAAATGGCTTAATATAAATTAATATTAAGTGTTTAAAACAGAAAAAAGGCATTAAACCTATGTTTGGAAAAAAAATAACTAATCTATCATCAATATCTTATCAAAAGTCATGGTTAAAATTTGTTTGCTTCTGCCAGTAGTGTACACATAAAAAGAATATTTTAACTGCTTATATTTTAAGTAACATTTTTTATGTACATATATGTAAAGATATTTAGTTTTTGTAAATTATAAGTCAATTATTAAAAAATACTTTAATGATATATGAAACATGTTTGCAATTGATTCTTCTGATGTCATTATATTTATTTTTAAAATAATGAAAAACATACTTAATAACTAAATACATGTTTAGTGCCAGATATCTGGCAACCAAAGGAGCTTCAGATATCCAGTATCCAGCAAAATCAATATCCGTTACATCCCTAATTAATAGCCTAACCAACATAGAAAAGTCGCCAGTTAATAGGCATTTTCTTAATTTTAGTTGCCAAAAAAGTAGCTTTATTGCATAATTTTGTAGTAAAAAAATAAACATGTCACTTAACTTCAGTTAAGAAGGAATGAATACAATAAGAATTAAAAAACTTCATTTGTTATATAACAGAGGGTACAGGGTGTACCAAAAAGGTGGTAGCAGGCTTTAATTCTTTATCTATTAGACATAAGTGGGCAGTGTAAATTGAAACAATGGTCAAAATAATACTCTGTTAAGAAAAAATTTCTCCCGTTAATTTTCAAAAAGTTACACTTCCTAAATTTTTATATGCCCCCCCCCCATACAAAAAAAATGTCCCAGTTATTAAAATGTGCCCCATACACTAAAGAGGTGATATAAAATTTGAGAACAATACCTTTAAAAGTCTCAGAGATATGAAGATAAATATAATGTTGACTGCTTATTTCTGACATTATTTTGAACATCTTTTTAATTTACACTGCCCACTTTTCTCTAATAGATAAAGAATTAAAGCCTGTTACCACCTTTTTGAGACACCCTGTGTAGTCCATTCATTTTTTTATAGTACAGTTTAAATAAATAGATCAGACTTTTTTATGAACGATCAATAACAACTTTTAAAAGAAAGGGAAGTTGACAAAAACCGAAATCTGATTTTCAAATTGGTTGCCTGGAGTAAGCTACAGGTAGACAAAAACTTGAAATAGTATGAAAATGGCAATTTTTATTAAAAAAAAGTTGCCCAAGTTGCCTTATCTTTAAATTAGTAACAAAAGTCGCATTTTTAGTCGCCAGTGACACCCTGTCTTTACGTATATTCAACTATATAAATCTAGAGGCAACTTGTTTCATTGTAGATTTAATACCAAGATGAGCCAAGTGATGAATTTTTTGAAAGATGTAGATTTTAAAATGTTCAAGAATGAATGATTAATTTTTTATGTTAACATTGTTATGTGGTATAAATAAGAACTCGATACTGCAATCACAAATTTATTAAAATCGACTAAATACAGCAGTGTATACAAGCATGCCGTTCTGGCCTTAGATTCATCGTACTTATACATTCTGCTAAGCCACGGTTACAGTTTACGATTCATTACGATTACGATACACACATCAAGTACCCAATCACATTACGTCACATCTCCCCTCCTTTAAAAAGATCCAAACTGTAAAAGCATCAAAATAAAAAAGTTCTTCAAATCTAATAAAGTTCATAGTCCTTGTACCTCGCCGGAAATTTAACAGTGCGCCTTGGTCTTTCCGGTAACACCTGCTCAAAAGCCGTTGAAAGCGAACCACTCGCAGAAGCCGCTTCAGGTCTCAATACAGTTGATTCCCCCTCACCAGGCAACGGGGGCGGGGACGGCGAAACCAGTGCTTCCTGTTGCGGGACTGAAGAATCACCAGATGAAGTCGATGTCGAAGCCACTTGTGGAGGTAAAGAATCCGTGGCTGGACTGCTCAGGTTACGGGCTGGGCGAAGATGAACTCTGTTTCTTCTCAGAATTCCTGTCGGAGTCTGTATCAGATAAGATCGAGGTGCATCATGTCTCTGCAACACTTCCTTTGGAATCCACCTTCGATGTCCCATCTGTAAATAAACTTGATCGCCTTTCTGCAAAGGAGATAAATCTTTAGTTTGTCTGTTATAATACTTTTTACTTCGCTCCTTATTATCACGTAATTTCCTAACTGTAGCTTTAGAAGGGAACTTTGGGTTCAAAAGACTAGATTTAACAGGAAATAAAGTTCTCAGTTGACGCCCCATCAACATCTCAGCAGGCGAGGGTAAATTATCTTTAGGGATATTGTTATATTCCAACAGTGCAAGGTTACAGTCCACTTTGGTAATTTTAGCTTTAAGCAAGATTAGTTTAATAGACCCAACTGCTTTCTCGACCGTCCCATTGGACCTGGGATAATATGGTGATGAAGTTACATGGACAAAATCATATTCGAAAGCAAATCTAGAAAACAATTCACTGTTAAATGGTGGGCCATTATCTGTATGTATTTTCCTTGGTATGCCATGTGTACGAAAGATTTGCTTAAGTGCACTGATAACATTCTCAGATGTTATGGATGTCAATTTTTTAACTTCAATAAATTTTGAATGGTAATCAACTATTAAAATATACTGTTCACCATTACTGTAAAAAAACTCGATTCCCATTTCTTCCCACGGACGCACGGGTATAGGATATGACATAAGTTCTTGTTTAACATTAGCTCTCTGGGTAGACTGGCAAGTAACACAAGATAAAACATAATTTTTTATATCTGTTGTCATACCAGGCCAATAAACTGCTTTTTTAGCTTTATTAATGCACGAATTAACACCCTGATGAGCTATGTGAATTTTTTGAAGCATTTCAGTTTTCAAAGCTTCAGGTACTACTAATTTATTTCCAACAAATAAAAGATCATTATGTTCATTTAATTCGGTTTGCTTATCCCAATACGGCCTTAGAGCTTTGGATATTGAGCTGTACTGTTTAGGCCAACCTTCCTTGATAAATTTTTTCAATTCCTGCATTATCGGATCGCCAAGAAGTGCCCGTTTAATCGCATTTGTTTTATCATCACTTGTCGTTAATATTGTATAAACTGTAGCAGCATCCCCCTCTAAAAATGGCGCCCGAAATTCCTCTAAAGAAGGGCTACGGGACAGTGTATCGGCAATGTACAATTTCTTCCCCGACACATGAACCAAATCAAACTGATATTTAAACAATTCAAGAGCCATTCGTTGCAGTCGAGGAGACAGTTTCTCAATGGGTTTTTGCAATAACCCTAAAAGAGGTTTATGATCAGTCTCTACCAAAAACTTTTTCCCATAAATGTAGTAATGAAACTTCCTACAACCATTCATAATGGCCAAAAGTTCCTTTTCAATTTGACTATACCTTTGTTGAGTATCACTTAAAGCCGAAGAAGAATAAGCTATTGGATGATTATCTTGTAACAAAACTGCTCCCAAGCCGTACTGGCTACTATCAACAGAAATTACAGACTTTTTATTAGGATCGAAAAAGGAAAGTACCGGAGCATTAGTAATACATTTTTTGAGTTCATCAAAAGCCTTAGCCTCATTTTCAGACCATACAAATTCACTCTTCGTACTAAGCAATTGCCTCAAAGTTCCAGTTTTATCAGATAAATTCGGAACAAATTTGGATAGATATGTTATCATACCAAGAAATCTCTGCAATTCACCCTTATCAGTGGGGACTCTATAGTCCAAGATTGCTTTAACTTTATCCTCCGACACACTAATACCCTCACTTGACAAATTATAGCCCAAATAGTTTACCGAAGAGACTTTAATTTTGCTTTTAGTTTTAGACAATTTTAAATCGCACTTTCTGGCTCTATCTAAAACTTCTTTTAATTTTCTATCATGTTCCTCTTCTGTCTTGCCGTATATCAAAATGTCATCAATATAAATTAAAATATTACTCACCCCCAAAAAGACATCCTCGATAGTCTTCTGGTACACCTCAGGAGAGGAAGCCAGTCCATATGGTAATCTTGCAAACCGGAACCTTCCAAAGGGAGTAGCAATGGTACATAACTTTTTAGATTCTTCGGACAATGGAATTTGTAAAAATGCATTCGACGCATCCAGTACAGAAAAACACCGAGCACCCTCAATCTCTGAAAATAAGACACTTTGATTCGGAATGGGATGGTGTTCCCTCTTGACGTATTTATTAAGAGTTCTTGGATCCATGCATATTCTTACTTCTCCATTGGGCTTTTGCACTATAACTATGGGATGAACCCATTCAGTGGGTTCACTCACTCTTTCAAGAACCCCGAACTTCACCATTCTATCCAACTCCGCCTTGACTTTATCTTTTATAGCATGTGGTATAACACAAGGAGCAGCAATCTTAGGCAGTGCATGATCAGATAGTTTTATATCATAAGTATAAGGCAACTTACCTAAATTTCCTTCAAAAACGTCTTTATACTGCTCAAAAATATTAGCCGACTCCACCATATCAATTTGCCGCTTATTATCGCGCTTTATAATTTCCAATTTTTCAGGAGCGGCCAATCCCAGCAAAGCACTTGAATGTTGGTTAACTACAAAAAACTGCAAAAGTTCACTCCTCCCTCCATATTTGTAATTCAATTCACACATTCCAACTACCCTTAAATGATGACCTGTATATGATCTCAAGATCTTTTCTGTTTTACACAACATGGTATCACCTTTAACCACATTATACTTATCAAGTGGTAAAATATTAGCCTGTGCACCTGAATCTATTTTAAACAATATTTTTTTCCCATTAACTCCAATCCATTCCGTCCTAATGTCCAGAACCACAGAATCAAAATTTAATAACTCTGGAGCAGCATCCTCAATCCCGACATTTTCATCGCCTACCTCATTTACGGCTCTATTTTTGCAAGCACCTGAAAAATGATTTAAATTTTCGCATTTAAAACACTTTTTACCGAATGCCGGGCATTTACCAAACGCGTGCCGAGACAAACATCTTCCACAAACCTTCTTCAGAGGTTTTTCATCATAACTTTTAGTTCTACCTATTGTATTCTGCCTGTCCCCCTCTCTCTGAGACCGAAAAAACCCCTGCCGCTTGGAACTTGATATTTTATCAATATGGGCATTGTTATTTTCATTCATTAATTTAATTTCTCTATCGCTGCTCTCCTTTGCCTTACAATAATCAACTGCTTGGTCCAAACTCAAATCAGCTTCAATCAATAGCTTTTCTTTTATACTTGAATCTTTAACTCCTATTATAAGTAAATCCCGTACTAAAGACGACTCCTGGGCACCAAAATCACAGTCTTTTGCTAAAACTTTCAAATTAGTAACAAATTCATCAACAGTTTCCATTTCTTTTTGAATACAATTAAAAAATCGATACCTTGCAAAAACTGTGTTCTTCCTAGGTGCAAAATGCTCAGTAAACTTTTGTATTACCACAGAGTAATTCACCCTCTCCTCATTTGTCAATTCGAAACTATTATATATATCCAAACATTGAGGACCCATTAAATTCAATAGCAGTGCAATCTTAATATTATCAGATTTAGCAATCTTCTCAGACGCTACCAAGTATATCTCAAAAGACTGTTTAAATTTATTCCAATTAGCAGCAAGATTTCCGTTCATTTCAAAAGTAAACGGCAGTTTTGCAGAAGCCTCCATAACTATTCATATACACCAAAAACAAACTGCTTACCGAATACAATCCGACAAGCTTCCCTCACGACTTCGCCGCACTCACTTCCATAAGAATGCTTTCAAACACCAAGTCTACTTTCCCGCTGCCACCATGTTATGTGGTATAAATAAGAACTCGATACTGCAATCACAAATTTATTAAAATCGACTAAATACAGCAGTGTATACAAGCATGCCGTTCTGGCCTCAGATTCATCGTACTTATACATTCTGCTAAGCCACGGTTACAGTTTACGATTCATTACGATTACGATACACACATCAAGTACCCAATCACATCACGTCACAAACATGTCATACCAAAGGAGTTCTGCCGAGTCCACAGGATATTGTTTAAAAATTAAAGGTGATAATTTTTTTTTTTTTTAAGTAGATGGTGCCAAAATCGTTTTTGAAAGGAAGCAATCAGAAACGAAGTATAATGGAAACTCTAAGAATCTTACTTTTTAATCTGTAAATAAATGAAGAGTCCACAGGAAGAACGATGAGATTCCACTTTTCGTGAATGTTGAGGTTTCTACTGCATTCTGTTATTCATTAGTGGCACTATTAATATCCGAACCCATAAGGGGAAAGAACTATGCGAATATACTAAAAAAATAGCCCAAAGATACAGTTTACTGGGGAAAAACTATGAAAGTCCCGTGCGCCATTCGATTTTTTGGAAAATCAGCTGTATTGGACTCTCATTGTTCTTCCCGTGGACCCTTCAAATGTTTTAAGCATAAAATTGTATACTTTCCTTATACATTTGATATAACTAATTCTATTCCTTAATCCCTACAGTAACAAGTTTATCTCTGCTTATTGCACGTATAAATTCATAACAGGGTTGTTAGATTTGCTGCCTGGGTAGCTCCCCATTTTCCCCACTGGGGCAGGTTTTTTACCTTAAAAAAACCAATGGGTTTTTCTTTAAAGATAAAACTTTGATTTGCATCATTTTAAAAGAAATATCGCAATAATAATTTAATTTATTGTAGAAGCATTTAATTTCTTAAAAAATTTTAAAGTTCTATTTCAATTCAAGATTATTTTTATCACTAATGAAACTATAAATCCTAATTCCATTCTGTTGCTTTTATGAAAAATAAAAATCTTTGTTTTCTACCAGTCGTAATATTGTTTAAAAGTTACTTTCAGCAATTTTTGATAGTTGAAATTTGTCATAAAATTTTCTGTGACCAAATAGACAGTATTCTATAAAATGGTAGTTGTTTAAAGAATATATAATCGTAAAGAATATAGAGCTAACTGTATAATAAAAGGCAGTCTGTTTGCACTGTATTGCACTGACTGTTGAAATTAGATATCACAGGATTAGTAAATCAATACCACAAAATAAAGAAGTATATACATTATGGAATGAAAGAAGTTATAATGAATTACAACTTAACTGTGTTATTCATTAACTATTTAAATATTAAAAAGAAAAGTGCTAGTAAATATAGAAAGTCAAAAAACAGGTTTTTGACTTTCTATATTTGCTTCAAAGAAAATAAAATAATTTGAGAAATTCTATGTAAAGTTATTGCGTTAAATTGCTAACATTTTCTTTCATATTTAAATCACTGGAATTTCTTTATTATTTTTTTACAATAAATTTATAAATAACATTAATAATATAATTTCTTAAACTACAAAATAAGAAGATAAACCTTTGTCTAAAGTAATAAAAGTTATGCTTTGTTTTACTATACCCACTCAAAAAAGCATTCAAGCAAAATTACTCACTTCAGTTTAGTGAGTAACTAATTAGTTTTGAAATATAAGAAGTTATTGTTATTTGTTGCATCATGCTGTTTTCATGAAGAAAAATGCTTTACAAATGAAACAGGTATAGGAAATTTGACTTATACTCAAATACTTATTTTTGGAGGGTGTGCATTTCTGTTTGTACAATTTTGTACATTAACTTTATTTTTCTTATATCAGAACCCGATCAAGACAACTGTGGGCAATGGGCAGAAGAAGAAAAAGTAGGCCCCTTGCAATAACCTCCCACTTAAAAAAAAACAAACATTATGATTGGTTTATGCTGAAAGTTTTAAATATCTTGCCCCTTCCAAGCACAAATTTTGTTTTAAGTAATCTGAAATAAATGAATATACTTAAAGAAACAGATAGTTAAATGTTACATCGAAATGCTATATCACAGTTGCTAACATGTAAGAAATACAACCACTTTTTGTAAACAGTCATTTTTGTAAATATTTCTTAAAATAACGAATAATTCAAAAAATTTTCTATTTTTTAACATTAAAAATACTCTTTACAAAATGTGGTTAGTTATTTTCCAACATATTGTTATGCTATATTGACTATAGAGCATTTCGAAGAATAGAAAAAAAGTTTAAATTAATTTATACACAAATGTAAATTAAAATTTTTTTCATTATTCATACTTTATAATTAAAAAGTCATTTAATGTTTGAAATTTTTTTATCCTTTGTAATTTTATTGTAAAATTATAAAATGTGGAGAAGTGTGTAAGATGTAAGATTTTTGTGCCCTAAAATCTGTGGGCCCTGGGCAGTTGCCCCATTTGCCCTGTTGGTAATATGGCACTGCCTTATATAGATATATTTTAATAAAAATTATTACTTATACCACCTTTTTTGGGAGGGGATGAGTAAACAGTTACATGGATAATGTAATTTTTTTTTTTTTTTTTTTTTTTTTTTTTTTCGAAAATGTAAATCTTTTCAAAAAGATATCCATATACTTTGCTTTACTGGATTTCTATTTGCACAATTTTGTACATTGAATATATATATATATATATAAATATATGGCTTGATATAGTTTAATGGTATGTCAGTTAAGTTTCTATTACTTACAATTTACTAAGTTAATAATTATTTATTCAAAAGAATATGCATTGAAAGTTTTTAGTAGCAAATTTATTCATTCATTTATTTTTTGGAGGGCAGTGCCAAGTTCCCTTTGTGATTTAAACCTTAATTTTATGTTTGTCTATAGTTTTAAGTTTGCATTTAGTAGGTGCAAATTTTTGAGTTCAAGTACCAAAAATTTTAATTTTGCCCTATAGAACCCGGGTTTTTTAATAAAACCTGCCTGGGTTGGGCTTTTACAAAAAACCCGGGTTTTTTTACAACCCTGATTCATAACCTAGCTACGGCTGATGGCACAAATGGAAGCACGGTATATAATTCTTCTGGGAAACTAGCTAGCCATGCCTTATTATCCACTGGATTGAAGTTGATTCTGCATTAATACGCGGGAGTTAAATAGTCCCCCTCTTTAAACTGGATTAAATAAATTTTTTAAACAAAGGAGTTTTCCTAAATAAACTGGCGATGTCAGTCACTGATTTCAGCACTGATTAAAATCATATATTACTTTTTAAAAATCATTAGAGCAGATTCCAAGACAAAAAGGGGACGTGAACTTTCCTGCAAAGTTAGCTTTATATATAGAGAGTCGCAGTTGTTGGACAGTTGGTTCGTTGGTGTAGGCTTCGTCACTCGTAGAACTATCGTTCTCCATAATCATATGAAGCCATTTATTATTATTATTATTATAAACAATATCCTTGTACAGTCGGCTCGTGATTTAACAACCTCCACTGGGCCTCGGCAAGTAGGACGTTAAATCTAAAGCTTATAAAAGGTATTGGAAAATGGTCAGGACTTCATCACAGAGTCCTTAAACAGGATGTCTACTGGTCAGGAAAGTCTAGAAGAAATCTGGAAAATGCAAAATGTGTCAGGGAATTTCATCAAAACATTAAATTTTCCTCTGAAAAAAAAAAAAAAAATCTGTTTCCTCCCCCCCCCTCCTTTTACTGTTAGTCTCCAAAGAATAAAAAGTGCTGATAAAGGTCGTTTATGTTTATCAAGAATGAATGGGTCATAGTGTAAAATATGCAATGTTTGTATGCGTTCTACATTATGCAGTGAGGGGTTTCTTGTGACAAGAAGGTCAAAAGCTGCCTTGCTTATGGTCAGCAATAGAATTTCTTTTTGGATTAAAAGTGTAGTACACCAAAAGATAAATATTTGAGTTCGAAATTTAGAACATAAGATTTGACACAGATGCCAGATACATCACAAATACCCCAGTAGTGCTAGCAGTATTGGTTAAATTTGTACCATCAAGTTTCTTACATAATACTCTTTTACTGATATAACTTACTTAATATGAAAACTCTCAGTAATTTTTTTATATGTAACTTAAAGGCATGAATTATATTTCATTTAAAAATTTATTTCAAGTAAGTTATAGCAAAATATTTAATTATAAAGTGTGGGGATTTTTATTTAGAGTTTTTCCTAAATAAAATGCTTAGATGGTCTGTAATTATTTTTTCAATAACTCCCAAAAGTTTGGAAAAAGTCAATAAATTGACTTTAAGAAATTTAGTAGACACCCTGTTAAATACAGAAGAGTTGCTAAATCAAGGGTCTCAAAATCGCGTGTTGACTGTATTTTCATGATAGTGTTGTTACTGTGTGTTCTGACACTTTCTTGAGTAAAATTTTCATTGGGAAAGTTTTATGACTGAAGGTAGTCTTGTTGTATTTAATTAAATTAGAGATAATTTTTTAACAAAGAATATATTATTAGTATTTTGAGTGACATTAGTTTATGTTTTAATTATTTTATTAACTGCATCAATAAGCATCTGTAGAACTTTTAAAATAACAATATGAATAATTTCAATGAGCTTTATTTCAGTGGAAGCCTTTTACTAAGAAGCCTTGGTGATCTTGTGAAAAAGGAACACTTTGTGTTAAACTCTGAATACTTAACTACACTCCTGGTTGTGGTCCCAAAGTAAGATGTTGTTTTGGTACCCTTCCATTATGTTTGCTTCCTTTTACTTTACATAAAAGATTGATTTAATGCATATTGTTTATTGCATATTTCGATGTTTGAAAATTATTGGTGTAGAATTTACAGGCTGCAGATTATTTGAAATATATCTGTATTATGTTAGGAGCTTTGGTGTGTCTGTCTGTGTGCTTGCTATGGACACCTAAACCAGTGGTTCCCAACCTTTTTCATCTTGCAAATCCCTGTGGAGATAGCCATAAGTCCATAAGAAATTGGTGAACTGTTTGTGTAGTTCTTGTGTACTTGTACATTATTATTTTTGAAAAAACCTTTATGCACTTTGCGAACAACTAGTTGGGAACCATTGACATTTACCAGGTTCTTAAACTGTGATTCATGGACCCCTGAAAATCCTCATAGCCACTAGCAGTGGTCCAAGAAATTTTCAAAAATTGTTGCAGACAGTTTAAGATGATGATGAAAGACAAGAAACACAGAAGAATACAAAAGTATAATTAAAACAAAAAGTAAAATTTAAAGCTATTATTAAGCTCTATCATTAATAATAGCTTTTATAATTTCTGTAGTTTTTATGGGGTGTTTTTTAAATTTCATATTGCTTAAAAATTGTTGAATCTTTGTTTTGATACTTGTCAGAAGTTTAATTCTTTCATGTTCGTATATTTCCACTGATTAGGGGGACAACACTGTACACTTAACATTTTTATTAACCTTGTTACAAGATGATTGAACTAGAAATTAAGTTTCATGTACAACATAAAATGCCTGCTTGGGATGGGATTCCCCTCCCCCCCCCCAAAAAAAAAGTTCAAGGGGGGTTGGGGAGGTGGGGTGTCTTTGGTGTGCATAAAACCCCTGACCTAGACCCAGAGTTTACAAGTTTATTCCAAAGTGGAAAAACCCAGCCAGAAGAAATAGGTTTCTTCGAAATGGAAGAAACTGTTATTCTATAAAAATTAACCTTATAAATTCCAACTTTGGAAGATACAATAAATGTTCAAAAAATTCTTATAGAAAACCCTAAGAAAATGTAATTAGATATATAAGCATTTAATTATATATACTAAATTAATTATTACGTGTTTTTTTTAGCCAAGATTACGCATTTGACTAAAGCTTTCTAATTATCGGGCAACTGGAAATATATATATATATTAAAAAAACTCCGCTGTTCGAGCCTTGTCAGGGGGAAACCCCACTGAACCCCCCTAATTTTTTAGTTTCATTATTTCCATATTAAAACGATATTAATTGACTATGTCATTTGTTTATTGAGGGATACAGAATTCAGGAGGATAAGACATTGCACAATAAAAAAATAAACAATTCAATACTCAACAATTTTCTTAAGCTATTGAAATTTTTATGATTGTAACCTATTTATAGAAAAATACATGTGATGTATATTCTACAGCTTACAAAATATTGTAATAATAGATTAAAGCTGTTGTGAACTAACAGTATTATGATTGTAACCTATTTATAGAAAAATAGATGTGATGCATATTCTACAGCTTACGAAATATTGTAACAATAGATTAAAGCTGTTGTGAACTAATAGAATTTAAATGTATGTAAAATTATGTTGCATACTTTTATGTCACATTTTTTGGGACAATTTTCAATAAAGGGGTGAGAGATAAAATGACATAGTCATTAATATATCCAAAAAGTACAAAATGAATTAAAAGTTATTCACTGCAAGCTTATCATATTTTTTGTTTATTAAATTTCTATAACAGTATTAAATAGTAATGGTAAATCTTTTACCTATTATAGAAGGAAACTTTTATTCGTGAAAGACTGCTTTTTAATTACATCCATTTTATTAAAGGAACTAATTTACAATGATTTCTGTATTAAACAATTGCATCGAAATCCTCATTTTGCTTACTGCTGTGCAAAATAGTATAACAAAATAAAAGGTTTAAAATTGACAGTGAGGTATGCATGTTAGAATAAATAATTACAAATTTTAATGTTTTGGCAAGAGAATCTTTAAAATAATGCATTTTTATATGAAATACAAAAATTTGGAAGATTTTTTTTTTCTTTTAAATATAGCATGAACAATGCCCCCCTCCTCCCTCATGTTATAAAACCCATCACTTATAATAAATATTTGTTGAATCTGAAATTTTTTTAAAAATAATTTTTATAAAGTATTAATTTTTTTCATTTTATATAATCATATTCAATATGCATAATTGCTGTACATAGTTAATATATTTTAAATTTGAGCACCTGTTTTATTTTCTGTTGGTTTCTTCCGTTTTTTTCCATTTCTTCCGGTCTCTCTCATTTTTTTCCATTTTCTGCCTCTGTCCTGGTAGAAATCAGTTTCTTGACCATTCATCTTTGTTGATGTAGACTTTAAGGTACTTACAAGTATGAAGATATTTGTATGGAGACACATCTTGAACCATTCCTGAAATATTAGCTAAACAACCAGTTTTCAATTGAATTTTTAGTTAATCTATAAATACACCTTTTTAAAGCTACTTTGGCAACCTTCTATGTTTACACTTATGAACTGTTCTGTTTTCATTCAATTTTACACTAGCCTTTTGACTTTACATTGTAAGTTTTATCAGGAACAGTCATAATAACAAACAATCTACTTCATTCTCCAGGTTCTAGTGCTGAAATATTATATGTAAAAATTTACATGAAGTGGCACAGTAATTTCAAAAACTAAAAGGGTGCTCTGTGAAACTTTTTTTTTTCTTTAAATTAATAACTAGTGGACTGGTAAAAATCAAAATAATATTTCTTTCTTATTCACCTCAGGCATAGTTGTGTTATTTAGATTAACTCACTTTTCATAGTCTAATTAAATAAGTATGTAGACTTCAACTTCTGTGATGTACTTTTTCAGCATTAAAATAGAAATTTAATGATTACATTTTTTACATTCTTAAAGAAAATATTTAAGATTGTAAAAAAAATTCTCTTTATATTTTTACTCCCAAAATTTAAAACTCATTGGCACATAACAAACTTGAGTAGACATTATTAAAAGAAAATTAAGACTAATTAATAATAATTATGATGACTAATTAAGAATGATTAACTAAAACAGATGCCTGAAATGGAGATTATATATTTCATTCAAAACAGAAATTATGAAAGTTGAATTTTTTTTCTTTGAAAGCTTTTGTCTGATAATTTTATTCAACACTATACTTGAGATGAATTGTTATTAAGTAAATTTTTGCATCATTCAAAAATTAAAAATGGAATATTTTTTAAAAATCATATTATCAATACTATAATTAGTCTATCAATACAAAAAAAAGAAAGTCTGTTTTATTAATTTTTATTTTGTTATTAGTTCTTTGACCAAAGAATGGGAAAAATCTTATGAAGGCCTCGCAGATTTAGTAGTACCAAGATCTAGTGTGTAAGCATACTTATTTATATTTTTGCAATTTAATGTGTACAAAATAATAATATTCTAATTTTTGATAATATTTTTCCTAATTTCAGTAAAATATTTGAAGATAATGAATATTGCCTATACAATGTTACTTTGTTTAAGAAAATTGTAGAAGATTTTAAGCAAAAAGCAAGAGAAAAAAAGTAATTTTTTTAAATAATTATTTTGCATTTTTCGGAAAAACTTATGATGACTAATTATGATTTAATCCATTTTGTATATTCACAAGTATTTGTATGCATGTGCTAAGCAAAAATTTTTGTTGACTGTAAAATGCTTCATTCAAAAAGCATTATTTGTTTATTTATTTATTTATTTAGCATATTTACCTTCTGCATATTTTTAAAAAATCATGTGATGCACAAAACAGTTATTTCATTGAAACTAGGGATGTGCCGAATACCGAATATTTGTTAAAATTTGTTAAACCGTTATTAAACTTTAATTACAATGATTAATTTAATTAGTTTGTTTTTAAACGATATTTCCTATGGTGTAAAACTTCAGAAATTAAAATTCAGCAAAATTTAATATCCAAGTGTGTTTTCTTTATATATTATTCATGATCTTTTTAAATATTTGTGAAATTATAACATTTTACCTCCATATTTTATTTAAAAATAATAAAAATAAAATTGCAGTTAATTTATTTTACATATTTATTTTTTCTGGTTACTGTATCCTGCTTAAATTAGTAATAGCATGGTTAATGTAATGTGTCATAAGATTTAAGAAAAATTAAAAAGCAACAAAATTTAAATTTAACATCTGAATGTTTTCTCTTACATTAAAATTACTTTAATGGGGTATTAGTAAGTAACAGTTTGGATTAATTTTCTACTATGGTACTATACTATATCTTTTATCCATAGTATAAAAAATACATATTTGTTTACCAATTATTAAATATTTAAATTTGTTTACTACTCGGTTGCTGAATAGGCAATATACCAAACACCAACCAAATATTCAATGCATCCCTAATTGAAACAAAGTTTAAAAGACATCAAGTGAAATCTAAGTAACACATTAAAAACAAGCTATAAAATTAATTATCCTGTCAAAGTGATAATACAATTTAATATGATTATATACTCATAGATTTTGTATAGACTAAAAGAAAATAATGGTGACAGTAGTTTAAAAAGAAAGGTATATTAAAAGGTTAATTAATTACCAGTAGGAAGTCCGAAATCCAGACTTCCAATAACCGGAAAGATCCATAATCCGGACATTTTTTATCTTTTAATTTTTTTTTTTTAATTATTATTCCTCCTTTCCCTCTCTCTCAAAAAAAAAAAAAATCTGCTTTTCTTTTAGGTACGATTTTGATCATAGTGTCTTTTGAATAAGCTTACATAGCGTATGGGAATGAAAAAGCGCCGGGCATTTGAATTCCCCCCCCCCCCCTTTTCAAAAATCCCCACGAACAACGTGCGTTGGCTGCGCCCACCCTACAGAATAGAGAATGCGCTAATACGGCTCTGCTCTTCTGTTCTCCCTACCTCACCCTCTATCTGAGAATATGTTTGGATAGAATGGAATGCACAAAATTCCGAAAGCTGCATTCCTCGAGTGGGAGTTTTAAAGATTGCTCTTCTCGCTTTGAATTTGTTTGCTTGCAGTATGGGTTTTTTAAGCATCCTTTCAACAAATGCAAAGCAATTTATGGGACCTACATAAAAACCTTTATTACTCTAACATAAATCATACAATTCCAACGCCAGTTTTATCAGGCGTCCAAAACAAAAACAGTCCCAACAAAATTTTATATAAAACTAAATTAAATCTTTAGAATCCTCGCACCTCTCATTATTGTAACGTGCCCTCATTCTCGAGTACATATTTTATACTTCAGCTCGAGTCAAATTTCTCGGTTTTATTACCATGGAGTTTGGTGCGTTTGTTAATTCATCATCACATAATACGTTGATAATGTCGACGGAACTTTACTACTCCCATGGGGGAAAGCACATCCGTCACAGGAGTGACGATGCTGCTGAAAGAAAATCTTTGTTTACGATCTTTTATTGGAATTGTACCTGATTATCCGGATCACTGTATTATTAATATTTTTTTTTTTTTTTTAAACAGGTTCGAAAAATAAATAATTATATCCTCATAATACACTGTAATAATTCAATTTACAATAACACGATTGAATATAAAAATACATAAACCTGATCCTACTTTATTAAGAAGGATCTAACTTGAGCCTGGATAATGCATCAGCATTTCCATGTTGAACGCCCCTTCGATAAGTAATTTTCAAATTGTATCGTTGCAACGCTAAAGCCCACCTTGTTAATTTGGCGCTGTGTGGAAGGCCATCTGTCAAATATGTTAAGGGGTTATGATCTGATACGATCTGGATTTCCGCGCCAAATATCCAAGTATCAATTTTTTTTAGTGCTTCTAAAACTCCATATGCTTCTCTCTCAATCGTAGACCATTTCATTTGGCTGGGGTTTAGTTTCTTGCTGAAAAAAGCAATAGGGACTTCCTC
This sequence comes from Cheiracanthium punctorium, assembly GCA_038373885.1. Lineage (NCBI taxonomy): Eukaryota > Metazoa > Arthropoda > Arachnida > Araneae > Cheiracanthiidae > Cheiracanthium > Cheiracanthium punctorium. The sequence goes on from JAWZYV010010725.1 coordinate 302,583, forward strand.
TCCCTTGGCGTCCTTTTGTGCGAGACACGCGCCAATAGCTGTAGCCGATGCGTCACTGTACAACTGAAACGGCTTGTCAAGATCTGGGGTGTGTAAGATAGGTATCTTCATCAATTCCTCTTTCAATCGAGTAAACGCTTGGTCCTCAGCGGAGCCCCAAGGTATAGTAATCGGTACTTTCTTCTTGGTTAGATTTGTTAGTGGCAAAATTATTTGCGCGAATTGTGGTATGTAACTCCTATAATAACTTGCTAGACCGATTAAGCTTCTTAGCTCTTTCTTGGTAGTAGGCCTTGATATCCTTGTTACAGGTTCAATCTTCTCTGGATCCGGTGTATGCCGACCGGAACCTACAATATGGCCCAAAAATTTTACCTGGGTTCTCCCGAACTCGCATTTTCCAAGATTCACAGTAAGTCCTACTTCCCTCAATGTTTTAAAGACTTGGCTTATATGCTTTAAATGTTCTTCCCAACTGTTAGAGTAAATGGCTACGTCGTCAATGTATGCACAGCAATAATCACGATGTACGAATAATGCTTTATCCATTGATTTCTGGAATGTCCCTCCAGCGTTCTTCATCCCAAAAGGTAAGACTTTCCATTGATAATGCCCCGAATGTGTTACGAAGGCGGTGAAATGCTTGGATTCTTCATGTATGGGAATCTGCCAGTATCCCTTCGTTAAGTCTATGACGGTTATAAATGCAGCTTGTCCTACTCTGAATATTAAATCCCTGGCGATTTTCATGGGATATGAATCAGGCACCGTGAAACTATTCAATAGTCTAAAATCAATACATAACCTCATGCTTCCATCCTTTTTGGCAACACAAACAACAGGATGTGCCCATTCGCTATCGCTTGGTTCAATGAGGTCCATTTCAATTAGCTCCTCAATTTGGCGATCAACTTCTTTTTGTAAACTGATGGGTATTCGATACGGTTTGAGTCTCTTCGGCGTGCAGTTCTCCGTAACTTTAACATAATGCCCGTCGACTTTGGCATGTCCTGGCTTTGAACTAAAAATGTCCATATATCTCTTCAGTACATCAAATAACTCTTGGGTTTACTCTTCAGTTAAATTATGATTTCTAGTTTTCTCCAAATGTTTTCGGATGTCCTCTACCTCTTTCTTTGTTTTATCAGTAGGCGCGTAATGGATTACGCCAAATTCTTCATCCATTTCGTAAACAACACCAATGTGATTTACCCTCTGCACATACGGTCGTACTTTATTCACGTGTAGCTCTCTAGTACTACCATCCTCTAATTCAACTCTTACCGAATGCGGTCTGGTGATTTGAATTACTGTTGCCGGTCCAATCCAAGTGCTTAAAAGTTTGTGAGTTGATGATGGGAGTAATATCAACACTTTGTCGCCAATGGCAAACTGTTTTTCTCTCGCACGGAGATTATACCTGGAAACGTATTCTCCTTGAGCTTTCTCTGTGTTTTCGGAAGCAATCTCATTAGCTTTACGTATATTTTCAACTAAATCTTCAAGATATTTAGTGATTGGTCTGGACGCGGTCGTTGGGATAGTTCGTTCTCCCGTCCAAATACTTTTCAATAAAGATAATGGTCCTTGTGGTAACTGCCCATAAACCAATTGAAATGGTGATAGCCCCGTGGTGCTGTGTGGCACTTCACGATATGCGAACATGAGATATGGTATATGTATATCCCAGTCTCTCCCATACTCTTGTATGTTTTTATTCATCATCTCCTTAAGAGTTTTATTCCATCGTTCTACTGCCCCCATACTTTCCGGGTGTCGAAAAACGTGGCGCTACCCCTAATAGATTTTCAAATGATTGAGTCAGCTTGGAAGCGAAATTCGTACCCTGGTCGGTGCATATCACTTTTGGAAAACCGGTGTGCGTGAAAATCTTCATTAAAACGTCACACGTTGTCTTGTCACTAATCTCTTTCACTGGAATTGCCTCGGCCCACTTAGTACATAAATCCACGGCACAAATAATATATCGATGTCCTCTCCTCGATGCAGGCTCTAGTGGTCCTATACAGTCTACGCTCCAGACTTCCAAAAGGATTTTCAGGCCTAACGATAGGCTGTATGGGAATATGATCCCGATAGGTGCTAGTTCTCCTCAATTGGCATTCTTTGCAACTTTGACAGTATAACTTTACATCTTGCCTGATATTAGGCCAGTAAAATGAATATCTGATTCTTTGTAGAGTCTTATTTTCCCCTAGATGTCCTGCCAACGGAATCTCATGTGCCATTCTTAAAATAAAATTCCTTCTTTCTTTTGGAATTACTACTTGCTGAATTTCTTCTCCACAGACATAATCCTTATGCTGTAGTATTCCCTGATCAATGAGATACGAATTTTCTTGCCTTTCCGCCCAATCAAAGCATCTCTTGAGTGTCTCGTCATCGCCTTGAAGTTTCGCCAACTCTGAAATGGCATCTAGCTTTCTACTCGCAGACTCACTTGCTGTCAAGACATTCACATTCGGCGTAGTGGAATTCAAATCCGAAGATATTTGTACATTTACGTCCTCCTCTGCTTTCCCTACAGTTTTTACTTCCACATTTGAAACTGTTTCTTGCCATAATTGTTTATATTATGATAAAGTTCAATGTTCTCATTTAGCATCTCAAAAGCTGAACGACTTATTAACATATCACTGGTAAGTTTCTTTGAAACGGCACACATAATTGCTGTATCGCCATGTTTACCATCGTGGATTTTCATCTCATATGTCCGAAGTGTTCCCGCAAGTGTCGACAATCCAAGTTAAATTTGGGAATGACAACACCCGGGAAACAAAAATTGGTGTTGAGAAGTGATTGGCCATGAGTGAAGAGTGTTATGGAAACAAGGATAGCCACTGAATTGAGAGACATCTACTTTTATTTATAGCAGTCTGGCACAGAAATGTATCACAGTCAGCAATTACTTGTAGAACAGGATTTCATTGCAAGAGAACTATTAAATATCACAGCTATGCTCTATCACAGTTAGGCACAGAAAAATATCACAGTCTGAAGAAACTCATAAGTACTGGCAAAAAATGGTTTAATGAATTTAAACTTCACAAGCCGTTTAGATTTCAATTTCAAAAGCTGCTTTACCTTGAAGAGAACAAGTCCACAGGGAGACCTTCAGATCCTTAAATTACGATGAAACACGATGTTCTATATGACGGCACTTCAAACAGAAATTCTAACATCTATTTCACTTTAAAAACAGGTTAAAAAAATCGGCATTAAATGTTGATTAAAAACGTACTGTCATTTTAAAGATTAAATAGAAGCAGGTTTAGCTGGCTAAAAATAACATGTCTGGAGCTTAAAGAGCATTACCGCTCGCCAAAAAAACGTCGGTCAACTGTTAATACAGCCTGACTGTCTAATTACTTAACGGCGACGATCGGCCTAACTGCCTCGACTGCTGTCGACCTGCTATCGGTCTGCTTATCTGCTTATCTGCCACGATTACGGCGAAAGCCCCTCCTTTTATCTGTCACTGCCGACTGCGCATCTCATTTCTGAGTTGTTCTCCGGCTGCGCGGTTGAACGGCGTTTACCGGGCTTCGGGAGCGCATCGGCGATTGGATGAACAGTTTTCTCCGGGCGATACTCACTTCGCCAACCAACCATCACGCCCGTCCAAGATGGCGACTGTTGACGAACTGGAGATCGGAGCCGTGCGTCTTAAACGATTGTTGACGCAAGCCACGGTTAAAGCGAGGTTTAAATTTAACAAAAAGTTATTAAGTTTATTTAGCATTTGAATTAAACTGCTTGGCTTTAGGAGTTTATTTAATTAGCTTTAAGTTGTTGAAATTTTATCTTAACCTTTTATTGTGGCGCTTAGAGTTGGAGAGTTTCACAATTCAGGTAAGTCAAAAATTAAGTACACATAAGAGTTGGGATATTTATTGTTCACAAATAGCCATTGGGAACAAAAGCCCCTCCTCCCAGCTCTTATGGACTGCAATTGCCAGCACTTAGAAGAATATAACAATCAAACATCATAACCATTTACAAATGCAATAAAACAATGTGCAAATCAATTCATACCTGTAGGCGAGTAACGAGCAAGCAACAATACTTCAAAAGATTAATAAAACAATGTACCAAGAAAACTTTAAAACAATGTTCCATACAATTCAGAAAAAAGAAGGCATGTAAAAGTTTCAAAAATTAATTTTTTGCAGTTACATTACGTAATATCAGAAAATTTTAAAACAATGTTCTCAAATACTTTTCAAATATAAAGTCCCTTTTTAAACCTTAAAAACACCTTTTTACTAAAAACCACAAATAATTCCAACAGATTCAAAATTAATCATGCAAAAAGGTTTCACTAAAGCATTACAAAAATTTACTATACTTCACACAGTTGCATACGTTTAATTTCACAGTTAGGATTTTAACTAATCAGGTTGTCCCATGCTCGAACGACGCGAACGGCAATTAAAAAGGATTCAAAAATTCTACTTAATCAAGAATACAAAGATTCTAAATGTTAATTTTGATACCTTGAACTTTGGATTCTAAGCACAATTCTAAACAATGAAAATCTTAAACGTTTAAACTCTTAAACACTGATCCAACCACCAAAAACCTTAATCAACTAGAAAACACAGTATATTAGTGCAAAAATCGTTAAAAAGAAAAAATACGATATATAAGTGCAAAAATTTCAAACAACATTATGACATGATAATGATTAATGACCTGGTGATCACCAAAGATTCAAATATGCACAATCTCATACCTTTTACGCATAACTTACACATAATTCACACATACCTTGGCCAAGGATTTTCACACACCAAACTTTCATTCAATGACATGAAAAACAGTTGCTTAAATGACATATTTACAAAATGAAAAATGACACTTTTCAAAATACATTAATACTTTATCAAACATTAAATATCAAAATTCAAAAATATGGTGGTGGATCAAAAATATCAAAAACTTTAGATCTCAAACACATCCTCAACAAACTTTTTCAATTCATTTTGAGTGATAGGCTTAGTAAAGATGTCAGCCATATTAGATTTACTTCTGATGAAGTTTACTTTAAATTTATCTTTATAAAACAGATCTCTTACAAAAAATAATCTAACATCTATATGTTTAGTTCTATGATTTTCTATCGGGCTTTTAAGGAAATCAATAGTAGCCTGGTTATCCACAAATAGAGTAGGTTTAGAGTTATATTTGATTAACCCACAATCATTACCCTCTTTTAGAACGTTATCTAGCCAGGTGAGTTCTTTGATATTCTCAACCATGGCAAGAAATTCAGCTTCCATAGTGGATAAACTAACTGACTTCTCCTTAAATGTACGCCAAGTTATGGGTGCTTTATCTAAACATATGAACTCTCCCCCCATGGATATTCTGTCGTCTCTATTCGCTGCGAAATCTGCATCCGAGTACCCAATTAAATTCATATTTTCACATTTTAGCTTTAATTTGTATGATTTAGTCTTTCTCACGTATCCGAGTAATTTCAACAGTCCGTTCCAATGTTCCATGCCCGGGTCACTCTGGAACTGGGAAAAGATATTTACGGCGTAAGAAATGTCGGGTCTCGTGCGGCTAGCTAGAAACGATAGGCATCCTAAGACGCTTCTATATGGGTAGATTTGCATTTGATATTGTTCACTGTTGGTTTGAGGCGATTGTAATTTGCTGTACTGTACGCTTTTTGTGATTGGGAGTGATGAGATTGGTAATTTAAATTTATCAAATCTTTTGCAAATTTCGTCAATGTAGGGAATTTGGTGGATTATAAGACCGTTATCAGCCTCTTCAAATTCTACACCGAGTAACCTTTTGGTTTTTCCCAAAATTTTTAAATCGAATTTGCTTTGTAGTTTGTTTAAAATTTTTCCTATCTCATCTTCAGTCCTTCCAAAAATGACTATGTCGTCTACATAGACTAAAAGTACAGCAGAATTATTAGAGAAGAAAGTACAATTGCACCATTCGAATTTTCCAAGTCCAATTTCTAGCAAAACATTCTTGAGTTCGAAATACCAAGCACGACCGCTTTGGTGAAGGCCGTATAAAGCGCGTTTTAAGTGACAAACTAAATTTTCCCTACCAGCCTCTACGTACCCTTCAGGTTGTTTCATGTAAACTTCCTCTTCCAAATTTGCATACAGATACGCACAGGCAACATCGCACTGCACATGTTTCCATTTTAACAAGACCACGAACAGAGAAAAAAACAGCCTAATTAAAGAAAAGTTTATAACGGGAGAAAAGGTTTCGTCATAGGATTCGCCCTTGACCTGGTTGTATCCTTGTGCCACCAAGCGGGCCTTATATCTCGCGACGTTTCCCTTCTCATCTCTTTTAATGTTAAATACCCATCTGCACCCCAAAACTTGTTTGCCTGGGGGCAGGCTGGTTAAAACCCAAACTTTTCTATTTCTTAGATTCTGATACTCTGTATCCATGGCCTCTTTCCATTTTTCAATTTGTGGGGACCTGAGCATCTGCTTATAGGTACGAGGGACTTCAGGTACTAGTCAGCTTTTGTTTTTAACTTTAACTTCCGCGTTGCTTGGCTTAGGGTTAATGACACCTTGGAAGGAATCCTTTCCTTTAAAACTGAACATACTTTTAGTTACATCATCAAACTTAATATTATTCTGTTCGCAATATTTCTGGATTTCGTTTAAGCTTTTCAGTTTACGCTTCTGACCCTCCTCATGAAAGTAAATATCTGTCCTGGATCCATCCGGTCGAGGGACGGCGGTTCTTACCCAAATCGCATCTCGAAAAGTAGGAGAGCTAATTGTACTATCATCCATACTTTCATCTGCATCAGATTCTTCATCAGACTCTATACTGGGTGTGGGAGAGGAACTCGGGAGACTTTCGTCTTCGACCGATTCTCGACTCTCTTCACCAATTTGAGAAAGGCTAGAATCATCTTTGGGCGCCAGCACCGCTCCACTGTCGCTTTCCGAAACTTTTGGAAATGACACGTTACAGGTTTCAATCACCCTTTCCTCCTCCGGGATCCAAATTCTATACCCTTTGGTACTAAACGCGTACCCAACTAAAATGCCTACTTTGGCTTTCGGGTCAAGTTTTCCTCTCAAGGGTCGAGGAGTACCAACGTAAACTTTTGATCCGAATTTTCGAAGGTGTCTTACTGAAGGTTTGATTCCTTTAAACAACTCTATAGGGGTTTTAGACTGTTCTGAATGGCATAACCGGTTCCACACATGAACAAAGAATAACACGGCCTCTGGCCAAAAGCTTTTTTCAAGACCACTTTCTGAGAGAATGGTCCTGGCTCCATCTACAACAGTTTGGTTGAGTCGTTCAGCCGATCCATTTTGCTCGGGCGTGTAAATGTTTGTGTGTTCATGATTTATGCCCTTTTCAGTGCAAAAGTCTTCAAAGTAATTACTGGTGAACTCACCCCCATTATCGGTTTTTACAGCTTTAACTTTTAACCCAAGTGATCTTTCGGCACGGGAAACATATCTAGTAAATATGTCAAAAACGTCTGATTTTTCCTTCATAGGATAAATGGTCATATATTTAGAGAATTCATCGATAATTGACAGATAGTATCTTTCCCCACGTTTGCCTACCACATTTGATGGACCCCAAACGTCCAAACAGATTAGATCTAATGGACCTCTCACTTTGCTCCCACTAACGGACTTAAATGATACCCGCCTGTGTTTATTTAATTTGCAAAGTTCACATGAAAATTCTGGGTGTTTCTTTAGGTTAGGCAAACCTTTAACAGCATTTAGAGTACTAGTTTTTGTGATGAAATCTACACCTGCATGACCGAAACGTGCATGCCATGATTCGAGTTCTCTCAGGTTATTTTTACTTATTGCATTACAAGCTGGCTTAACGGGACTGGGGTATACGTGGTACAAGCCACGTTCGAGTTTAGCAGAAAATACAAAAAATTTTTTCTTAAAGACTTTAATCTTTCCATTTCCCCCTACAAATTTAAAACCGTTCTGATCGAGCATGGGGCCTGATAGTAAATTTCTCCTTAATTTTGGAGAGAAAAAGACATTTTTCAAAACACATTCATTTTTACCGAATTTAAGTTTTACATCCCCTTTTCCATTAATTGGAAACTCTAGATCCTCCAGAGCGAGCACCATATTCTCATTCTCAACAGTCACAAAATTAGAGAAGATGCTGCGATCATTACAGAAATGGTGGCTGGCGGCCGAATCCAAAATCCACGTATGGTTGTCAACATTACAATTTAGATTGGCCTCTGCCACAAAAAAACTTAAATTGTTACCTTTAATGGTCTTGGGGATAGTGTTCTTATTCGACTGGTTACCTGGGTTCTGACGTCTACCTCGGGACCTTTGCCGCTCGGTTTCTGCTGGGCTGGATGTTGATTTGGAGACTCTGCACGCACCCGGACTATGAGATCTGTTCCTGGGACGACTCGGAGACCTTGGACGGACACGACAGTTCCTTTGGAAATGTCCCAGACGACCGCACCGGAAACACCTTGCCTGGTTTCCCTGGACACTAAAGGCTTCCTTCGTTGACGTCTTTCTATCGGAGTCACGGAGGTTTAGTCGAGTCTCTTCAGCCACAACTTCCAAGACGATATCTTTAAACACAAATCTTTCACTGTCCCATCGTAGAACACTTTGGACAATTGAATCAAATTTTGACGGCAGATTTCTAAGAAATTGGTATGACAGAAAAACTTCATCGAGAGATTTTCCGCTGTCCTTGAGCTGGTTGGCTAAGCTCTGGATCCGTGAGGCAAAAAGATTGACGTTCTCATTCGGCTGAATTCTACTTTGCATCAATTCACTAAAGATCTGCATATGATGACTGCGGTTGTCGGGCTTGAAATTTTTTCTTAACAGGTCCCAAACTTCACACGGGTCATCTAAATCACCGATAATTTGTCGGAAATCACTGTGCACATTGAGGTACAGCATAGATAATGCAAGCCTTTTTCGGACGTTAAATGCCTCCACATCCTTTTCTGTGACAGCGCCCTCTTTGATCACCGGGCTTTTCTCCCTACCGCACACAATTTCATAGCAATTTCTCTCCAAGAGTAGGAACTTCATATCAACACACCATGAGGAGTAATTTGTAGCATTTAACTTCTCGGTTTGGTAGAAAGTTGAGATCCCTGGTGAATTAGCCATCTTTCTCAAAAAATTTCAAAAGTTCTAGGTTTCGAAGAAATGTACTAAATTTCAACTTCAAAAATGTCAAATTTCAAAGACAAAAAAATTTCCAAGGGTTAACTTCAAAAAAACTCTCAATTTTTAAACTTCAAAAGCATCAAAAATTTCAGCATTAAACTTCAAAAACCTCAAAATTTCAGCTTTAAACTTCAAAAATTTCGACTTTAAACTTCAAAATCGTCAAAAATTTCAACTTTAAACTTCAAATTGAACTTAAATTCAGAATCATCTCTAATTTCAGGATAAACATCGAAGTCTTCCGGAGATTTCAGGGTAAGCTTTAAACCTCTTTAAAGAATTTCTTCAAATATTACAGTTGCCCCTCCATCTCGGCACTGGGGGTTTCCATTCAATATCTTCAGTCACGGGCTTTCACTCTACAACGCAAGCCCATAACCCTTATTGTTCCCGCAAGTGTCGACAATCCAAGTTAAATTTGGGAATGACAACACCCGGGAAACAAAAATTGGTGTTGAGAAGTGATTGGCCATGAGTGAAGAGTGTTATGGAAACAAGGATAGCCACTGAATTGAGAGACATCTACTTTTATTTATAGCAGTCTGGCACAGAAATGTATCACAGTCAGCAATTACTTGTAGAACAGGATTTCATTGCAAGAGAACTATTAAATATCACAGCTATGCTTTATCACAGTTAGGCACAGAAAAATATCACGGTCTGAAGAAACTCATAAGTTCTGGCAAAAATGGTCTAATGAATTTAAACATTCACAAGCCGTTTAGATTTCAATTTCAAAAGCTGCTTTACCTTGAAGAGAACAAGTCCACAGGGAGAACTTCAGATCCTTAAATTACGATGAAACACGATGTTCTATATGACGGCACTTCAAACAGAAATTCTAACATCTATTTCACTTTAAAACAGGTTAAAAAAATCGGCATTAAATGTTGATTAAAAACGTACTGTCATTTTAAAGATTAAATAGAAGCAGGTTTAGCTGGCTAAAAATAACATGTCTGGAGCTTAAAGAGCATTACCGCTCGCCAAAAACGTCGGTCAACTGTTAATACAGCCTGACTGTCTAATTGCTTAACGGCGACGATCGGCCTAACTGCCTCGACTGCTGTCGACCTGCTATCGGTCTGCTTATCTGCTCTGCATCTGCCACGATTACGGCGAAAGCCCCTCCTTTTATCTGTCACTGCCGACTGCGCATCTCATTTCTGAGTTGTTCTCCGGCTGCGCGGTTGAACGGCGTTTACCGGGCTTCGGGAGCGCATCGGCGATTGGATGAACAGTTTTCTCCGGGCGATACTCACTTCGCCAACCAACCATCACGCCCGTCCAAGATGGCGACTGTTGACGAACTGGAGATCGGAGCCGTGCGTCTTAAACGATTGTTGACGCAAGCCACGGTTAAAGCGAGGTTTAAATTTAACAAAAAGTTATTAAGTTTATTTAGCATTTGAATTAAACTGCTTGGCTTTAGGAGTTTATTTAATTAGCTTTAAGTTGTTGAAATTTTATCTTAACCTTTTATTGTGGCGCTTAGAGTTGGAGAGTTTCACAATTCAGGTAAGTCAAAAATTAAGTACACATAAGAGTTGGGATATTTATTGTTCACAAATAGCCATTGGGAACACGAAGTGGAGCGGTTTCATTATCGCCAAACGCGGACGATAACTCTATTTGTCCTTCTCCTTCAAAAGGCGTACCATGTACTAATTCCTCGCGAATTACAGATATCTGTGCACCAGAATCCACTATACCATTAAAAATTGATTTTCCACATTTGATTTTAACCTCAATTAGGTCATCCAATTTTTTGTGATTACTTGATTCAGATAATGGAACGGAGATCTTTGCTGTCAACACATCTGTTTTCTCGGCTGTATCAGCGCTTACAGTGTTTATTTTCGGTTGTGAAATTTGTCGAGTAAAAGTATTGTTTTGAGTATTCATCATATTACTTTTAAATTGTCGTCCTTGCCCACAGAACTTAGAAATATGCCCCTCTTTACCGCAACTAAAGCATGTGGGGTTAAATCTGCGTTTAACCAACGTTTCATCTTGACGTTTCTGAACCCACTTAGGAATGGTTTGAGACAGAGACTTCGACGTCATCCTAGCTCCTTGTTCCATTGGACGCTCATAAGTTCTCTCATTACCTTTATTTTTCGAATCACCTCCCCACGACCTCTTCGCTAAATCATGGACGTTAACATATTCGTCTAGTTTATCTGCCAACTCAGACGGGATTATCAACTTAGACCACTGGTCCAAAAAATGCTCACGTATTTCATGTGGAACTCTCCTCTTGATTTGGTCAGCGATAATCAATTTCTTCAACCCGTCATAATCCTCGATTTCTAATCCTTTTACCCACTCTTCAAAATAGTTAGTTATTTCAAAACAGAAATCTCTCCACGTTTTCTCTGGCACTTTTTGATGGGTCATAAATTCATACCCTCCAACTGCTACGGATTATCCGTAGTTTATACGGATAAGTAGTATGAACTACGGAGCTACGGATGGTACGAAAAAACTACGGAATTGAGCAAATGTTTACTTTTTTTAGGGCATTGTGCCTGCACGGAGGTGCGGTTTGCAACCCTAGCTGCTTTGTTGTGAGTCAACACTCCTGTGTGTTGGCGCCAATCGTGAAAGAAGGGAATTCAACATTCTCCCTCGGCGCCGGCAGCCGTGAGCGAACTTGTGTCCGCGAAAGTGTGGTATGCGTGGGAGGGGGGGGGGTGCCGTTAGCTGCTCCTTCGCTTGTTACGTCACGTCTCCTCTCGCATTTCCCGCCACCCTATCTTGCTCCGTCCTGTGTTTGGATGTAAGCTTAGCTTTTTTGTGGAAGGAAAGTACAGCGCACGTTGTTTTCTTTCTTTGTTCACATGGATCGTTTTTTAAAACGTGATAGTACTACTGATATTGAAAAAAACCTCTAATAATGATGTTGCAGGTGCAGGGTGTCTACCGCTCTTGAAAGTCTGGTAAAAGCCGGGAAATTGGAAAATGGGTCCGGAAAGTCTGGAAAAAACCGGGAAATTGGATAATGGGTCCGGAAAATTCACCAAAAGAATCAATTTTTTTCCCCCCGTGTCTTTGTTTTTTCTACACTTTCTCTCTAATTGTCAGACTGTAAACCGAAAGCAGCTGCGACGCATTTTTCGGACGGCGAAAGCATCAAGCGATGTGTTTGTATAAGGAGGGGAAAATGGGGGACTCATCCATCGTGACGTGAGGGTAAAAGACAAATTAGCTTACTTGGTAACTTATATCTTAGGACTGTGTTTCCAAGAACAGTAGAGTTAATTCTATCAGAAAGTGCAACTACTTCTGTTTCTCAATGGATGAAAGCTTAATCCTGTATACTTTAGTCAAAATTGATTTAAAGAAGTTGTACAAAATATGCAAATATAAAGACAAGCATTGTGCAATTTCCCTAAGTAAAATGCATTGGTCAGGAATTTTTTTCCCGGGACCTCCCAAAAGTCAGGAAATTGACTTTCAGAAATTTGGTAGACACCCTGTGTTGAGAAAACCTCTAAAAAGAGGGAGGTTACGACTACTTCAACTCATATATATGTATATGTGTTTGTGATAAGGGAGTGATGAATATACATTTTGTATGGCAAAAAATTCCTCATGGGGTGTTATGACTCCCCTAACCCCCCCCCCCCCCCCGGCGATATCACTTAAGTGCTACTGATGAGGTGAAGGCCAATGTTGGAGGGTATGTAAATTTCCTCCTAAAACTTTCAGGGCTTAATTTAAATCGTCTTAACAAAATCGATTTTATATACTCATAGTTTTCTGCATTCTCTACCGGTTCTCTATTAATCAGCTGAACAATTTCCGTTGGTAATAAATTTAATAAACACAAGACCCATTCCTTGTTATCTACTTTCAATCTATTGGCATGATTTTCAAACATCGTTAAATAGCATGTAATATCAGATTCGCGCGGGTCAAACTTAGGTGTGTACTTGAATAATTCTAAGCTAGCTTTCCCAGCGTCTCTAAAATTTTCGTCTCTAACGTTTGTTGACAAGTCTATTCTACTATTTGCCTCGATTTCCAATTTTCTTACCTCAAATTCTCTCTGCTCTCTTTCTCTTCTTTCTTCAAATTCTCTTTGTTCCCGTTGTTTTCTTTCTTCAATAAATGAACTAAGCATTTCCTTTACCAATTCTAAATCTTCTTCATAAATATTGCTACTGGTAATCATTTTCTTTAGATCCGGTAGTAACAAACCAGGTGAAGGATTTTCACCGATCTCTTCCGCTAACCTAATTAAATCTTCCTTCTTTCCCTTATTTAAAAACGACATGGCTCTTCTCACAACTAAATAACTTCTCCACTTCCTAGGTTCTGATCCTATCGCTGCTGCGCCAGTACGGGTTTTTTAAGCTTCCTTTCAACAAAAGGCAAAGCAATTTATGGGACTTACATAAAAACCTTTATTACTCTAACATAAATCATACAATCAAACAAAAACAGTCCCAACAAAATTTTATATAAAACTAAATTAAATCTTTAGAATCCTCGCACCTCTCATTATTGTAACGTGCCCTCATTCTCGAGTACATATTTTATACTTCAGCTCGAGTCAAATTTCTCGGTTTTATTACCATGGAGTTTGGTGCGTTTGTTAATTCATCATCACATAATATGTTGATAATGTCGACGGAACTTTACTCTTGCGTTAACTGTTTCTAGATATGGTGAAAAGAATTGTTGACTCCGAGATGCCTTCCGGATCGGCGAAGAGAAAACATGTCTCTTTGTCCATTAAGCAAAAAGTAGAACTTCTGCAAAAAATGGACAAAGGCACATCAGTGATGAAGCTGTGACAGAAAGAATTGAAAATTTAATTATCTACATTACAGCTGACTCTTTGTTTGATTTTATTTAGCAATTACAGTAAAAACCTGATTATCCGGCATTTCTGAAAGTATTAAGCTTTAGACATCACAATTACTTTTAACCCTTTCCGGACGGCTGCCGAATTTCAAAGAAGTAACCGCAGGTATCAAAAGCGGCACAGCGCCAATTATCCTGGATGACAGCAGATTTTTAATGTTAAACTTACATTTAAAGGAATGTTAAACTTACATTTTATGTTAAACTTACATTTTTTTAATGTTAAACTACTTTAAAGTTCTTAAAATCACATTTCGTCCCATATTATATTATTTTCTGTATGATGAAGCCACGTATGTGCGTTCGTTGGTGAGTTTTGCACGGCCGCCTATACGTGGCCGGGCAAAACCCATCCTGTCCAGAAAGGGTTAACTTATTGTAATATTTCCCCCAAATTTTTAATCTTTTATGAAACACAATTAAACTTTTTAATGTAAACATTTATCAGCATTCTAAAACATTTACCGGTGGATTTCCTATCCCACTCCTTTCCAATGCCTTTGTTGGGGTATTTTTTTTTTCTTTTTGTTATTGTTGTTTAACAACAGGGCCATACCCAGGGGGATGGTCCTATGGGTCCGAAATTATTTCCTGGGTACGGCCCTGTTTAACAAGCTCAGTTATCCGGCATTCTGTGCTTTCTGCATAACTGAACTTTTATATATTTCAACTTTAAAGCTTAACCCTGTCACTTTATTTATATTTATGATCCATAATCCGGAAAAATCCAACATCCAGACTCACCGAAGTCCCGAGGATTCCGGGTTTTGGACTTTTTACTGCTCTTCTACTACTTTCAGAAACAAATGTTGTACATGAAATCAATAACATAGTTTGCAACTGATAATATTTGATGTCTTTCAGATGTCCCATATACAGTGGAAATTTATTAACTCAGTCACTTTTATTTTATACTATGGGTATAACTCAAATTTTATATCTTGTTTATTTTAGTCAGAGATTGCCCAAATGGCTGAAATTAGCTGTTCTGTAGTTCATAAAATGTGGTCAGTTTATTTATGGTTTTGCTTTTTTTTTAATGTCAGTTGCCTGGTTAAGTTTTACTACTGTGAAGCATTCAAATGATCCTTTGGTTTTATCTAGATTTATTGTTCGGGATTTTACATACAGTGAAGAAGAACTTGCCGCAGGTAAAAGTCATCATGCAAAATTGAAGATGGACAAGAGTAAGCAGTTAGTAAGTTTATCCATTCTAATATATATTTAAGCATTTTTAATTGAAATTCCGTATTTTCCTGCCTGTTATCCGCGGCGGCGTATAGTCCGCATGCATGTTTTTCAGTGAAGAAAAAAACATTGTTTACAGATAGTACGCAGCGCCGTATAATCCGCAGTCAAAGCGGGAACATCTGATATAGTTTCACTTAGTACTCACCCAAATAAACGTACGGGGCTGGCGCTAGGTTCTGCACCGCCCATGGTGCATACACATTAAATATTTCTGGAGATAACTTCAATTATTTCTATCCATATTTTTCAAAACATTTATTTTTTAGTTATATTTTCAGATACACTAAACCGTGGAAGAGAAGACTGCCGAACTGTCCCTTTTTCCGATAGGAATAAAAATATTAATTTTACATTAAATAGCTTATTTTCTAAACCTGCCCCCCCCCCCCCCTCCTACCCGAAAAAAAAAAAAAAAAAAAAAAAAAAACTCGCGTGCAGCGCAGGGCCATTAGCCCATGCCTTGTGCCAGCCATGTGTACGTACACTGTAAATATTATAGAGCCATATGTGTCAAAAGAAAAAAACATAATAAACAACTCTTGAGATAATATTACTCTCTTGAGAAGGAAATTATTCTTATTGGTTTTAACAGGCCACCCCAGCTTTGTTTTTCTTAGCCTCTCTGACACATTCAAACAAAAACAGCTGTCTCACTTGGGATGTCTGGCTGATTCCCCCTCCCAAATGATTTTGCTGATAAGCCATCTTCCAGTGTTAACACAAACATTTTATTTCAGAATTATACACACAGTGATATACTTGCTATTTATTAATTCTTTTCAGCTGCTTCTTTATTTATGGATGGATAGTGAATAAAGTGCAGAGGAAAAATGTTTCAAGTTTAAAGCTATACAGAAATTAGAAATAACAGAGTTTTAGCATGGTAATTAAAACAACATATTTTGTAACTGGGACAGTATTAATGCGAAAATGCCGTTATTCAACTAAGTATGCTACTAGATATTTTTTCCTTCTAAGAAAAATAATATAATACATACTCTTTTAAACAGAAGTTAAACATGTTTAAAAGTAATAAAAACACATAAAACATTATTTAATACGGCGGATTAATTAGTTAAAATTTTTTATTTGGGAATACCTTATTCCCCCGTACACCATATATATTTCGGTTACGCACATAAGAACTGAAGATGGTTATGTGTGTAACCGAAATATATATCGTGTACGGGGGAATAAGGTATTCCCAAATAAAAAATTTTAACATTTTAATGTTAAAAGTATTTACAGTTTACTAAAAACTCAATATTTTAATGTTAATTGGAAGATACATTTTGCTGGAGCCATCTCTTATTGAATTTTGTTGTAAATTCTGTACTAAAAATTTTTAGGGGGAAAAAAAAGATGAGATAATCCGCAGTGGCGTATAATATGCATCTTAAAATTTTTAAGTTTTTTTTACAGATAATACTTGGATTATAGGCTGGAAAATACGGTACTAGGCTAATTAATATGGCCTAATTTACAGTGTTCTAAAATTTATCATTGAAATATTGGTTCAAAAACCATGTTGTATTTTTTTGTTATTGATAGATTCTAAATTATGAAAATGTAAATAAAAAAATAATAAATAAACTGTGTGGGGGGAAATCATTTATCCTCTCTTTTAACATATTGTTTCACATAATGTTTTTGAAGGCAAGAAATAAAGCTTTAAAAACTTAATGAATCAGTTTCCTGAGTAATCAGGCATATTGAAAATAGATTGTGGGACCATGGGCAAAATTGCAGTGTATTATTTTTTGCCTAGCAACCTGCCCAATACACTTGCTGAATTAGAGATTTATAGAAAGATTAAATTTTCAAACTATTGAGTGCAGATGCTGTTAAATTCCTTGCAGTTGTTGTCCTTGTATGCTCTAAATCATATAAGGGCAACCTCCTGCCCTGGCTTTTGATCCAGCCTGCAGAACATATGTAAGCCATTCTTCAAAATCCCAATTATATGGCTCACAAATTTGCTAACATTCTAAAGTTTAGTCCATACCTGCTCTAAACAGATAATGCACAAAATGTTCAAAGAAATAACCTTAAAACAGCTGCTTGAGTTAATGACTTGTCCCATGTTTTTTAATGACTTGTCCCATGAATACAAAAACAAAAAAAAAATTTTTATCCTATGCCGGACCTAGGCCATAAAGCCATTAGTCCCTTCCGGGCAGTCCAATACAGTCCAGTGACATAAGAGAAATTAAAAACATCTTCTGCAGTATGGCCTGCAACGTCTTGAAGTTTTGGGCAAATGTGAAGGTTGGCCTCAGTCATATCTTCCACTCTGCAGAGAGGACAAAGTGGTGAATCTGCCAGTCCAATACAGTAGAGGTGGCATTGCAGATAATCGTGCCTAGTTCTAAGTCTGAAAATTGCAACGCCCACAGGTCTTGGCAAAGAGGAGGGAATGGGACATGTCAGAAGAGAGCCCCAAGGCCTTGAACTAACAGTAGTTATGTAATGGATGCTCCGGCAATGTTTAATATTATAATTTATAATCCTTTTAATGGTAAGGTACTCAACCGGAGAAGGAGGTTGAGATAAATCTGCGCCTCTCTTTGCAAGGCCATCAGCAATGTCGTTCCCTGCAATACCACAATGGCTGGAGACCCACTGCAGGGCAATGTTTTTCCCCTCCTCCTAAAGATGGTGCAACGGAATTAGGACTTCATAAATAGATCTAGACCCACTGTGAGTGTCAGGTATCAGAGCGCTAATAGTAGCCTGGGAATCTATAAAAATAACAAAATTTATCTCTGCTCTTTTGCCAATTACTTCTCGAGCAAGTGTGACAGCGGCCACCTTGCCATCAAAGTTATTTGTAACTCCACAACAGCTCTGCTAATACTAAAATCCTTCGAATAAACCCCAGCACTCTACCATCTGGACTTAATTCTTCCTGCGAGAAAACAATCTTCCTCGGATGATGAGCTCAGAATGATCTCCCTTGCTACAATTAACGAGAGATACTCAAGTCCCGAATGGATTCATATCTTTATGGATGGATCTGCTTTGAATGGCCATGAATACAAATACAAAATAGTGTGCTGCCTTATTGAATATGCCATTAGTCCAGTGCACAACAGTTAGCTATGAGAAGGTTTTAGTTCTTTAAACCTTATTAAAAGAGATATGAAATAAAATTAATTTATATAACAACATCATAAAAATTGAAAGTTCAGTGGAGTAAATTTTGAATTTTGGCAAAGTCTTTAAAAACTTAGCCAGTTTAAAACAAAGAAAAAAATCAGAATTCTGGGTGTTTTGAAAAAATTAATAAATTTAACAATTTGTTTCAAAACTGTATCTATTTCTTTTCTTTTAAAAAAAAAAAAAAAAAAAAAAAAAGCTGCTTAACTTTTAGGTGTAAATAGCAATTTTAGTATGTTAATCGAGCTTTTTCCTCCTCTTTTGCTGAAAGAATTTTTTGCTTGATTAAACACTTTTCGGGATGATATTGAAAGGTAGAAGGAAAAATAAAAACACATATAGCTTTACGATGAGAAAACTAAAAAGATTACATTTTCTTTTGCTTTTCTTTCAACTCTGTAGAAGAAAATTATTTAAACTACCATGTGTTGGAGTTAAATTCTGATGTTACGTTGGATTGCACATGAGATTTTTTGTCACATTAGATATATTTTATTCTTCCAATAGACCACTTATAGAAAGAAGTCAAGTTCGGGGGGGGGCACGCGTCTTTGGATTTTGAAATAAGTCTGGAATGTCCTTAAATTTTGCTATCTTCTGCTGAAAACTTTGATTAGATTTAAAAAAAAAAAAAAAATTGATATTTTATTGTAGGTTATAATCTAGTTCAACTATGGATTAATATACTGTTAAAGTGTCTTTAAAAAACTTCAAACTTTTCAAAAGATGTATACGTAAAAGTTACTTTAGAGTTATCAGTGACAGCAAAAACCTAATGTGCAACCCCTGCATCACTATAGAAACATTCCTGTTTCTGTAGTCACTTCTATAGCACTGTCATTGGCAAAAATATTGGCAATTGCTCTTCTTAATGATGTCTGGCAAAATATAATTTGGTAAAAATAAAAAAAAAAAAAACAGGGCAACCCCTGGTAATGAAAATCTATTGTTTCCGCTTAAAATGTTACATTCAGCAACCAAATGAAACTGAACTTATTTCCATAGTTCTTAGGTATAAAAAATGGAAATACACAAAATAGAAAATATAAATAAAACAAATAGAAGCTGCTATTCTGGAATTGAAAACGAATGCTGTTTTTACATAAAAAGTGGTTATGTTTTCTATTTTATTTAATAGCTAATTACAAACTAAACTAAACTGGTACAATCCACAAGTAGTGACAATGCCTGTGCTGCCCAATCATCTCTTTGCGACTGTGGAGTGTGGGAGTATATGCCTTGGTCAGGTGATCAGCCTTATGCTGAGGGCCCAGTGTTTAGTCCTCCAAGCTAGCTTTTTCCTTACTTTATCAACCCACTCAAGGGATGAAAGGCTGAGTCAACCTTGCCCAGTTTGGGAATTGAATCTCAGACCTGTAGCACAGCAGCATCATGTGATAACCATTACACCATTGGGTTTCATTTTACTGTACTAATATCTGTAAAATTAATTTATAAATTCCTTTCACTTAAATTGGATCATTAAAATTATACTAAATTAATTTAAAAGCAATCAAAGTATATATAGGAAAATATGTCTGTATTAATACATGGTCTAAATATTTGCTTAAATCAGTATTTACTGATTTTTTCAGCCTGTCCAAAATTATAAAATAAGATATTAAATTGTCCTTAAAAGTCCTTGACTTTTTTCTCTGAATAAGAATGGCCACCCTGTATGCTGTATATTTTAACTAAATGAAATTTGATTGTGCTTACTTAAAGCTTCTGGTATTGGTGTTTTTCTAATGCAGTATTAAATATGCTTTATCAAAATATTACTCGTAAGTGAATTAGCATTGAAGTGAGTTGTCATCCTCTTGTCCCATTTATGTAAGTTTGAAATAATTATGTATTGCTACACACTTTTCTCTATCTCACTTTGTATATCTGGATCAAATCTTGTAATCAATTGTTCACTATTTCCCAATCTGTAACTGAGCTAAAGCTTTCCATACTAAAAGATCTTAGCTAGCCATGTATGAAATAACCATAATTAATCAGAATAAAATTTTTTAATTTTTATAACACTTCATATAAAGATTGTGTAAATTTCCATAAATGAAATCTGTCCACTAGTTTGTGAAGCCCTTGTCGTCTACTAGTTAGCAATATTGGTTTGTTGGTTTGCATACAGCGAGATCAAATTTGAATATTTGAATTCTGTAGCAAATTTTTATTTATTTTTTTGTTTAAAAAAAACAAAAAAAAAAAAAACAGGCTGATAAAATTTTGTTTATAATTGTAGAATTCTTTACTGGTTTTTCAAAAATACATTTTTTCATCAAGTATGTAACTTTAACTCAGGTATGCAAATAGCAGGTCTCACAGTGTGACCAAAAAATTGGCATGTGTGACTAAAAATTACATTTATTTCTGTGATTTTTAAAGATAGGAAATGTGCAGTGCCACTAAATATTTGGATCCTATTTGCACCCCTCAAAATTATTAAATTAAAATTTTCAGAGTTTTGTAGAATTTATTGGAAAAGACCATTCTGTAAAAAAGCCATTGAAACAAGACACAATTATGTGAAAAGAGTAAGAAATAAAATTATACTTTTATTTAATAATAATAATAATTTTCTTTTTTCATACCTGAGAACACTGAAATTTTTAATGACTTAAAATGAAAATACATTTTATACTTATAATAGGTATTAGAGATGAGTTCGGGCTCATTTTTTGAAGGCCGAGCCCGAAATTTCAGCTAGTAAAATTCATTTACTTCATTGATACAAAACGATAAATTTTGCCGTTTCTGCAAATTTATCGTTCAAGACAAATATAGTTGCAAACTCTTAATGCACTTTCTAATTCTTTATATCCATGTTTATCAAATATTAACAATAATTTTTCAATTTTTATTAAAAATTCCTTTGAGTAGTCACATCAGTGTTAAACATTCGTATGTACATAGATATATTAGATACAGAAAAATCTAAGTTATAAATCTCGTATAGTGACATTAAAAAGTGTTATATTTCAAACACGTCCAGAAAAGAGATTTTGCATAGTAAATTTAAGAAATTTGCATATTTGCATAGAATTGCATAAGAATATATCATTGCATAAGAATTTAGTTGATAGGAACAAAATTACTTATAAAAATTATTTTATGATTCGATGTGAATATATACATTTAACTAAGATAGACCAGTAAATAATGAGGCCAAAATTTTGAATTAACATCATTTTAACACACATACGCAAATGAAATAGTACAATGCACCATTTAGTAAATTATGTGAAAGAGCTAGCTTTTAACCCATCAATTATTTTATTGCAAGTCCTAGCATCACATCAGTACGTTTATTTTTCCGATGAATAACTTTTTAAAATCCGTTTCAAGGAGTATGCTCAATAAAGGAGACATTTTTCACGAGCCCGAGCCCGAACGCAATAGTGAATTACAGGGCCAGAGCCCGTTTCACCTCTAATAGATATATATCTCACACTTTTATTTTTAGTCATTAAAAAAAAAAAAAAAAAAAAAAAAAAAATCTGGGTTCTTTCGTATCAGAAAAGAAGAGTATTTTCTCTTTTTAAATAAAAGCATGCATTTAAAATGTTTTTATTTTATTTTACTTTCTTTTTTAACACTGTGTTTCCCTTATACAGATATCCCTTTTGTGCATTTAAAAAAAAAAAAATTATTTTCTTTTAAAAATGAAATTTTTTAGTAGTTTTATAATTTTAACTGATTATTGAGTCAGAATGAATATTGGCTTTTACATCATTAATAGTATGTTTAAAAATAAAAATTGCAACTACCCTTTGTTTGTAATGTTCTACTTTCTACAGATTCCAATTTTTATCAGAGTTTATAGTATGTGTATAGAAACATTTATTGTACTTCCCATATTAGAACAATTTGGATATTAGAATTAACCTTTTCAATAAGGTTGGAAAGCATTTATGATTTCAGTTTGTCTGTTTGCCCATCTGTGCTTTAAATCCATAAATGTGCCTTGATTACTATGAAATTTATGTAAGTTATTCGTATGTACCTTACCACGTACCCTATTGAAAAGAGTGTATGTAGCATTTATAATTATTTTTTAGGAACACCCATAGGAACTCCAGCAATTTATGCTCTACCCATAGAGCATAATTCATAGCTTAATTCTTCTTTAAAGCATATTTTAAAGATATTCAGCTATTTCAAACAAAACAAAATCGGTATAGGTTGAGGATTACTAAATGAAGCTCGCCACGAATTATATTGTCCGTATCATTAATAGTTCTTCTACAGGAACATTCAGAATTCCAATGTGTTATGGTCTACAGCAGTTTAGCAACATTAATCCATGCCAAACACAAATCAATCGGCATATGAATGACTATGCCCGATTACTCTTCATTTAAAAAATTTAAATAACATTTTTAGCTTTTTTATGAGGTTGTGTAAAATAGCATTATTAGTGATTTACAGCTATTTTTGAGGTTATCCCCCAAATCTCACCAAGTAGGACAATAATACATCGCTAAATGTGGCACACGAAAGACTGTTGTGTTAGAAAATATTTTATAATCTATGTGTTTGGCGTAATTTATCATGTTTCTCTTTTAATTATAGAGTGGATTATTCCGATGGTTGAAAGTTAACTTTAGTGAGTGTTTCGCTGCTTGGATTCATGTAAAAGCTCTGAGAGTCTTTGTCGAATCTGTTTTAAGGTAACTAGATTTACTTTATATTTATTTTAAAAAATTGATTTTGTGTTTGTTTGTTTGTGTGCATTATTATATTTCAAAATTTATGAGCAAGAAATTAATATCAATATAAAAAAATCTGATGTGTCCAACACATGACTTCCTTGCACGTCTATTAGATCAAAAATATTTTCGACGCACTTTCTCTAAACTTATTTGTTTGAAAGAGATAAAATATCAATAATAGTAAGGTTTAGCGATTTCTAGCCAAATATTTCGATATCGCCAAGCTGAGTTCAATTTGAAAGATTTCCTTCTGACACTTTATTTGGCGATATTTCACCAAAAGCCGACAAACTTGATAGTCTGCGAGATTTTGGGGATAGCCAAAGTAGTCATTGACCACAGACTTTCAATGAATTGAATGCATCCATACACCTCAATGTATTTAAAGTCATTTGGCTCACCCTATAAATAAATTCTCAGTCGATTGCTGTCAAAAAAGATATTGAAAACAGTTAGATATTACAATAGTTCTAAATACAAAAGTTCAAAATTCTACGGGTTAAAGTTTTAGAGTTATACAAAATACGAAATAATTTTTGGCGCCAAATTTGGCGATATTTCGGCAAAACTCGTCAATGTCGACGACATTTGGCGAGATTTTAAGCATGAACCAAACAATGACAGATTATCGCCAAATTTGGCGACATTTCGCCAAAACTCGCCAAGAACGATGACAAATGGCGATACTTTGGGCATGGACCAAATGACTGACTATCGCCAAGTTTGGCGATATTTCACCAAAACTCGCCACGGTCGAGGACAGACGGCGAGATTTTGGGCATGTATTAAACAATGACTGTCTACAGTCGTATTATATTGAAGATGTCCATAGACATTAAAGTACTGAAATTCTTTTCGGTGGTCCTGTAAATAAACTCTCCAGTAGATTGGAACCAAAAATCGAGATGCACAACTAGATGTTACAGCAATCTTATATATGAAATTTCATAATAGCTTTTGAGATTTGAAAGTTAAATATGCACACACGTACATCTAAAGTCGCCAAGCTTGGCGACTTTTGGCATAGTTCTTGAGGGAGGCACGTGACCATGGTCGGACCATTACCTAACTTATATGGTAGGACGGTATTGTGCTTGAAATGGATGAATGCCCCTAAAATTGCCATTGACCGTAATGTATTGGAAATCTTTTGAGTGTTCCTGTAGCAGAACTATAAATGATAAAGACACTTTTTTAATGGAGAAATTCATTTTCTAACTCTTTACAGCATATTTCACTTCTGAGTCGTTTGAAATAGCGCAATACCTCTAAAAAACGCTTTGATGAATTTCGGCCCATAGAGCGTAATGTATTTCGAATCTTTTGGGCGGTTCTGTAGATAAACTATCCAGTCGAATGGAACCGAGAGGGGAGTTGCACAACTAGATGTTACAACAATCCTAAATATAAAGTTTCAACATTCTACGCCTAATAGTTTTTGAGTTAGGCGAGTTTAATGAATTTCGGCCCATAGAGCATAATGTATTTCGAATCTTTTGGGCGGTCCTGTACATAAACTATCCATTCGATTCACACCAAAAGAGGAGGTGCACAACTAGATCATAGAACAATCCTAAATATCAAATCTCAACATTCTACGACCAATAGTTTTTGAGATATGTGAGTTACATACATACGTACGTACGTACAGACGGTATGGAAAAACTGGCCACAATAGACTCGCCGCTGGTCAAAATGAGTTGCAGACGCGTTAATATGATCGTGGTTGCTAGCCTACGATGAGATGCATCGAAATTTTTTTTAAATTAAATTTAGAGGTAGTCAAAATTGGTTTTTTTGTCGAAATTTGGCCCCCAAAATTTTTCGGGATCACATTACTTCCTTATACTACGTACAAGGAAGTAAAAAAGTTTTTTATATTAATTTATTTTCAATGATTTGCTTAAAAGTAGGTATTAAGAGTCAGTCACAGGAAATATCTGCTTTCTTTATTAACTTCCATGCTGTATTGTTATAAGAATTCAAACATTCCTTGTATATATTTTCCCATTATGATAATATACATGCAAGTATGAGGTTGTAACGAAAGTTTTCCGCCATAAAAGCCTGAAAATCTAACTTCTAACTCCTTAGATAATTGTTTTTGAACTTTCGGTACCAAACCTGCACAGTGTCACATGATACAACAATAGTACTTAAAGCTGTACTCATAATTCGTTGATATTATGTAGCTGACTTTTTGCAACACAACTGGAAGTAAATGATGGCTCTAATCCTCTAGAGTGATAGTTCCATTTGAGACACCTTATACTTAATGATAACTATATTTTTTACAGATTTCACAACACAGTGTTATAAAGTAAGCCTCTTTCTTTCAAATGCCAAAAATAGTTTGACAAAATATGAGCAAATACGCCAACGAGAACTGTGTGCTGACGATGTTTGCGGTGGCGGGAAACTTTCGTTACAACCTAATAAAATTTAAAAAAAAGTGTAATTTTGTGAAAATATTTAGGTAAGTTTAATACAAAATTCAGTAAATTTTGTTCTTTAGGAGTAGAATCAATAATGAAAAATCCATTAATAATTACCTACCTGAACTTATTATTATTCTGATCCCTTTGATCGATCTAAATTAATTTTGTCCGAATGTGACCTTAATATTACCATTTTACTAAAAAATCAAATATTTAAAGTAATTTTTATCTGTTTGAATTTTTATTTTCACTATACATATTGTCTTAAAAACAATTTTTAATTCCAATATAATGAAAATAAAGAAATACTTTTTTTTCCCATGAAATGCTTGTTTTTAATATACATTTTCCTGGGCTGAATTCTGCTCGTTCTATTATAGAGTTATCACTCTAGCTAAAAATCCAAGCTACTTTTTTACCCAACAACTTTTAGACCGATTTTCTTTGTCGTTATCTTGACAACAGTAATCTCCAACTTTTTGCTTTCCAAAGGAAAAAAATCAGAGTTGGCCAGAATTTCGCCCAATCTGAGTACATTCAACTCCGGTTATAGTGAACATTCGGCTATAGTGAATGCAAATCCTTAGTCTCGATTCACTTACATTAGAAATGTACATAGCATTTTTCGGTTATAGTGAACTTAAAAACTGAACTTCGAAAATTCAGGAAATTGCAGAGGTGAAGTTTTTCAATGTCTACATTCTCAAATGTTGTCTGTATTGCATTTGATAAAAATACACTAAGAGATTATCAAGCATCTGTTCCGAAATACTGGGGAAATGTCAGTTGCTAGGCTAACATAGCTGGGGGGAGAGTGCAACAATAGCGCAGTAGAGAAAGGGCTTTTGACGGCTGTGAAACCAGGAAATTATTTATTGCAGTGATTCATACTAATCTTTAACTCTTCAATTCCCTTGCAAAATAGCCCAACTCTTGTGGTGTGTGCCTCCTTTTGTCCAATACCCCCAGTGCTTAAAAGATAAGCTCATCTTTTCCACCCTGCATGAAAGGCCATGACACCCACACTTCTACAGTGAGGAAGGTAGCAATGACAATTTTTAAATAAACATGCAACTTTTTTTCATTCTCATTCTTAACCAGAAAAAGACCACAAGTGCTTTAATCCAATTCATCGAATTGTGCCCTTGCTAATTGTCTCTCCAGGGACATCTGTAAAAGGGGATTAAGTTCTTAGTCAGTTAGAATCAGTGGCATTTTTCGGCTACTAAGAACTTAACAAAAAGCGGGGTACATTTCATGGTGAAAAAAAATGGACATGTCTCTCTTGTCCTTGAAAGATTCCATTTTACATTCCCGTTGCAATAGCACAGTTTAGGTGTTAAGGTTTTCCACTAAACGTTATTGCTTGATTGGCTGACAGGACACTTTCCGGCCAATTGAATGGAATCTACCAAATTATTGTAGCACTTAGGAGTCATATTGTCATTTAGTCACGTAAAGGCGTAAACTGTTGTGATTCTGTGAACATAGTCCAAACTGTGCTTGCTTCAACTGCTAATTTAAAGTTTGTGTAGTGAATTTTTTGTTGTTGTTGCTGCTGCTGAAAAATGCTGCCGAAAACAAAAGTCTTTTCATTAGAAGACAAAATAAGCCTTAGTACACGAAGAAAATTTCAGGCAATATGGTTGCTGCAACCAGATGCGAAAAGATTTTTAGAATGTACAGATAATACTGAATCCAGTTTGAAATAGCACAGAAGCTCGAAAAAGACTCAAAAAAATACTTATTAAAACTGTTTACACGAAGCAGCAGCATACAACAGATTATTTTCATGCTTAATTGAAATCATGTAAATATTCCTATATTTAACTGAAAAAACACTCAAAATACTGGTGTTAAACAATACTGGTGTTAAACGAATACTGGTGTTAAACAATACTGGTGTTAAACGATAAAGTAATTAAAAAACTTTGTAAAAAACACACATAAGAAGTAAAAGGAAAGAGGATACGCGTTTCGTTCAAAAATTGTTTTGAACTTCTTCAGTCCAAGCCCTTCGACGTAAAGAACACAGGGAACTGAAAAGAGAAAAACAAGCAAGATGTTGCCACAAGGGGCAAAGAAAAGTCGAACAAAACCACGGAGAGGGGAGAAAAATTAAAAAGGGGGATAAAAAGGAAAGGAAAGAAGCACAAAAAATACAGAAATAAAAAAGGAATAAAGAAAAATAATAAAAAAGGGAACACACAAGTACAAACACACACACAAAAAAGAGAAAACAGAACAAACAAACAAAAAACAAATAGCACACTTTTTTTTTTTTTTTTTTTTTTAAATAAAAACCACGAACAGGACAGCACAATAAATATATATATATAAAGCGTTTACGCGAGTTTCATTATTCTTCTATTGAGATTAAAGAGTTTATAGCTTTAGTAAGCGTTTGTATTAAACAAACTGCTTTCATTTTTAATGGCTCTTTCTATAAACAAACCGAGGGTCTTGCTATGGGTAATTTTCTCTCACCTCTCTTATGTGATATTTATATGCATTATTTTGAAGAGAAGCTCTTTAAGGTCTTTAATTTTCCGTGCTGGGTCAGATATGTTGACGATACTTTCGTTCTAGTGGATTCCAATTGTGATATTTCTAATTTACTTTTGATCGTTAATGCTGTTGATCCGTGTATCCAATTTACTCTAGAAGAGGAGTGCAACAATTCTTTACCTTTTTTGGATGTTCTTGTTTCTAGGAATCCTGACGGTTTCTCTACTTCTGTTTTCCGCAAGCCCTTTTCTATATCTTTACCTCCTCATGCCCTATCTAATCATCCTTACCAGCAAAAACTTTCTGCTTTTTACACTTATGTGTTTCGTGCTATCAAAATTTGCTCTGATTCTTCTTCTCTTAATAATGAAATTAGTTACTTAAAATCCTTAGCTGTTTCTCGTGGTTTTAGTCCCTCTATTATTGATAAAGCTGTTTCTAAATTTAATAAGCCTAATACTTCTACTAATACTATTAATTTTCACAACGAATTAATTGTACTACCTTTCTTTTCACCTTTATGCTACAAAATTTCTAAACTTCTCAAAAATTTCGGTTTCAAAGTCATTTTTAAACCTGTTAATAAACTTAAATTTTCTTCCCTTAAAGATCCTATTCCTACTGAGAACCGTTGGGGTGTTTATTATATTCCTTGTGAATCTTGTGATTTGGGCTATATTGGTCAGACCAGAAGAGCTCTCAAATTTAGGCTCAAAGAGCATGAGAGATATGTCTCTAAGCACGAACTTTCCAAATCTTCTATTGCCTCACATTGTTGGAATTCCAATCATCGATTTCAGTTTTCTAAGGCTAAGATTTTGTGCACTCCTCAGTCTTTGTCCCATCTGGATTTTTTGGAAGGTTTTTCCATTACCCAGCACTTAGACCGTCTTGTGAACGATGGTTCTTCCGTTCCTTTCGTTCATTCTGCTTGGAAGTTGCTGTTGTAAGGTTCTTTTCACTTTCTTCGTCTACCCCCCCTTTTTTTCCCCCCTGTTTCTTTAATGTGTATGTACGTGTGTTACTGTCTTTCTTTTTTGTTTTTATTTAAAAAAAAAAAAAATTATTTATATATATATTTATTGTGCTGTCCTGTTCGTGGAATTTATTAAAAAAAAAAAAAAAAAGTGTGCTATTTGTTTTTTGTTTGTTTGTTCTGTTTTCTCTTTTTGTGTGTGTGTGTTTGTACTTGTGTGTTCCCTTTTTTATTATTTTTCTTTATTCCTTTTTTATTTCTGTATTTTTTGTGCTTCTTTCCTTTCCTTTTTATCCCCCTTTTTAATTTTTTCTCCCCTCTCCGTGGTTTTGTTCGACTTTTCTTTGCCCCTTGTGGCAACATCTTGCTTGTTTTTCTCTTTTCAGTTCCCTGTGTTCTTTACGTCGAAGGGCTTGGACTGAAGAAGTTCAAAACAATTTTTGAACGAAACGCGTATCCTCTTTCCTTTTACTTCTTATGTGTGTTTTTTACAAAGTTTTTTAATTACTTTATTCCTATATTTAATTAATGGAAATTATTTGCATAAGTACAATTAATTATGTTTGATTTACTTAACTAGGGGCCAAGGCCCCCAGACTCGCTACGCTCGCTTTTCGTATGAGGCATTCGGCCCCTAATAAGGCTTAAAAGTACATAAAAATTTAAACTTCACACTACAGTAGACCCCCTCCCCCTCATAACAAAGATATTTTGCTATGGGAATCCGTGTTGTACGGGTCCTGAAAATTCCGGGTCCGCTTATAATCGCTGGAAAAATTATTTGCACTCCTCAGAAACACAATGATATTTAATGTTGCCATTCAAAAGTTATATTAATTAGGAGCTAAAGCATAATAAAATCAGAACATCTGTTTCAGCTGTATTTTTAATAATGTAAAACATATTGGACACCTTGCGAATTTGCCACCCATGGCGATTTTTCATTATTTGGCAACTTGCGTACATGTAAAGTTAATAAAAGCTACGGAACAGATAGGATAGCTTGCCACCAATGGCGACTTTTCATTATTTGGCGATTTACACATGCTCACAACCTATAATTACTCTTCATTTAAGGTTACCGGAAAACCGTTATCCATATTTTCATTTACATAATCGTTTGCAGATTGGCGTACTTAGCACCACGAATTATACCATCTCGTCGCACTAGCAAATATCCAAATTGTACTGTAACTGCTATAATGGCATAGTTAACGCTGCCAAATATTTCTACTGGTAGCAAATAATCCAGCTGGACCGAACCGGCTTTAAAATAATCTGCATTTTAATTATTTTTCATTTTCAAGATATTAGTTATTCTGTTTTGGAAAAACGGATAATCGCTAATTCTAAACTCCTGTTGTCTAAGCAAACTTAGTATTTGAAAATTGTCAACTTTGTGTAACACATTTTGAGTTACTTATTTCATGTAGTTTTTATTTTGGCATAAAATGGGTGTATTTCTACTTCATATTTGACAATTTCACGTGATACTACATACTTGGAAAAGCTTTGTTGCAAAGGAATGAATGATTTTATGCCAAATCTGGCAACCATTCTGTTTATTTTTTCAGTTTTTTATTAATATCTTCTAAAATAATTCGATTTTCGAAATTTAACTTAGCTCATCAGGTTCCTCGGATTTTTTCGAATCTGTGGGCACCTTAGTCGAAACTTAAATCCCCACAGTTTAGGAGGAGATAGGCCAACAAGCTTTGGCAGCGCCAGCGGCCTTTAGTTTTTTTTAGAATAGAGAGATACCCAAATTAAATTTCATTCTGTTCTGGAAACTCGCGAAATCTTGTCGCAATCGAAAGATTTCGTTTTGTGTACACAGCTATTCTCATGTCCATGCAAACGATTTATTTGTGAAAAAAAAAAAGATAATAAACTGTGTAATCTGGAAAAGCTTTTTTAAACGAATTTGAATCCCAATTGTATGACGTCATATTCACTTGAAAAGGGTAATTTTGTGATGCAAATGATTTACTTTTTTGACTCTCGGAAATAAAATGGTTCTGATAATAGCGAAAAATCACTTAAAAAGGAGAGAATGGGTGGATTTTCAGATTTTTAAAGAAGCGCAGATTGTTTTCTATATTTTTATACATGATCATGAAAATTTTCAAGCGGATCCTGCAAACGGTGAAGAAGTTATTAGACTTTTTGTGTTAACTTTGTAAATTTCACGCGATTCTAGATACTTGGAAACGCTTTGTTACAAAGGAATGAATGATTTTATGCCAAATCTGGCAACCATTCTGTTTATTTTTTCAGTTTTTTATTAATATCTTCTAAAATAATTCGATTTTCGAAATTTAAGTCAGCTTAGCAGGTTCCTCGGAATTTTTCGAATCTGTGGGCACCTTAGTCGAAACTCAAATCCCCACGGTTTAGGAGGAGATAGGTACACAAGCTATTGACAGTGCCAGCGGTGGAGACAGCGGCCTTTACTTTTTTTTAGAATAGAGAGATACATATTTTCTATAACCATGAATGTGATTAATTATGCTTGATTTACACAAATATTTAGCGTGAGTATAAAACACTATTTTTAACTTATGTATATAATGCAGGTATGTGCCAATTGCTCCAAATTCAGCAAAACTGCTACATTTTTAATTTTTCCATATACGTTGAAAATGTTTGTAAATCTCCCGAATTTTTACTAAAATCATCGCACATTCTAATCATTCTAATTTCAATCTTTCTCTATTAATCTTAAAAATGAATATTTTTTCTTTGGCATCCCTTTGTTTAAACCTCCAATGCCTTAAGAGTAAAAATTGACCTCTGTTTTAAATTTAATTTTATATAAATTGGTAATTTTTTGTTACCAAATTTTTTATAAGCCGCTGATGGTAGTTAATATACAAGCATGATCTACATTGCATGATCTACTTAAACTCTCCAAACCATAGGAACTGCAAAAGGCATGCATCTGTTCTCTCCATTTAACCAACATCTAAGTAATACAGCACACGTACCACAGCAAATGAGGAGAACCCTGTTTTTATCCTGGTCTCCTATTTTGTAACCAAAATAATGTTCATAAGCATATTTTATCAAAGGAATCGTAGTTTAGTAAATATTATATTTTTGATTTAAAATAGATATTTTGTATAGCAATGTATAAAATAACTGAATTTTTTATTTATTTCATAAGCTCCTGTCTCCCCCCCCCCCTGGTTTTTGTTATAAGCTAAGAGTTTTTAGGAACCTCATTAATTTTCATTTTTTAGATTAGCATTCTTTAATGACATCAATTTTGCTCCAGAAATAAATTTTGTGTTTCAAAATTGACATTCTTGTGCTCCAAAAGTAACATTTCTTGCTCCAAATTGCTCCACTAATCTGTTTTTCTTGCTCCAAATTACTCCAATAATGTCTCTTTCCTTGCTCCACAAAATACTCAATTTAATTTCAGCTGGCACATCCCTGATAATGTATTCCTTGTTCATATGGGGATACTTCGCTTATAGTGAACTTCGGATATAGTGAACTACATTTGCTGGTCCCCAGAGGCTCACTACAACTGGCGTCGCCCTTTCTGCTACGTCATTGACTGGGTTCGAAGCTTGGCTTAAGGTGATAAAAGTATGGCGGTGTGCAAGTAGAGTGTGGAATTAGAAATCGATTCTACTGATGAATTAATCATTATTTTAATAAATTCAATCCATTTAAGAATCACGATCAATAACAAATTGCCGCTGATCCGATGTAAATATATCAACGAAAGAGTTTGCTAGATGCTGAGTCACGATAAGTAAAATTATAACCTACATGCCAAATCAGCAATACCTTAACATGTGGTGACTGATGACTATTTGGCATCAGGGAATGTTTGTTTATCTTTACAACCCTTAACAATAACTCCACTTTAAAAGTCTGGTGAAAAAGCTTTTCCAGCAAAAAGTTGCTAAGATTTTACGTTAGTGTGATAACCCCATTATGGAATTCTACTTGTATGAATTGTTCTAATACATAAGTTTTTTTGTAGGTATGGTTTACCTGTTAATTTTCAAGCTATGCTGCTTCAACCCCTGAAATCTTCAAAAAAGTTACGAGAAACTTTAAATAAATTATATAGTCATTTAGACAGTAGCCTTGCTTCTGGTCAGATTGATGTAAGTAAAAATAACTTGCTTTTTATATTTCTGCTAAAAATGCATTATTTAATTAAGGATTAGCATATTAAAATATTTAAGTGACAAATCAGGGTCTATATCTATTTAAACTTTATTATTCTTTGCTAAAAACTGCATATATATATATATATAATATAAAATAGCTTAACTTACGTAAAATGGATTCCCAAGTGAAATATTAATTGAAAGCACATTATAACAGATATAATACATAACCATGAAAATAAAAATGAAATCCAGAGGCTATAAATAAATTAGAAACAGGGCAATCAAACCCAAAAAATTGGGAAAAACATGCCATGAGCAATCGCATGGGCTTAAGCCTAGCTGAAAAACTCATGCATAGAAGTGGAAGTGGATAGGAAAATTGAAATGGAGTACTCCATTATCAAGTACCACCGTACTCACATTTCAATTAAAGAAAAACAAAAATAGTTAGGTTTCTGCAGGCCACCTGACAAAAGAAGTCGCTTTGCGTGTCCTGGGGATACGACCTAACTAAAAGAAATAACATAACAGTCATGGATGCTAACCCAACATGGAGGTAGAAGAACAGTCAAGACCAGACCAGAAATTGATGCCAACCGAGAAAAATAATCAGATCCAAGGAGGAAAAAGCAGGAGGAAGAAATACAGACAAAATGCTGCCAGTACCATGTTATAATATCAAGAAAATCAGAAAATAGGAAGGGAAAAAAGTAAAAAATAAAAAACAATATATATATATATATATATATATATATATATATATATATATATACATATCAAATTATTTGTAATTGTATGTTGAACTTGATTGTAAAAAATATATATAGTTTTTGAAAAGCACATGTACCTTTTATTATTGTTTTATGCAGTGGGGCTGACTTCCCAAAATTCCTGTGTGTACTTTAGATGAGAGGGTGAGTGGGGTTAAACCCACACCTGTCAGCTGTGACCTTGAGTTAAAATGAACTTTCTTTTCCATCAATTTAGGGTAGTCAATCGATTGAATGGAACAACCCCTACTTTAGGTATACTAGAGGTCCATATATCAGCAAACTTTTTTTGTACGATAACCCAGTATTTTTTATTCATAGTTAAAATACTTGAAAAAACTAATATACCAACTAAAACCTTTAAAAGATATATTTCGGCACACAACCATGGTCGTCTTCTGCTATACTGATCACAACATCTTCATCTCTCCAAAACGAGAATGGTATTTCAGGCATCATCTAGAGACGTCTACTGGTCACAAAATCAATAAAGATGTTGTGACCTGTATAGCTGAACCCAGCCAGTATTGCATGCTAGAAATACAGCTTTAACGGATTTAAGATAGATAAATCTTTTATATATTTCAACTATGTTTTAAAGGCCGTACTTTTAATTCTTTTAACCTATTTCATTACCTTATTTCATCAATTCTTGCTTTAGCAATGGAATAGAAAAGAGCTCAATAATAATACATTGTTGACAACAATATAAAGGTATGAAATTTCAACAAATGATTTCAGTCTATATTAAACCCTGTTCGAAGTATGGCATCTTTGCTGTTCTTCGGTGCTTTTTGTATTATATACTTCTTTATTGCCAATAATCGAGTAATCGAACAGTGAATATTCGGGATTTCACTATTCGAGTAGTATTCACGATTAATCGCGAGTACTCGTTTCCCTATTCGAGTAGTATTCACTACTCGATATACTCGTTTCCCTATTCGAGTAGTATTCACTACTCGGTTCACTCGATAGTATTCACTACTCGTTATACTCGATTACTCGTTTCACTGTTCGAGTAATATTCACGAGTAATCGCGAGTACTCGTTTTACCGATGCTATTCGAATGCTATGTGCTGTGCGATGGGTTTTTAGAATTAGATTAGCTCCAATGAATTGATGATTGAACTTTTTTGAATTTAATGGCTTTAAATGATCGTGCAGTAGCACATGCAGGAAGCAATAATAGATTTTTTCTTTTTCCTTTAAGTTCGCGGATTTGAATTTTGGATATTGATTTTTGTGTTAAAATAGAATGCATACAGACGAGCCCGAGCCCAGGCTTTGTAATTTACGATTGATTTCGAGCTCGGGGTCGTGAAAAATTCCTCCTTTGTTGAACACACTCCTTGAAACAGATTTTAAAAAGTGATTCATGGGGAAAATAAATGTACTTATTTACTTATTTAAAAAAAAAAAAAAAAAAAAAAAAAAAACAGTACGGGTGCCTAGAAGGTGCGTGAAGCTCTTCGGGTATTTCAGAACGACGGCTTATATTGCTCGGCTAGTCATGAGATCGGACATCATTTGATAAACTGATAAACATGGATATAAAGAATTAGAAAGTGTATTAAAAGTTTGCAACTAGGGGCGTGTTCGATACCGGTAGCACCGGTGCATAACCAGCCGGTGAATTATCGAACGGGCCCTAAATTTGTCTTTAATTTGCACAAACGGCAAAATTTATTGGATTCTATCAATGAATTGAATTGAATTTATCTTTAGTTGAACTTTTGGGTTCGGGCTCCGACTTAAATAATATTGCTCGGGCTTGGGCAGGCTCGGATTAAAAGTCCTCAGCCTCGGGCAGGCGCAGGCTTCAAAATATGAGCCCGAACTCATCTCTAATACATATATCGAAGTTGCAATCATCTTTGAGTCTTAATGGTGTCTGGGTACTTACTTTACACGTGACTATCACTTATAGACTACTACTTTTGCTGTTTAGTTTTAAATAGTACGCTTCTCATATACGCATGTTTCTGTTATTGATACTGGATCGCAGTGTGGTGTTACTTTCTCTCACTCCCACATACTATCCGTGAATAGTTGGGTTGTTAATTGCTGTTTTTTTTTTTTTACTTACTTACTTTCTTTTCTTTTCTTTTTTTTTTTTTCGTCATCATTCGTTGATTAGGGCTGGGCCAAAAATTGATAAATACCGACATATTGGTTTTATTTCAACATCAGATATCCGATATTCCCATTTTCATTTCAGTGAAATCTCGAATTCGATAAAGTTCAAAAATACAGGCCGGCGCTAAGAAAATCCCGAGATCGATACCAGCTTGTGATGCTTTTGCTACTGCTTTCCCTGCGTTGATGGCGATATTGGATAGCGGGAGAAACAGCTGCTTCTCTACGGGAATCACTGCTGCGTGTTTGTTATCGTAGAGAATAGTTTTTTCCTCCCTCGGAGGTCCGCAGAAAGAAAGCAGGGAACGTTAATGTCGAAGGGGATGTAACGTATAGTGCGTCGTTCTGCTCGCGGAAGATCTAGGCGCAATAGTAGTTATTATTTAACGATGATTTTGAGTAAAGGATATGATGCGCGAACGGCTATTTCAACAGACAATAGAGCTGCTGACAATTGGTTGGATCGATAATATCTGATAGAGTAAATGTTTTATTGGAAATAATAATTTATCTAAGTGCCGTACCGTGTATATTAATGGGAGCTGGTGCACGTAAAATCTGTCGTGGCTCCTAAGTCCCCCATGAACGATACTGCTGGAGGTCTCTCATAGCTTAAAGGTCATCCAAGCTGCCAGCCATTGGCATCAAATCTATATGTATGGTTTATTAGCCTAATTACCATAATTAATTAACGTATATCTCGGAAACTATCTATCGGAGCGTGTTTTTAGTGATTCTCGACCCCCTAGACTCCACACATCCACCGTTCCATAAAATTTCGAATGCTTTGACACCAAACTTAACCTTTTAATCTTACAGGCCCAGGGGGTCATACGAAGCTCCCCTGTATTTTTAATTTGGGCATTTTAAAAGCTAGCCGCCTCGGGCGGCATCACCAAAGCCTGGAAACTGCCCCAGAGCCAATTTCTTCATGTTTGCAGTCCTTTTAAGCCTCAATCATGGTTAATTAGTCTAATTACCATAATTAATTAACGTATTCCTGGGAAACTATCCATCGGAGTGCGTTTTTATTGATTCTCGATCCCCCCTAGACTCTACACCTCCATCGTTACATAAAATTTCGAATGCTTTGACACCAAACTTAACCTTTTAATCTTACAGGCCCAGGGGGTCATACGAAGTGCCCCTGTATTTTCATTTCGGCCAGTTTAAACACTAGCTTTAAATGAGCGCTATCACAACTTGAATTATTTTTGGGGTAGAAACACTGTTAAGAAAAAGAAACAAACTATGGTACAATGGGTCAAGTTTTGGTATAATGGGGAAAACCACTTTACTGCGGGCCCTCGAAGTCGTTTTTCTCAGAAGCAAAATTTTATTGTAAAGTCGTTCTACCCCTGGACCCTTCAAATATTAATTTTAATTAAATAGAGTACCAGCAATTACGCATTAAAATCTATTTTAATTAATTTTTGAATATAGCAAGTGGTTTTACGGTTTGTTTATTTGATTGCTTACATTTCAAAAATACTAAAATTAAGTGTGAAAAATATCGATATATCGTGAAAGATGATATCGATATCGATATATCAAATTCCAATATCGTCCAGCCCTAGGTAGGACCAAGGGCGTAGCCAGGATTTTCATTAGGGGTGGGGGTGGGGCAGGACATGGAGTCTAACCGGAGAATGCCTGGTTTGTCATAATCAGACCCTATGACTAGCTTATTTTAGGGGAGGCAGCTGCCCCACTCTGCCCCTCGCTGGTTATGCCCATGGGTAGGACCATTACCTACCTATATGGTAGGACGGTATTGTGCTTGAAATGGATGAAATGTCCCTAAAACTGCCACTGACCGCAATATGTTGGAAACCTTTTGAGTGCTCCTGTAGCAGAACTATAAATGAAAAAAACACTTTTTTGATGGAGAAGCTCATTTTGTAATCCTTAACAGCATATATCATTTCATAAGCTTTAATGAATTACGGCACATAGAGCGTAATGTATTTAGAATCTTTTGGGCGGCCCTGTAGATAAACTACCCAGTCGAATTTGACCACAAGGGCAGGTTCACAACTACATGCCACAACAATCCTAAATATAAAGTTTCAACATTCTACGACCAATAATTTTTGAGATATGTGAATTACATACATACGAACGTACGTATAGATGGCATGGAAAAACTGGTCAAAATAGACATGTTGTTGGTCAAAATGGGTTGCAGATGCATTTATATAAACATGCATGCTAGCGTACGAGATGCATCGAAAAAATTCTTAAAAGTAAATTTAGCGGCAGTCAAAATCTGTTTTCTTCGGCGAAATTTGGCCTCCGAAATATTTCGGGATTACACTACTTCCTTATATTCCGTACAAGGAAGTAAAAATGAATTCACCCAGATCGAACATAAATATACAATATATATAATGTATCATGTTACGGAGTACAGTAATCGAACCCTGGACCTCTAGGCTATGAGTTAACGGAGAACCCACTTTGCCACACTAGTTGTCGAAAATTTCTTTTAACTTGTTTGAAAAATAATTAGGGGCCACCACTCCTTTGTTGCTCCAGGGTCTCCACACTTCTAAATCTGGCACTGTGTATCATAATCCATGACTGAACCGTTTGTTTTCCTTGTTCCATAAAACGCTCCTTTGGAACTGAAATCTACATTAAAATCACCTACAAAAACTGTTGAACGAATGGTATTCATGGTTAATCGCGATTTCACTATTCGAACAGTGAAGCGATTAATGGCGATTTCGCAATTCGAATTGGATTCGCGATTACCTGTTTTCACAATCCGAACTGTATTCGCGGTTAAATGCGATTACAGTTTTCGCTATTAACCCCTTCCTTCTCGCTCATGTCAAAATCACGGGCTGAGCTTTTCCCCCCTATTTCTCGTGCCCGTGATATTTCCGGGGTAGAATGTTCAAAAGATATTCGCCTGAAATATCAGAACATTTCAATTCTTTTCCACAGTAGTTTTTTATATCTCATTTTACACAACAGATCACAGTACTAGACTATTTTTAAGTTAATTGGATTAGTTTATTTTAAAATAGATGGTAGCAGTACGGTTACTTCTGCCATGCATTTTACACATTTAGCTCACTCTCTCACCTATGTCCAAAGAACACATTACAAATATTTATGTATATTATGAAGTAAGTTTAATAAAAATCTCTTTTAGTGTTTAAAAAATATGTTTTTAATTTCCAATGAAAAACACACATTCAGTCAGAATAACCCTAAATGTTGGCTATTCCTAGAAATTTAATTTTTTATTTAATGCTAAAAAAGTCTCAAACCTTAAAACGAATACATATATTGTACGTACATTTATTTTTATAAATTTTCTTGAATAAAAAAAAATAGGCACATTTATGACCATCTTCTTGAAAATAATACGACCTTTAAGGGGTTAATCGCTTCACTATTCGAACTGTATTCGCGATTAATCGTGAGGGGGCTGCACCCCCAATTTAATATTTAGCTTGCAATTGAAACTTAGTTAATAAATTGATACACAGCAGGATTTTATATCGGGGACTGTGCGGGGGGGGCGCAGTCCCCAATATAAAATCCTGCATCTGCTACTGCATGAGTCCGGGTTTTTTAATGAGAGCTCCTGCCCTTAACCGAACAAGTAGTGAATACTATCGAATGAACCGAGTAAAACGAGTCATGAATACTATCGAGTGAACCGAGTAAAACGAGTAGTGAATTCTATCGAGTGAACCGGGTGAAACAAGTAGTGAATACTACTCGAATAGGAAACGAGTACTCGCGATTAATCGTGAATACTACTCGAATAGTGAAACGAGTAATTTGCGAGTACTCGTTTCACCGATGCTATTCGAATGCTATGTGCTGGGCGTTCGAATAAATTTTTCGAAATCGATTGATTCGAATGGATTTATTAATCGATTAATTTCATTCATTCATGCCCTTCACTACCCTATACACCAGTTACACAACATCCACATCATCTTACTCTACAGCCAATAGCACCATTATCACATTAACATACGGAACAATAGATCAGGATTCATTAGTCACACTGTCCCCAGTCTCTTCCAAACACTTAACAGTCACACCCCCTCCATCATCAAGAATTTCACCTACACTTTCATCATCACCTGCAGTACACTCACCTCCTTCCATACCACTTTTGCCATCAATGCCTTCTTCTCCACTCGTATCATCAATAGCTACACCCACCTATTCATACTCTCTCTACCGTACACCACTTCCATCCTTCCCCGTATTTCCCAATATTAGAATTTGTAAAAAGAAATTTAGATGAATCTGCAAATCTTTAGATGAGTCTCAAACTGCTAGCTCAGGTGAAGAAGTTGCTCCATCTGTATTTCTCAACTTGAAATAATTCACAACCCATCATGGGCTGTTGAGTCTCTGCAAACTTTTATGTCAGAACTCTTTTTTATGTCAGAGTGCCATCTCAATAATCTGCAACGACTAAATTTGTCCAGACTCAATTTTTCAATAGCTGCAACAATTTCAACTCAATTTTTCAAATGTTGATTCTCATCACTGTACAACAGTTCTATGATCATTGAAAATAGAAAGCAATAACCCTCATTATTTATACCAATTATATTGCCAGTGCTTATTTTCTTTTAATGGTTCTCTTTCCATTTTTTTGCTGTTTTTAAATACACAATACTAATTTTTCTGTAAAGATTCAAGATCAGAAGCACATATATTGAAATGACTCAGTTAAAATACCAGAAAATTAGTTTCAAACAATCCAAGCGTTCAGTGAGCATAAAATATTTTGTCCGTATAATAAGTCTTAGAGGTACCCACATAAGCAAAGCCTGAGAACAGTTAAAATTTTATTCTCAAGTTAAGAAGTTAGGGAGGGGCGTTGAGCACCCTTAGACATTT
This sequence comes from Cheiracanthium punctorium, assembly GCA_038373885.1. Taxonomy (NCBI): domain Eukaryota; kingdom Metazoa; phylum Arthropoda; class Arachnida; order Araneae; family Cheiracanthiidae; genus Cheiracanthium; species Cheiracanthium punctorium. The sequence continues at coordinate 343,671 of JAWZYV010010725.1, forward strand.
TTGTAGGTGTATTCGATAACACCCACATACAGAGAGATTCATTATTAAATTTTAGTCTTCAACAATGTAAACTGAATGCTCAGAAATGTCTTTTGAAGGTGCTCGAGTTCTGAAGAATGACTCGCATGAAAATCCGTTACCTTAGCACTTCTGCTCGAATTTAACTTTGTAAATTACCAGTGTTTACTCAAAATCTTAAACATTTGGTAGTCACTTTTATGAAATAAACCAAAGAGCACAGTATCCATCGAGTTTATACATGTGGCATCCACATACATGACGACTCACACGAAGTAAAATTTTATTTTAGAATCATGCAAGCACTGAGCACTCATGAAAATTTCCAGCTGCCTTTATGTTTTGAAGCACCCTCAAAAATTTTCCTGGGGTGCCTACGTTTTGAATCACCGCCAAGACCAAGAAGGATGAATTTTGTTTTATTTTATAAACAAAATTGCTTTTTTTTTTTTTTTTTTTTTTCAATATTCACAATCCCTTCCCCTCCTCGAGAATGATTTTATAAAGCGATAATTAAATCAGAAGATTTCATAAATGATCTTTTTTCTGAAACAAAAAAACTGTCTGATTTTCTGAATTTCACTCTTTTTTTTCTACAAAGTGTGGTATTTAGCTACCACTGCCGTGAAAAATAGCTTAGCAAAGTTAAAATTGAGATTTCAAGTTAAGCAAAATTAAGATTAGTTCATGCGTTGTGACAGCAAAAGTTAGTTAAATAACCCACGGTTCTCAACCTTGCCTGATGTGCGTGTTAGAAATGTTGTAAAATAATCACAGAGACATTGCTTTAGATCACCAAAATACAAATTTTATTCAACAATAAAAGGGTAAACATCTAGTAGTCTCACAACATTAGTATATCAAGAAATAAAAGTAAGTAAAACACTGCGCAGGGGTATTACAGCGCATGGTAGAAATGCACAAAAACAATGATCTTAGAGTGCTTTAGTTTCCCATTAATAGCCCATGGTAAAGGAAAAGTAAAAAAAAAAAACGTAATGCTTAATAAAAAAAAAAATTGTCATGACAGAACATAGCTCGATTGGGATCCCAAGCCAAAAATTAAGTTAAAAGGCATTGCTGCAGCATATAAATATATATATATATATATTTATCCTATCAAAAAGAAAAAAAATTGGGCAAACAAGTCCCCACCTCCTCCAAGCCCTCACAAGGCATCAAATGAAATCCCACACAAAATCCTTAACTGTTACTTGAATCCCCTCATTTACAATCCAACAGATGAGCTTAAATAGTTAACAGATAAAAAAAAAAAAAGAACTTTGCAATTATGACACCAAAAGGTGCAGCAAATTCTTTGAAATGCAGACCAACTCAAACAAGTAATTACAGTGATCAGCATTGGTAAAGCAAGAAAATAAACCAGATTTATGACCTTCCAAAATTAGCTACGTAAGGAAAAACACAGAATTAAGATTCATCATTTAACAAAAAAAAAATTTAAACATGGCGTTACTGGTAAGTTATACATCAGGATAGTACTTAAAGAAAAAATTTAGCATTTTGCAGTTGTCTTCAATTCCCCCCCTTTAGGTTAAGTGAGAACAAGGAAACTTCTTAGGTAAGGACAGTTCAAGGGTGGACAGGCTTCCTATGTCGATTGTCAGGCAATATATGGGAGATGAGAAGAAACAGGAAGGAGCTCACCCGATTGACCAGCAGTTGTTTGGGGATGAAGATCCTCAGGGCGCGGATGGTCGGACGCTGGAGGCTCCCGAAGCCGGCATCTTGGTCTCTCCTTGGATGGGATCACGGTTTTACAGCTGGCTCCGCAGTCGTCGGCGATTTGGTGGTTTACCCGGAATTTTCCATTTATGGCGAACGGCTCCCGTGCCGAGAATCAATGGCCTCTGAGCAGGATATTTGGTTTTACTCGGCTGGTGGTGCAGGAAAAATAAAACGGGATGCCCATGTTGGAATCGCTCTCCACCAAGCAGGGGAAAGGGGTCTCAAGCCCTAATCATTTAAATCATAGAAGGGGAACTCGTACGCGGCGTCGGTGTTTCATCGGGAACGAGGCCAAAACCATCAGCATGATGCAAAAAAAAAAATGAAGTGAGGCTTCCGGATGGTTTACGCACAAACCAAAAAAAAAAAAAAATGGTGATCAGATCAAGTTGCTGGCCCTCTGGCCTAAGACTTCAGGGAACTACATGCTAAGTTGCTAAATGGGGCGTCCAAACGACAACGTAGGCCAAAGAAAAAGCGAGAAGAGGGTCTAGGAAGCACCCTCCTTACAGCACCACGTCAGTTTTCCGAAAGACGCTTTTTGCTCCTTGCGCAAGGAGCTTCGCCACGACGGCGACGATGGGAACCAATCAGAGCGCGCCATCTCAGCCGGGAAATTTCGAGAACATTCGATTGTCGGGGGAAGGAAGGGAGAGAAAAGAAAAAATTGAGGCAAGCAACTTCTACACGCGGAAAGGAAACGAACTTGGCCGAGAAGAAACGCTGGTTAGGGTGAAGCAAAAGCGGCCATCTTGAATTGGGAAAAAAAAAACTTAATTGATCAAAAAAGCATTAAAAACGTTATTAAATTTCCTAAAATTTTAATGGGAGATAGCTAATCGTCCGAGGCAACCCTGGGTAAAATTTGGAGTTCAAATTTAAATTAGAAGTGGGTAAAAATAATTAAAAACCGGACATGAACAAGTGATTATGGCAAGAAGTGAGTTAGGCTCTTCAAGAGAGAAGGAAACGTAATAGTCAGCAGAAATTATATGAGAATTAAATTTACACCTCCGGAGACAGGGCAAACAAAGGCAGAATTAATTTAAAGAAAAAGGTAATTATTTAGAAAGTCCCAACAAAAACAAAACAAAAAGGGGTAACTAGTAGTAATTTTAAAAATGACAAGCTATTGAGATGATAAGCAGAGTCTCCCAGACCATTATACCTCCTGACAAAAGGTACTTAAATTAAACTTCCAAGTTAATTACAAGCATTAGAAAATAAATAATTAATGGTTAAAACAATTAAAATAAAAATTACTGCATTTGATTTGTAAAAACATAAACCCGCAAAAAACAATACAACATATTATCCTTCCTTCTCCCCCAAAAAATTTTTTACGAAGTAAAAAATTTTTCGTGGAGAAGCCAGAATCAGACTGGTGAAATGTCTTGAGAAGCAGCGTATAATTCCATTTTGACAACAAAACCTGAGGAAGACCAGCCATGGCAGCAAGAAAAATTTGCATAATGCAAAACACCTCAAATAAACATTAAGAACCCGTGTCCCAAGTCAGGACACATAAAAAAAAATTTCAACCCTATACCTACATGTTCCACAAAAAAAAATCAATCGAAAGGCAAAGTTTTACCTGCACATTCCTTCACAACAAAAACATACAGTATATATGTAGTAGGACATATAAAACATGACAGAACAACATTAAACGAAGACAAAAAGGTAAAAATCTTTGGTACATAAAAGGGTAATACGCAATTCTGACCATGATATTTTAGAGTCCAAGGAAGTGGTCAGTAGCAAATTTTTGTAAAGTCCTCGTCTAAGTAGTCACTACGTGAAATTTGTTGTCACAAGCATGGGTAAAAATCAGTTCAGACATTTCCAAAAGTAAATAAAAGCTAGACTGTGCCATGTATTGAATACAAGACCACTAGCAGGCAAGGGCGGACAAGTACCTAGGATGTTGAACCACCCCCCTTCCAAAGAAAGCTAAGAAAAAAATTTTGACAGGGGCATGACAATCCCAAATCTGTAGAGAAAGAAATAACCCAATTAATGCAGCAATTTAGAGGTAAAGTAGGTAAAAACATTAGGGGCCGTATTCACCAAACTTTAAACCCTAGAGTTAACCCAGCAAAGCGAGCTACTTCAAGGGTTAGTGAGAAAATGGTATTCACAACTCCAAAATCAGGGGTTATCCCAAGAATTGACCCTGACTCCAGGTGCAGATTCTAACCCCGCAAAATCGGAGAGTTGACTCGGGGTTATAAATGGCGGATATGAGGGTTGTTTTTTATAGGTTTGGAAAATCCCAAAAATTTGCTAATACTTAAATATTTTGTGCTTTAACAGACGGAAACTGCTGTGAAAACCACCCATCAAGCTATAAAAGCCGCCAAAAGTGATAAAAAATCTTTGTACAATGTTTCCAAAAACTCTCGAGAATGACTGTACTTTTTTTGCCGTAGAGACTGCAGGCGCCATCTGTCGGACTTATCTTGGTTTGCTTTTCCATTCCCTCTTTTTTCTGATTTGAATGCTTTTTTATTCTTAATTATTTTTTGTGTTGAAAATAAGTAAGTAAATTCTGATCTTTCCTATTTATTTTCTTGTCTCTATTGTTCCACAGATGAGGGGCGATTTGGCCAGAGCACTGTGGATCTACTACGCCCGCGCTTTTTTTTTTTTTTTTTTTTTTTTTTTTGTAAGAAAAGGCGGGATAAAAATATTTACATTGAAGAAATTAATCATTTATGTGTAAAGGATGGAAAAAAAAAAGTGTTGTTGAGGGGTTAAACATTTTTGTCTGATTGTAGTGTACTGTACTTGGGAATAGCGAATTAACAATTTTTCACACAAATGTGAGAAAAAAAACAATTCTATGTTTCAGTATCATAGAATTTTTTAAACACATACATATTCTATGTATAATATATAAAGTATCTCAAAAAGAAAAACATCAAAACTGCATAAATTAATTTTTGTGTGTTAAAAAATATGAAAATTCCTAAATTTGAAAAAAGTATAACAGACATGAAATTTTATTTATAAAAAATATTGGATGTAATTTTGTATTAAATGTTTAATCAGTCTATTTTTTTAAATTAATTTTCACATTTTAATGCGCAGTTTGCATAAAAACAAATTAAATATCATGAAGGAAGTGTGTGTGGTGGGAGCTGGGTTCGATCTCCCGAACATTAAACCTAGTTCACCCCCTTCATGGAATCATTACTCTGACCAATCACAGACGAGCTTTCAAAGCTGGCTGAGACAACCCCAGAGTCAAGTAACCCTGGGCGGAAATAAGATGGTGAATACAGTTTCCGAGTTGTCTCCGAGTCAAACCGGCAATGCAGGTTTCCCAACTCTCGGATGATGGCGGGCTACTCACAGTTTGGTGAATACGGCCCTAGGAGACAGGAGAGAAATGATCCCTAAACAATCCCACATTCAGCAGCAATTGGCCTGAGTACAAGAGGCTAAACACCAGCCCAATTGTGACCCAAGATCAATTACCACCAAACATGGAGGTTAATTCAAGTGACCAAGAAGGCTCTAGAAACACTTCTGGACACTAATCATTCTCTCCAAAGAGGTAAACAAAACAAAACAAGGTAATTTTAAGAAAACAGCCCAAACAGCATGAATAACTTAAAGCAAACACCCCTCCATTTAACAAAAGGTAACCAGAAGGTTGGTAGTAACAAAAGAATTACTTATTATAAACCAAGTGAGAAAAAAAAATTTTGAACCCTAAGTTTCTTAGATAAAAGCCCTGTGATTGTCTGCACCAGCAAAGTTAACAACTTTAAAATTTTCCTCAAGCCATTACAGAGAGAACAAAAGTTTGATCCCCAGAAATTTCTGCACTGATTTGACAATTCCAGTACAAGTTTTTTTTTTTTTTTTTTTTTTTTTTTTTTTTTACATAATCAGGTACAAAAGAAAAAATATTTTAAAAAACTTTCATGTGTTGATACAGTAATAAAAGGTAAAAAAAAAATATCACATGAATTATTGCAATGGCACTTAGCCATACACAATTTGTATTACCAAAAAGGCACTACATCAGTTAATGACACTTACACAAAAACATCAAACAAAACAAAATATTTACTTCAATAGGAACTTGCATAAGGAATGTAACAACATTTAACACAGATTGTGCAGGTAAAATTTGATTGATACCAACAAACAAGTAAATAAAACACCCAACCCACAAGAAATTAAAAGTAAACGAAAAGGTAAACACAAATGCAAACACTAAATGAAAAAAAAAATACTAAAATGACACCAAATTCAAAAAAGAAAAAATGATTCGCAAATAAAAGACCCAGCACTACGTTTTAATTACAAAGCCAAATTGATCACGTGGCCTAAGATTATACCCATGACTACTAGTGGAGTTAGACAGGCCTGGAGAAATCGAAGATGGGGTTGCGGCATCAATATCATCACCATTTGAACTTAAAAAGGAAACAGGGGACACTACAGTATCTCTAAAAAAAAATCAGTATCAGGTTCTGCATCAGACAGGGCTACAACAGGCGGCATAGGAGAAGCTTGAAAACTACCAAAACTGTCATCCCAAGTGGGATCATAAGGAAGAAAGGGGTTTGGGTACTCTTTCAACATCTTAGCTTCCCAATCCTCAATTGAAGACGAGGGGGTAGACTCAGGTAAAACAGACTCAGGAGTGTGTGGCAAGATATTATTACTAGTTGGAAAAACATCTCTATCAACAACTTTAAAAATTCTATTGACATGTACCTTTTGAACATCTGAAGGATTAGTTAAAAGAGAAATCAAAAATAAAACAGGACAACGGAAAAAACACTCAAAATACTGGTGTTAAACAATAAAGTAAATAAAAAACTTTGTAAAAAACACACATAAGATTTTATAGGTAAGAGGATACGCACGTTTCAACCAAAAATTGTTTTGGCCTTCTTCAGTCCAAGCCCTTAGTTGCAAGCAACACAGGGAACTCTCAGTTCCCTGTGTTGCTTGCAACTAAGGGCTTGGACTGAAGAAGGCCAAAACAATTTTTGGTTGAAACGTGCGTATCCTCTTACCTATAAAATCTTATGTGTGTTTTTTACAAAGTTTTTTATTTACTTTAAAACAGGAGAACATTGCTTTAAAATGCGATAGGGACCCTTATTTAATTTACAAAGCTTTTTTGACAAATTAGGTTTATACGCAGGTGTGTGTAAGAAGACAGTGTCACCAAGTTTAATGTCTTTTAAGTTAAATCTGGTAGGAGCAGAGTTAGCTTGGTTATGAGAGGCAACTTCAAGGCGATCTTTAATTATTGGAAAAGTGTTCTGGAGATTGGTGACAATTTCCTGAGCATAGGATCTAGTGTCGGCATATGTCCTGAATTTAGATGAAAAAATCAGGTCATATGGCAACACCAGATCTCTACCATAGGTGAGAAAAGCAGGAGTGTTTTGAATAGTTCTGTGGTAGGCGGTGCGAAAGGCCAGCAAAGCAAAAGGAACCTGTTCGCACCAATCCTCCTGAGTTTCACTAACCAAATGACTTAAAGAGTCTACTAAAACCTTGTTCAAACGTTCAACGACCCCGTTGCCTTGCGGATTATAGGCTACAGTGTGCATTTTCTTGATTCCTAAGACCTTATAGACTTCCTCCATTGCCTGCGAGAGAAAATTGGACCCCCTGTCTGGATACAGCACCTCCATAATGCCATGTCTCGAAATGAAGTCCACTAAAACCCTAGCTACTGTGGCACTTTGTATGTCTTTAACAGGGTAAGCTTCAGGAAATCTAGTAAAATAATCAGTAATTACAATTAAAAATTCATTCCCATGTTTAGAGGTAATGAAGGGACCAACCGCATCAATAGCACATTTCTGGAAAGGTCTATCAACAGTGGGGATCTCCTGGATGGGGGCCTTTTGACCTTTTTTGAAACCACGTCTTTGTAAACAAGAATGGCAAGACATCACATAATTTTTGACATTACGGTAAAGACCTACCCAAAAAAAATTTTGCCTAGCCCGATGCAATGTTCGAGAAAGACCTGGATGCGCAACAGTTTTGTTGTCATGGCAGGCTTGAAGAACTTCCTGAACAAGAGATTGAGGGACAACAAGTCAAATATTGGAAAAATTTGCATTAGTAGATTGGCAAACAAGAACATTTTGTTGAAAAAAAAATTTATTTGACTTATGAATGAAAAAAGGATCTTGTGAAATATTACTCGCGATCTTTTGGCAAAAAGAGTCTTCCTGTTGTAATTTAATTAAGTCCTGGTCAGGCCAAGGTAAAATTTCACACTTAAATGGAACATTATCAACAACGTTAACTTCTCTAGAAAGAAAGTCTGCCATTAAATTTAACCGTCCGGGTTTGTGTACAATTGTATAGTCATATTGTTGTAACGTCATAATCCAACGAGCTATGCGAGAGGTGGGATCCTTCAATTTAAAAAGTTGCGAAAGGGACTGTTGGTCAGAAAAAATAGTAACATGAGTGCCATAAATGTACTGTTTAAATTGATTAATACCAAAAACCACAGCAAGGGCTTCCTTCTCCACGACAGAATAATTTATTTCAGCGGCAGAAAATTTTTTGGAAGCAAAACAGACTGGGTGCGGAAAGCCGGCTTCATCCTCTTGTGTGAGCACAGTGCCCATGGCGAACTTGCTCGCATCGGTACAAATTGAAAAGGGCTTATTGAAATCTGGTAATTTTAAGCAAGGTTCTTTCGTTAAGGCAGATTTAAGTTGGTCAAAGGCATCTTGTTCGAGATCCCCCAGAAAAATTTTACGGAGTCTTTAGTTAAATTGGTTAAAGGGAGAGCTAATTGTTGATAATTGGAAAGGAATTAAGGAATAATTGTTGATAAATTTTCTATAAAATCCAGTCAGGCCTAAAAATGAGCGAACTTGTTTTCGGGTTTTTGGAACAGCAGCATTGAGAATAGATTTGATGTTATTAGGATCTGGCATTACTTTACCCTCCGTTACTCTATGTCCTAAATACGTAATTTCATTTTTTGCCAAAGAACACTTTTTGGGTTTAAGTTTTAAATTTGCATCAGTTAGACGCTGAAAAACGAGCTCGAGCCTAGACAGATGATCTTCGAAGGTAGTTGATGCCACAACCACATCATCGATATAAACACCAATTTGGAAATTGGATAGTCCTGATAAAACAACACTCATCAATCGCTGGAAACTAGCACTCGCGTTTCGTAAGCCAAATGGCATCCGTTTGAAGTGAAAGAGGCCCTCCTCTGTAGTAATACCCGTGAGATGAGCATCGTCTGGATGCATGAACATTTGATGAAAACCCGGCGTCAAATCCAAGGAAGAGAAAAATTTAGCCCCAGAAAGAAAATCTATCATCTCTTGCAAATTCGGAAGAGGGAAATTATCCGGTATGGTCTTGGCATTCAGCTTACGGAAGTCGGCCACCAGGCGAAATGATCCATCCGCTTTTTTTACCAGAAGGACTGGCGCAGCATAACTGCTGGTCGATGGTTTGATAATGCCAGCCTCCAAAAGAGTTTGAATCTGCCTCTTCATTTCAGGCTTGAGGTGGTAAGGGACACGATAGGGCTTAGAACGAACCGGAATGTCATCTGTAAGGTGTATACGGTGTTGAATGATGGGGCAGGCGCCCAAGTCGGAGGAGCTTAATGAAAAAACAGACTTATACTTAGACAAAAGAGCAATCATATCATTACGTTGAGAGTCATCAAGATGGGATAAATCTATGTCCTTAGCCCACAGGCTAAAATCATCTGAACCAGCTTGTTGTTCTATTGAGTTGACTTCGTCAGAAATTTTATTTAATTGGATAGGGTAATATTAACTATTTTCATATTCTTATTTAAGGCAATGGAATCATGGGTAAGGTTAATAACTTGAATTAAACACTGACTATTATCATTGATGGTGGAAATAGCATTGGCAACAAGAAAGGAAGTTAAATTTGTATCAGGATTAGGTTCGATTATTACAGTAGAATTTTTGAAAGAGGGATCACAGTTTGGAATAGTTACAAAAAAAACTCTTTTGAGAATAAGCGGGTAAAATGATCTTAGCGGGCAACTTGCCAAAAAGAGAGAAGTCAACATCGGGATCAACATCATCATGTGCACTTGGCACGACAGCATTGAGAGAAAACGGGGGATGTTCATGCGTCCAGACCACGCTAATATCATCATTCGATAAAATTCAGTTGTCACAATCGATATGAAATTTGTAAGTCTTAAGAAAATCCAGTCCCAAAATGACATCAAAGTTAGGAGAAAGAAAACTCTGAGCAACCAAAAAATTACACGAAAACAGGGTGTTACAAATGTGCAACTCAGTTTGAATTAATTTGGGGGCTACAATGTCGAAACCCGTCAGCGCTTTTAAGGAGAGGTGAGAACTATCAAATTCTTTGAAGTTAATTAGAATTTTAAAAACATTAGAAGAAATTAAATTAACACTGGCACCGGAATCTATGAGTGCACGAAACTTAAAATTGCCGAAGTTAACAGAAATTATGGGTAAAGAACTCGACACACGTACTTCGGGTTGCACAGCGGGATCAAACGGGGAATTAATGGAGTGTTGTGATCCAGACCAACCTTCCCCCAAATTTAGTTTAAATTTCCATCGTTAACCCCACTCTGATCAGAGCCTGATTTTCCTGACGAGGCCTGTGTTGGGATCTAGCAGCCTGGTCACGCTGTTTTTTCCGACAATCTCTCGCGTAATGTCCTGGGCGGTCACAATAAAAACAAGTTATGTTACGTTGAGTGCGGGCAGGTTGGGAATTTCGCTGCGGAGGAAAGGATTGTGGGATAAAACTCTGCGCCTGCATTTGTGACAACTGAGCCTGCATCGCAGCCATCTGGCTGGTGAGCAATTCAAGGCTGTTTGAGTATGAGTCCGTGGTGGCCTTAAGGAGCCTCTCAAAGTCGCCATCCACAATCTGGGAACGTGCCGTTACGGCATTTATGTCTGACAGGTGGCATTGGAGTGCCACTTCCACACGTTTCGCGACCTGTACCACCTCGTCAAAAGTTTTAGGGTCTACAACAACGACCTGGGCCTTAATGTTTGGGAGAAGACCCACTTTAAATTGTGAAAGGAGCATCTCCTGTGAAAAACTCTTGGGTATAGAGTCCGAGGAATTTGCGGGATTTTTGAGGGCCTTATGGGCAATTCCTTCCAGCCTAGTGGCGTAATCGTGCACTGTCTCCCCAAAATTTTGCTTACAGGACGTTAATTATTCTATGTCCTGGGCTGAGGATCCCGCTTCTGCAAAGTGTGCCATGAAGCGGTCCTTGAACTCTTTTAAGGTCAGACCATCAATTGCCTCTAAGGTAGATGTGTAGAATTGGAGAGCAGCACCCTCCATTTTCAACTTTGCGACTGCCATGGCCTGGTCATCCGTCCAGGCCGCCAAGGGCTGAATTAGGGAAAGGGAGTGAAAAAATTTTGAGCAATTGCTACCGGACAGCGTTGGGAGCATGCCGATAAAAGCCGTACCTGGCAATGCCGCTGCCCTAGCACCTTCTTCTAGGGCCATACTGGGACTTAAAAAAAATTTGAAACACCCCAAAATAAAAGTTAACCTCCCAATGTGCTTCTCAAGACAGTCCCCAGTTACAAAGAGAAATGTAAATGCATCAAAAAATGAAAATTTTCTGTGTCCATTTCACCTTATTCAACACACACAAGATTGGCAAGGAGAGGTCGCGGCACCATTTGTGGTATTTAGCTACCACTGCCGTGAAAAATAGCTTAGCAAAGTTAAAGTTTAGATTTTAAGTTAAGCAAAATTTCCAAAAGCAAAAATAAGATTAGTTCATGCGTTGTGACAGCAAAAGTTAGTTAAATAACCCACGGTTCTCAACCTTGCCTGATGTGTGTGTTAGAAATGTGGTAAAATAATCACAGAGACATTGCTTTAGATCACCAAAATACAAATTTTATTCAACAATAAAAGGGTAAACATCTAGTAGTCTCTCAACATTAGTATATCAAGAAATAAGTAAGTAAAACACTGCGCAGGGGTATTACAGCGCATGGTAGAAATGCACAAAAACAATGATCTTAGAGTGCTTTAGTTTCCCATTAATAGCCCATGGTAAAGGAAAAGTAAAAAAAAAAAAGGTAATGCTTAATAAAAAAAAAGTGTCATGACAGAATGTAGCTCGATTGGGATCCCAAGCCAAAAATTAAGTTAAAAGGCATTGCTGCAGCATAAAAAAAATATATATATTTATCCTATCAAAAAGAAAAAAATTGGGCAAACAAGTCCCCACCTCCTTCAAGCCCTCACGAGGCATCAAATGAAATCCCACACAAAATCCTTAACTGTTACTTGAATCCCCTCATTTACAATCCAACAGATGAGCTTAAATAGTTAACAGATTTAAAAAAAAGAACTTTGCAATTATGACACCAAAAGGTGCAGCAAATTCTTTGAAATGCAGACCAACTCAAACAAGTAATTACAGTGATTAGCATTGGTAAAGCAAGAAAATAAACCAGATTTATGACCTTCCAAAATTAGCTAGATAAGGAAAAACACAGCATTAACATTTATCATTTAACAAAAAAAAAAAAAATTTAACATGGCGTTACTCGTAAGTTATACATCAGGATAGTACTTAAAGAAAAAATTTAGTATTTTACAGTTGTCTTCAATTTCCCCCCCCCCCCCCTTTAGGTTAAGTCAGAACGAGGAAACTTCTTAGGTAAGGACAGTTCAAGGGTAGACAGGCTTCCTATGTCGATTGTCAGGCAATATATGGGAGATGAGAAGAAACAGGAATGAGCTCACCTGATTGACCAGCAGTGGTTTGGGGATGGAGATCCTCAGGGCGCGGATGGTCGGACGCTGGAGGCTCCCGGAGCCGGCATCTTGGTCTCTCCTTGGATAGGATCACGGTCTTACAGCTGGCTCCGCAGTCGTCGGCGATTTGGTGGTTTACCCGGAACTTTCCATTTATGGCGAACGGCTTCCGTGCCGAGAATCAATGGCCTCTGAGCAGGATATTTGGTTTTACTCGGCTGGTGGTGCAGGAAAAATAAAACGGGACGCCCATGTTGGAATCGCTCTCCACCAAGCAGGGGAAAGGGGTCTCAAGCCCTAATCATTTAAATCATAGAAGGGGAACTCGTACGCGGCGTCTGTGTTTCATCGGGAATGAGGCCAAAACCATCAGCATGATGCAAAAAAAAAAAATGAAGTGAGGCTTCCGGATGGTTTACGCACAAACCAAAAAAAAAAAATGGTGATCAGATCAAGTTGCTGGCCCACTGGCCTAAGACTTCGGGGAACTACATGCTAAGTTGCTAAATGGAGCGTCCAAACGACAACGTAGGCCAAAGAAAAAGCGAGAAGAGGGTCTCGGAAGCACCCTCCTTACTGCTCCTTGAGCGAGGAGCGACGCCGACGACGGGAACCAATCAGAGCGCGCCATCTCAGCCGGGAAATTTCGAGAACATTCGATTGTCGGGGGAAGGAAGGGAGAGGAAAGAAAAAATGGCGGCAAGCAACTTCTACACGCGGAAAGGAAACGAACTTGGCCGAGAAGAAACGCTGGTTAGGGTGAAGCAAAAGCGGTCATCTTGAATTGGGAAAAAAAAACACTTAATTGATCAAAAAGGCATTAAAAACGTTATTAAATTTCCTAAAATTTTAGCGGGAGATAGCTAATTGTCCGAGGCAACCCTGGGTAAAATTTGGAGTGAAAATTTAAATTAGAAGTGGGTAAAAATAATTAAAAACCGGACATGAACAAGTGATTATGGCAAGAAGTGAGTGAGGCTATTGAAGAGAGAAGGAAACGTAATAGTCAGCAGAAAATTGGCAGAAATTACAGTAGACTCTCTGAAATCCGCACACCTTGGGACCAAGGGGTTTGCGGATTATAGAATTTTGCAGATTACAGATCATTATTTTGTTTACATTTTTTCTTACTATAGTTTATAGTTATGAAGCAACAGAACATTTTTAATGGCTGAAATTAATTATACTGTCACACTTAGTTTAATTATTAAAGAATTTTTTTAAATATATGACAAAAAATTAATTTTATTTTACAAAACTTTTGCAGACTGAAATTTTTCTTGAAGAAGGCAATTATTATTTTTATATTACTATTTTTTTAATTTTGCAAACATGGAATCAATAGTTGTTTGTTTTAGGGCTTTTGATTTGTGTTTAAATGTTTTTTTCCTGGAGTCTGTTTATTGTCATTATTTCTTGTGGTGATGCCAATGAATAATTTTGGATGAATTCTAAATATTTATAGCCTAAAGATAAGCCTTCTTCAAGAGAAATTTTCTGAAAATTTCTCTTTCTTTCAATGAAAATCAAAATAATACACGTTTTGTTAACTGAGTGTGCGAGATTGTCTCTCAGAATCTTTTCTGTCAGCTAATCATGCTTTCATTTTACTGCTCAGACTTTGTTAGATGGGTTAAAAGAACAATTTTAATTAGATATGTGCAAAAAATATGAAAAATAGCATAAAATTTCTTTTAATTCTATAACTCAACTCACCCGTAATTTCCTAGTGTTACTTAACGGTTAACTGCAAATTTCACTGTTTATATCTAAAAATTATAGCGGATTATAGAGAGTTGCGGATTATAGATGTGCGGATTTCAGAGAGTCGACTGTATATGATAATTAAATTTACACCTCCGGAGACAGGGCAAACAAAGGCAGAATTAATTTAAAGAAAAAGGTAATTATTTAGAAAGTCCCAACAAAAACAAAACAAAAAGGGGTAACTAGTAGTAATTTAAAAAAAGACAAGCTATTGAGATGATAAGCAGAGTCTCCCAGACCATTATACCTCCTGACAAAAGGTACTTAAATTAAACTTCCAAGTTAATTACATGCATTAGAAAATAAATAATTAATGGTTAAAACAATTAAAATAAAAATTACTGCATTTGATTTGTAAAAACATAATCCCCCAAAAAACAATACAACAAAAGTAACTAATTCTGCTCGCTACATTTTTGTGGGTGCTCCACACCCACAATATTTTTCCAGTGGAGGCTTGAGCCCTGGAGCACACTACTGGTTCTATATTTATATGGAGATTTATTAATTTTGTTTCTAACACCAGATTTTTAGTGTTTTTTGAGAGATTGATTTAAAATATTTACTAGCTATTTTAATACATTTCACTTTTTGAGTGTAAATATGTGAAAAGCAAAATCCTTTTCAATTTAATTGCACTGCAAAATCAGCTCTTTAAAAGCAATTTTTTGTCTATGAAAACTATGAAAGACTGAAACAGATATTGGAATGATTTTGATATGTTAGTTTATAATCATGTCAGATTGAAACATGTATCGAATACTTTGTTATCAAGAAATATCAATGTTTTTGGATTACACATTTGTAAATAAATAAACAGCATGTTATTTTTATAGGACATTCCTGGTGGTTTGACATCATTTGGAGTTGAAGAATATTATCCATATGTATACTTCAAAATCAATATTGATATGCTTGAAGACAAAAAATAAGAGAAAATAAGTGTAAGGTATCTGGTGTTGTGTGTAGATGCACTACTAGTCTTAAGATCATCATTAAACATTCCTGTGTATTCGGGTACAAGATAGATCATATAATCAAGTTTAGATAATTGTAAATGTGTTGTGAACTCTGTTAAAAGATTTATCATAAAATTTTCATGTTCATTTGTTGAAACGTCTCTAAACTAGCTGAACATTTGAACTTAAACATGATCTTATTTTCATAACATGCATAATTCTTTATATGATGTTGTTATTCATTGTTTTAAACAGAAAATTGCTTAAGTAATATTTGAAACTGATGTGAATATAGTGTTGAAATTTCTTTCCTAACTGTACATAAAATGTCTTATTTAATTAATTATGAAGGAAATGAATGTCTCTATAATATGATGGATTTTTTTTTGTTTGTTTGTTTGTTTGTTTGTGTGTGTCCTGTAAGTTCTTTTCATATTTATAAATTAAATTAAAACATAGCCTTTCAGCTATCATTAATACTATGCTTTAATTTGCACAAATTAAATGTTATTTAAATTATTATTGTGAGTGTTTATCCAATATCATCTGCCTTAATAAATCATCCTCTGTTTTCCATCAAAATGAAAATGAAATTTCATCAGCTATTGTCTTCTGTTTTCCTTTATTATGCTCATTTTAAAAGTGTCTGCAATAGTACATTATAAATATTTTTTTATAATTTTTTATTTTAAAAATTAATTTAACTTTTAATCATTTTTTTTTAAATATACAATCTAATATTGCATTGGCTGAATTAATAAATATATAATTTTTATTCCTGTGTTAAATTTCATGATTTTTATCTATAATGCTTCTGTCTAACTATATTTAGCATCTATTCTTTTAGAACCTGTATATTTTGCATTCTGATTAAAAATGATAGACCTTGTTATGAAGTGATATTGATTGTTGTTTATGTTATTCAAGATATAGTTTATTATAATTTTAATTTTGAATGCTTGTTAATTCATCATAAATCTCTATTTTTAAAGTACATTTTGTTTTTATCTAATGTATTTTATAAAAGTGAAGTATCATTTCAAAAATAGACATACTTTTTCGAAAATTGATAGTGTTACTAGTGCATTTGATGTTAATGTATTAAATAGCATTTTGATCAAGAAAAGAATCAGATCGTTAACTGTATATTGACAGATGAAAATAAACTTATTGATTGAATCCTGAGTCTCAAGCTTATATAGTTCTTGTGTTCTATAAAAAAATAATTTAAAAAAAAATTAAACGTAGATTTTTTTTTCTTTTACAAAATACTCCAAAAGCTTTTTTTGAAGTTATATTAATAAGAATATTGTTGAGCTTTATACTGGTTGAAATTTTTACTTTCACACACCTGAAGAAATCTCCTCAAAAATTTTTATTTCAAACAAAGTAGAAATATTTTAGCATGATCTAAAAGATGGATAGAAATATTTACTTCATATATTTGTTTTGTCAACTTGAAAAACATTCATCGCTATAGATTCTTAAAGTCATACAAAGTGCATAAGAAACCAATGTTGCTTTACTGCATTGTTTTGCTGAGTATGTCAGAAAATTTATTTTCCTACCTACACTACAAGGTTAATTTTTTTGGAAAATTTGTTATTGTTAGCTAATCAATCTTCCTGCAAGCTCTGCAGACTTTATACTGTTTTTTTTTTTTTTTTTTCTCTTATGGGCCACAGTAAAAGATAAGGTGTACCTTTGTAAACTACATGGCCGGGACACTCTTTAGGATGAGATTCAAGCAGTGTGTGTAGAAATCACGCTGGACACTTTGCTGCAAAGCATGGAATCAGTTGGGACCTGTACACAAAAATGTATCAATGTTAATGCCCTTATTTTGAACATTCAGTTTGACCAGAAAGTGTACTTATTTTTTAAATTGGACAATAGCGTTACTTTTTCCAGAAATTGAATCATAGGTTGGAAAGTAAATTTTCTGTAATGGTTCAAAGTGATACGTTTTTCCTTTCTGACACACCCTCTATCATAAATTCTTATATAGTAATTCCTTTAATATACAGAAAAACTTCTTAGGAGCGACCACCTGCTGTTCTTCCAAAAATTGTTCGTTAAGAGAGGTGTTTGCTCAAAGAAATATAAACATTTGATTGCCAAGGAAAAAGAAAATGCAAATTGTTTCTTTTGTTATTTATGAAACTGCATACTAATACATAGGTAATTACACAAACATATTTGTAAAATTTAAATATTAATAAAATATTTAGAAATTTCAGGTTGTTCCATTCTTTCTCTCTCTCTCTCTCTACTTTTTTTTTCATCTGATAAGAGCATTTATCCTTATATTCTTCATGCATTCTGAATTTGCTGTAGTAAAATCTATTTGCTTTAAAATTTGCTCTTATTGGATTTTGCCAAGACCAAAAGTAATCGCAAACTTCTCCAAATTCCATGCGACTCGATCACATTTATGTGCTGCTCCAACAATAAAATCAATCATTTCATAGCCATGTCTCTTTTCTCACCTACAATGTACATAATGTGTACATGTACCTGCACCTGCTGTTGATTTGTTGTAGAGTGACTGGTTAGGAATGTGGGTTTTTACTTTAGATCCTGAAAAATGCAAGAAAATTTTCGAATAGGGAATCGGGACCAATTGCTGATAGAGGGTTGTGTGATCTCTTCTAGAGGATCTTTTAACATTAAGTAGATAGGGTAAAAAATCGGTCCCTTAAAATTTGATTGTTGAAGGAGGGGGTTGCTCATAGAAGTTTCACTGTATTTGCTTATATGAAAATGCATATGCACATGCACTTTAATAAATAACTTTTTTGACTAAGTATTTTTAAGCAAAAGTGCAGTTTGTAGAACATCTAATTTTGCTATTTGTCTCTCTAAAAATCAGAAGATGGTGAAATACCTATGCATTCAAAATCTCTTAGTGATATTAAAAATATCTATTAAAACTTTTGAGTACTTTTCTTTTAATGCAAATACTTTTAAATATGCTTTAATGTTTCCAAAATCAAGATTCTCAAGTACTTTTGAAGCTGTTCTTTATAAAATTAAAGCTATGAAAGTGCCCATGTTGTTGAACATTAACAGGACTTGCTTAACTGATTTGTAATAATATTAGTGTTTTACACATTATTTATGCTTTGCACATTTAAATCTTCTAAATCCTTCATGAAATCTCCTGTATAGTCTATAGGAAACTTGAGTTACTCACAAGGTTGGCTTGAACAGACTTAGCATAAGAGTAAATTTGAATCTATCCAATCAAGAAAATTTTTATTTTGAATAGATGTTACATAAAAATATTTTCAATGGGATTATTTAAATTTCAATATTACATGCTCGAGGCGTTTTATATATTGGAGTACTAAAAGTGAAAAATCAGAATTGCTCTCCTTTTATTTTAATAATTCATGAAAAGTTTGAAAAACTTAATGTCCTGCTGATCTGTATTAACATTACTACTATGAAATTTTGAGACTTCCATTAATGTGTGATAAATTTTGATATAGCAAAATGTTTTCGTGCCCCTACTCCCCTCCTGAATTTTTTTAAGCGTTGGAGCTCATCAAATTGAGAACATGTTTCGGCCGTTATCACAAAATGAGAGGTTCTTTCTCTCTCTTTTTTTTAAAAGCAAGGTGTTCATTCTTAGTTTATTTCTGCTGTTGAGTATTTATAATAAATTGAGAATTCATTTTTTGATTTTTTAAAAAGGTTTTTTTAAAACGCACCCAGAAAGTTTTTTTTTTTTTTTTTTTTAAACGGAGAGGAGTTTTCTCTCACATTAAAGTAGAATAGATTAATTAACTGAGAAAATAAAAAGTACTAACTATATTATAATTTATTTTAGAGCTAATTAATTAGTCAATGGGATTACTAATGCTAATTAGATGTAAACAGAATTAAAACTTCCTACGTATTAGATTTGGGAGGGGTTTATCTCAACCCTTCCTCCCCCTCGAGTGCACTAATGTGTAGGTTTTATGTGATAATAAAATAAAACACAACTTTTATGAACTTTTCTTGATTTAGTAAGAGCAAATTTGAGCTAACACTAGACAAATCAATTTCTCCAAGTAAATTGGTGTGCGGAAAAAATGCCCCTCATAATAAAAAGGTGTTTTTTTGGGGGGGACTAAATAGATAGTGTGCCTGACCATTGGCAGCTCCTACATGAGCACGTGAACCCCAGAAAAAAAATTAAAAATGAACACATTACCAAATTAAATTTTAAAAATATAAATATTAAGTACACTTCTAGATTTTTGTGAATTTAAAACGCGAGTTTTATCTTCCCACTCCCCACTATTATTAAATGCGCTTATTATAGCTAATGCACTGTATCATAGGTTGCTACTGCATTGTACTTATTTAACCATTATTTGTATTTTATGTTATATATTTAGATTTAAATATAACATAAAAGTCACTCGCGCATGCGATCTGCCAAATAGCCTTCTGAACTGCTCTCTGAGAAAAGACGCAGAGAGAATTGCGGGAGAAGTAAGGTGCTGTTGATATAACTCTGTTTGCACATTTTTAGTGTGCTCAGAGATGATTTTTTTGCCATTATCTCTTCCAGATTCTCTCTAGGTTTGTTATGTTCGGTTAGTTAATCCATTTTTTTCATTTTCTTATTCTTTTCTTTATTTTTAACATTTTTCACTGCAGTATTTTTTACGAACTAGTGTAAATAATTAAGATGGGAGTAAAATAAGTGTTTTGGAGCTAAAGCAATTACATTTTTCAATATTAGCCTTTGAAAAAAAATAAAAAATCAAGACAACACTTTTGCTAAAACTTATCTTGGTGACGAAATGTCTCAACTGCTGGAAACGCAAATATATTTTAACTTGTAAGGTGCCTCGTATCTGCATATTTAATTTTTGAAATTTATTTTGAGAACTTCCATTTAAATAACCCATGAGCTGCCACTGAGCCTGGTGATGTTTAAAGGTATTTATACCTACAACTCAGTTTTTTTATGAATGTTAATGTTCATGAGTATATATTTTGAGTTTCTAACATCCCCATCCCCTTTCTTATATGCCAATATACAACTCCACAAGTTTACATACATACAATGATAATTGTTTCTATAAATATTTAGAACCGTCGAAAACAAAATGTACTTTAAACTGTGAGTTTAAACACAGTTTTTCCCCTCTAAAAATATATACTTGTAAAATTATTCCATTTGGAAGGCCTTTACTAATACTAGGTTACATATTTTTAACTTCTGTTAATTTGATTTATTTAAATCATTGATTTCTTATGAATTACTTGGGTAATTCATAAGAAATCAATATGGTTACGTCTCTGAAAATGGTACACAGCCGAAGTGTGAAGGTCCCGAGTTCGGGTCCCATTGAGCAGCTGTCAATCTAACGGTCTGTAATTTTGATAGGTTTTCTCCAGATGTAATGTTAATACGTGTTAGACCCCTTAGAAAGTCCTCCTACCAAGACCCCCCCTATCCTTGGCAGATCGCCTTAGCGTAGCGTTGCCATGATCACACAAATATCATAAGAAATCAAACTGAGGATAGGCAGATCTAATGCAATTATACTTCCGCTATTCAAAATACACTGCATGAATGGAACTCCTTCAGACTATGCAGGCATACAGAGGGGGAACTATTACTTCCACTTACTGCTTGGAGCACTCCTGAAGTCCATTTCGTTTTTGTTCTACAAGCATATGTGCATTACTTTTCAACTTACCCTAAAAAAAATCATATAAAATATTTTGCTTAAAAAAATCTCAATAAGAGGATTGTATATTTTCTAAATAGAATAATCGATATAATAAATAATAAAAAAATTCAGATAAAAAAATCATTATCGTATTAATTACAAATATTTTTACAGGATATAATAATCTTAAGTGTGATCAAGTATTTTGTGAGTTTCTTTGTGGAGCAAGAATATCACAAAGCCCTCTTTGTTTTCAGTTTGCCTGGGATTATGGCCTTCCGGATACCCCGACCGTCTTGTCTTTTTTAAAAGATCTTCCCATTCTAATTATTTCATCTGAATGAACTTACTAAAATTCTCAAACTTCACCTGTGATTTTGACAGGCCAAAAGCAATTCCTTTATATTTAACAATTTCCGTGTTTAATAGGATAATTAATCAGAATTGAGAATTGTCAAAATATAATAAATGGCTTACATTCTATGTATTATTATTGTTTGTGAAATAATAATTTGAAATGCTTGTGTTCGAATGTTGTGAAATGTAAAAAATAAATTAATAAAAATAATGCAAGCCAAATACCAAAAGCTTTCCAAAGAGGACCTACACCCTACTCCATATACCTTTGAATTTTGCCGAAGTCACCCCCCCCCCTTTACTCTAAAACAAAAGAATGTTGGGACAGCCCAACATCCGGTTAAATACCATCCTCATATCATCTGCAAAAAAAAGTTTATGTCCAATATTTAAATAAAAATTATTATTTAAATGGGGGAATGTCTTTTATATGGGGTGCTTTTATTCCTACATTCCTATGGACCTCAGCTCTTGGGAAAATGCAGAAGCTTAAAATGCTTTCAAGAGGAAATCCTCAGAAATATCCACAAATATTTCTTGTATATTTAGTCATTTTGAAAAGTTTGATTACAACGTTATTAAAAAATTCGTTTGATTTGTTACTTCAAAAGCCCTTAAAATGATCGGGGCCGATAAGCTACAGCCTAATGAATAATCCAACGCACTAACGGATTAATGAAATTTTTTGGGTGGAGGCGGTTTTGCATACACATCCATTTTAAGGAAGTAAAATAGGATTATTTACATTAATTTCTTTTTTCTTGAGAGGGGCGGTCACCCCCTCGAACCCTCTCTCTTAAATTCGGCCCTGACTCTGTTCTTTCATTTTGGCACTTAGTTTACTTTCTATATTTTGTTTATTTCTGGATTCATTCATCAAATAAAGACAAACTTGTAACATTATTGATAAGGAATGCACTTTTTAAAGGCCATACTTGAATGGGTGGTCCCCCCTCTTCCGAATTGCAATTGTTTGTCAACAAAAAGATAATGATGAAGACTTTTTTGAAAAATTCTGCCTTTCCCACCGTTTGGACCCTTTTTGAATTTTTTTTTCTGGATACTGCATTTTTTGTTCCACAGTGTGTTAAATATACTCTTGTTTGTGTCTCTTAATGCTGTATTTAGAATACTCATTCAGTTTCGCCTAGGCAGAGTCGCAGAGAGCCTAATCGGGACCCCGGGAATAAAATCCGGTATCCCTTTGTTATCCAGAAGCCAATTTGATCAGGTCCTGATTTTCCAATAAGCACGGGCCTAGGGCACCCGAATGTTGGGTTCCCCCAAGACAAAATCTCAGTTCAATTTTTCTTAATTTATCTTTTTATTTGCATATTTTTATACAACTTTTCCATCCTTTCAAATTTTTTCAAACAATATTTTTAAATAGTTGCCAGTCTGCTTGATGATTGGATGGCATTTATAGCCAGGGGTTGAAAAAAGTTGTAAATTCTTAGACATTTCATGTACATCTTCAATTTGTTTGTTAAATTCATCATAAAAGATAGTAGATGGCTGCCATTTGGGGTAAAAAAGTACAGACTTTCGACTGCAGGGCACAGCCTGACAGTCATTTACCTTTGGAAATTTCACACTGTCTACATCAGTGTCAGGGGGCCCACATCCCAAGTTGCGCCTATAGTCAAGAATTTTCTATTACTTTTGATGTCGTATTACATCAGTCATTTATTCCTAATTAAAATTATTAATTTAAAAACATTATACTTTTAATAAACATCCATGCTCAAAAAATACCAATATTTTGTTTTGAAGGGTTTGTCACCTCCATAGAGAAATTGTATTTGGAACGTTAACAACATTTTTGCTTTGCGTGTTTCCTCAGTATTGAAAAAATTAATATTTTTATTCATACTTCCATTCAAGCAGGTAGCCAAAAAATTTCATAAGTCCAAAAAAGTGCAAAGTTCAAAACTTCTCGTAGAAAGTCTAACATTTTGTTAAGGAAAATTAAAAATGTATTAGATTGGGTGGACCCATAGTTTCTCCTCTGCTATGCCCTTTCTTCCACTATTTAGTAATGTCCCCCCCCCCAAAAAAAAAAAAAAAAAAAAATTTTTTTTGAAAAAGAAGATTGAATCACTAACACCCCTCGTTTTTGTCAAGTTGGTGGATTACTCTCTAACTGGTTTTTGTAATTTTCTTTAAAAATTAATTTGAATCTTCCGGGGACATATTCTGTATTTGGACTTACTTTTTTTTTTTTTCAAAATTGATAACACACAATTAAGTATTATATATAAACAGCAACAGTGGGGCCCCTTCCCAAGGTGAGGCCCTGGAGATATTTCCCCTGCTCTCCCTCCCTCTCCGCACCAAAGCAGTCAGTTGACTAAATACTGCAGGCAAACAGCTACTTAATGTAGCAGGAAGTAATGTAAGAATGTTTATATATATTCTTTCAATGAGTTATCTACAATTGATTTATAGTTCTGTAATACTACTTCAAAAATTGTCTTATCAAAAAAAAAAAAAAAAAAAAAAAAAAGTAAGTAAAAAAGAATTACATTTATCTTTTGCTAAAAAAGATAGATCTTGGGAGGGGCTAGCAACAAAAACTTTCAAGATAAAGGTGCAGGGCCGTAGAATTTGCTACTTCTGCTATATGGTTAATCCGGCACTGTCTAGGATAAGTTATATTATTATCTGTTAGGAAGAAGACTGCAAAGTGTGACGGTCATTCTGGCGGAAGTTGTAATCTTAACAGCTGCTCATATGGAAAGTTTTTTAGACGCTATGGTGATCACACTGTAGCAGGGGTGCTAGCATTCCATAATCAACCATGCACATGATTTTATCCCATGAAATCATTCTTTACATCTTGATTTTACCTTGGATTTTCTGTGGAGAATGTTTGTGAATGAATACTTGCAACATCATATGTTATAAGCAAATGTAAAAGTCTTTATGCTTTAACAGTGTAGCTAACACACTGAACACTCATATATACAGGGTGGCTATAATTAAACTTCCTATATGAACAGGGTTCTTCAGCTAAAATGGGTGAACAGATCAAAACCAAACTTGATATGTAGACTATACATGAGATGTACTCAAGCATTTTCAAAAAAAAGAAAAAAGTTCAATGAATGTCCACTGGGTGGTGCTTTACATGAAAAAAAAATTAACAATGCAAATGGCTAATTCATAGTATACAAATAATTTCGACATTTATTCAATAGTTTTTGAGCATATACCAACTAACTTTGGTCCTTTTTTAAGCAGATTTCACCATGCAAAACACCTCCTAGTTAACAGTTTTTAAAAAGGATGAGGTGGATCATCTTGGACTTTCAGACACTGTAGTATTAAAAAATACAAGAAATTTAGTATGCTATGAAAATGTTCACTACAGCAACAGCTTGGTAGGGAGAAGTTTGAGCAATCTTTGTAGGCAACCATTCATTCATGGATCCAGAGCAGTTTCACAGAATCGCGTGCCACCCTAGATGAATAAAGTTTAGATTATAAAAAGTGTATTATTAAATTCAAAAGCATTTATAAGAAGGAGATGAAACAATTTTTTATACACCCCCTCCCAAAATTTTTTTACTGGATCTTCCCTGTACCCATGTATTACAACCATAAAGGAAACATCTAGACCTGTGGCAAGCACATTAGCTGCTTAGGGAACGTAAGCAAAAATTTTGCTTTTGTTGCAAAAGTCTGGATGTCAGTGCTTCCAAACGGCCATCATTACCTTACCAAACCAAAGCCTTCAGTGCCACTGGAAGTTTTAGTTTAAAATTAACAAACTCCGCTCTGAATTCTCAAAAATGTTATGTATAATGAGTGTGCAAACAAGTAACAAACACAACATAGAGAAACTTGGGTGCGGGCAATTAAGCTCCTCTCTGTATAAGAAGCCACTAAGAATGGTGCTTAGTCACCTCTAGAAAATAAATTTTCCAATGCAAGAACAGAAGATATACCTTGGGGAGGGGGCATAACTCCCTCTGAGAGTAACAAATCCCATTCAATGGGTCATTATAGCTTAATAGTGAATGTTGGACCAGTAACCAGAAGGTTGTGTGTTCTATTCTGAAATATCACTGTATATGTGCAAGCTAAATCTGTGGTTCTGTAAGTTCCCTCGGCAGTCACTAGTAGCTTCTGATAGGTGCCAATACTCAGACACTCCTTCTAATGAGGATTTAATTTATGAAAAGAAACTCCAGGAAGGACATATGTAACTCTCATTCAGTAATGTAAGCTGCCCTCTACTAGCAAAGAAACCCCATTCAGTTATGATAGACTATCCTTGTCGGCATATTTTTAAATGCTTCCCAATCTGGTAATAACATACAAAATTATTAATATGTAGGATGGTTGCAAATTGTGATATCCCAACTTTGGGAGGCTATATCTTCTAAACAATTTTCACAAGATAGCATTCCATTTCATACATCGTTTTGAGTGAGAAGCTATGAAGGTTTGTTCATTAATTTTCTCTTTCTCTGCCTTGTATGTGCTGACATTATTCAACTGAAAATGCTAACTTCAAAACTGCAACACGAGATATGCTGAAAAAAGTTTGGGACAAAATCTGCTACAGAATGGATATCGTTTGTGTTTCTGATTGAGTCGTGTTGAACATTTATAACTATGCTATTAGTAACTTTACAATGTTATTTTTTATTTCTTTTTCCCCCAGTAGCCTTAAAATATATTAATACTGACATTTTAATTGGCTTCGTTGATTCGTTTTAAGTTGAAAGATTTACCTGCACATAAGAGAAATATAATTTATTTTTATTTACTCTAAACTTGAAACTCAATACATCTTTAAGCTGTCAACATCAATTATAAACAATTCTGTGATTAATAAAAACAAAATGCCACATGACATCATTTCAAATATAATTTCTTTAAATATATGAACGGAATTTCTTAGTCATTTCCATGCACTACATTTCCTTTGGACCATAGCCTTCCAAATGAAATGCGGTATCCTCTCTCCTTCCTAAATTGTTCTCTTGCCTCAAAAGCAAAGCATCCGAGAATCTTTTGCCGTAGTAATCGTAATCTGGATGCCAGGACCTGAGCATCCAGTATTCCATTTTCCCCTTCGGATTTTTCATCCAGCGCCAGTTAGGTACGGGCCCTTTCAAAAGTTGTTTCTTTTCGGTTTCATCCAAAGGATTCACAAATACAGATGGAATCGGTATTTTGCAGCAATCGCCAGAATGCCTCGTTTCATTCTCGGGTAAGATTCGTGTAAATTCTTTGTTGCAAGTACACATTGTGGACGACTTTGGAAAAAAAAAAGAGACAGAAATAAAGAACGGTATTTTCGATGAATTTAGCCTGATCTCTGTTGGAATCAGCTTGTTAGCTTTCAAGTGTTTGCTTTGCTTTCGTTTCCATGGCAACTTGCACCAGTTTTAATCCAAGGAACAGAGAGGAATTAGAGAACGAGGAAGTATTGAATAAAATAAGTATTACTTCTGATTGCGTGGCAGCGTCCTCTTTCTTCGATTGGGCATTCACGTAAAAGAGAGGTAGTAAAACTTCTATATAACGATACTTAGGGACCAAATAAAATTATCGTTTAGAGGCATGTATCGTTATATAGAGGAGGCATTATATTGCTGCAGAAAACTCTGCTTGTTTCCTGGGTTTGTCGTCCAGTAGATGTAGAAAGTTCTAGTAAAGAATCCACTTGTCAGGATGGAACACGAACATTATTGCTTCTAGAACTTCGTCGAACAATCAGCTGTACAAAATTCACAAGCACAATCAGACAGTAACGTGTTTATAACAATCCGCCTAGTACAGAAGCTTTCACAAATGTTGTATTTCTCACACAAAATAAAACACTTCAACAGGTAAAAATTCAGTGGAAATAATACGCACAGAACTTTAAAACAAGGCTTCGAAAAGCAAGCAAACTATAGTACAATTAACAGAGCAAAGCAGCGTAGTCATCGGAAGCTCGATTACAACTGAACTGGGGTCTGTCATGCCTGTATTTATAGGTGACTCAGAAGTTACAAGGAGCTTCTAGAAGAATGTATCTCGCGAAAGTTCTACAACCCCGTAATCAAAAGCGGGACTTTTGATTACGTCATAGGAATGTAGCTGAATCATTAGGCTAAATGTGATTTTAATACAGGAAAACCAACTTTACAGGCCCCATTGGGAAAATCGCTCCAAATGTCGGAAGTGTCGTCAAACTTGGTGATTTTTTGGGCTAAATGTCGCCAAATTTGGAGCCAAAAATATGTCCCCTTAAGTGAGGTTAGCGAAGGCCTAGGACCATTATTTCTCGAGATTTCTAGAAAACGCCATAGAAACCGATGGAGAAACATAAAACTCCATATCTCGCGTTCTAGTTAACCGATTTTGATACAACAAAATGCGAAATTTAACTATTTGAAGCATAATATACGAATTTTAAACCCCAGAACAGCGGGTTGCCCCGAAAATTCGTAACATTGCCCCCTTTCCAAGGACTGCACGTCCCGGACCGTACAACCCCCAGTTAGGAGGTCACACAAATATCTATGTATAATCTGTAAGAAAGATCTTAACAACATATTTTAAGCAAGTAATCAATAAACACAATAAGCAAATACACACTAATAAATAAATAATAAACAAAAATCTAGAGTGACTCCACTCGACTTTCCGAACACTTATGATTAAGATCATTACCAAGCATTTAAATAAATTTTAATGGATGAATAATTCAGCGAAAATTCTCAGTTTTTTCAATTTGAGCTCAATCGAATGTACCGTTTAAACGCTAGCGCACTTTTAAGAATCTCCCCCATATAGGCCATAATGTAAAAGAAATCTTTGTCGTAGCCAATATAGCCAATTTGAGCTCAATCGAATGCTCCGTCTAGGAGCTATCGTGTTCATTCACACACACATACATACACATATCTCGTAAAAATAGCATAAATGATTTCAAAAGACCACAAAACGTGTAAATTCACCAAAATCTCGAAGTCGAATTTTTTCATGATTACAACACTTTATTTACATGGTACGTGTTCGGAAAGTAATTACACACTAATAAGTAATAAACAAATATACATTAATTAAAACCAATATATCTCAAATATGTACACTAAACATGGCGTAAATACTGAGTAAAAGAGAGCTGTAGAAAGAGAAAGAAAAGAGAGAGACAGGAAGGAAATGAGAGATGAAAGAAAGGAAGGATTACGCCATAGTGATGATGGTCTAATATTCAAATAATTAAGAGCCGTTGCAAAAGCAAATCGGGCAGGTCAATAGAAAAAGTTCCCATCACCATCTCAGAATTTCATGATTTTCTTTTATTGTGTTGCCTTACCCAAGGAAAGAACAAATCTGAAATATTTTTGATTTACCTCTTTTAGTTTTCGAGTTATGGGGGGGTCAAAGTACCCCAGAGGAGCAACGTCGAATTAATTTAGGGCCATTTTTGCCACTTTATTGTTTCAACTGTGACTGGCTCAGGGGTGCTTCAGAGAATTTTTTCATTTTATCCTATAATATATCTTGTATATTAACATCTCAAATTGAAAATTCATTCGAAAATTGTCAGAGCCTCAAATTAGGTCCCCCCCAAAATACCCCCAATTTCATAAAAAATACAGTTTTAATAATACTTTAAATCTTGGCTCTGACGTGATAAAGAAAAAGTTTTTGCACAGTGCAGTTATATATCTTCATATAAACTGAATCCAATGTTAAACTTTATTGAAGGCCCCCCGGTACGGGGCCCCAAACATGGTCCTTAGCGCTAATTTACGTAATTTTGAAGCATTCGTACAGCTGAAGCCGACTTCCCACAGCAGAACTATTGACATGGAGATGTAGTATCAACATAGTAATTTGATGTTATGAAAAAACATTTCTTGAAGGAACAACTGTTTCCAAGAAAAATCCCATTAAGTACCTCCCTATTTGGGACATTCCACTGGCACGCATGGGGGCATTTCGGCGTTACTTTTAGAAGTTTAATCGACAGTGGCAATATTGAAAATTAACTTATTCTTCATATATCTCAAATATATCCTCCATATATCACAAATAGTTATTTTACAGGGGCACTCAAAAGAATTACATTACGCTGTATGGGGATCTCTGTAACTACTGAACAGGTCGAAAAAATTTTTCACTGATAGAAAGCTACACTATTCCTGAGTAATATAGGCTACCTTTCAGCATGCAGCATATCTAGTTCTTTTACAGAGACACTCAAAAATTCTAGCACATGACACTATATGGACATCTCCGTAACTAATGAATCGATTCTAAAGATCTTTTCATTGAAAGCTACGCTATTCCTGAATAACATAGGCTTAAAATTCATGCATGCAGCATAGTTTACAGGAACACTCAAAATAATTCGTAAACATTGTCGTAACTTTCTCCATTCGCCACTCAAATTTATTCAAATTTTATTAAACTACATTCAAATTTTTGAACAGTGCAGTTATATATCTTCATATAAAGTGAATCCAATGTTAAATATTTATGAAAGCCCCCAGCTTTGCGGCCTCTACCTTCCAGTCATTTTAAGAGGCATCGCAAGAGCAGATCAGGTAAAAAAAGGAAGAAAGTTTCAATCACCATCTCAGAATCTCATGAATTTTTTTTTTTCTTGTGTTGCCTTACCCAAGAAAAGAACGCATCTGAAATATTTTTGATTCAGCTCTTTTAGTTTTGGAGTTATAGGGGATCGAAATATCCCAGAGGAGTGACGAATTTAGGGTCATTTTTGCCATTTTACTCTCTCGACTGTGATTTGCTATGAGATGCTTCAGAGAATTTTTTTTTTTTTAAATCTTATAAAATACCTTGAATATTAACATCTGAATTTGGAAATTCATTTGAACATAGGGAGAGACCCCAAATAAGCCCCCCCCCCAAATATCCCCAATTTCATAAAAAAAAGGCAGTTTTAAAGAATGCTTTAAATCTTATCTCTAACGTGATACAGAAAAAATAAAAATTCCCGGGCCCCGCGATATGGGGCCCCAAACATGGTCCTTAGCGCTAATTTATGCAATTTCGAAGCATACGTACAGCTGGCTCTGACTTCGCACATGAGAACTATTGGCAGGGAGTTGTAGTTTCAACATAGTAGTTTCATATTATGAAAAGATATATTTTTTGAGTACTGTGTTAAATTTTTCTTGAAAACGGTGATGCTTTCAAAAAATATACCGGGGGCCCTGGGGCCTTCAAAAATTTTTAACATTGGATTCACTTTATATAAAGATATATAATTGCACTGTTCAAAAATTTGAATAAATTTGTGTGACGAATGGAGACAGTTACTACAATGTTTACGAATTATTTTGAGTGTTCCTGTAAATTATGCTGCATGCAAGAATTTTAGCCTATGTTACTCAGAAATAGTGTAGCTTTCAGTGTAAAGATCTTTAGAATCACTGTTCAAAAATTTGAATAAATTTGAGTGGCGAATGGAGACAGTTACTACAATGTTTACGAATTATTTTGAGTGTTCCTGTAAATTATGCTGCATGCAAGAATTTTAGCCTATGTTACTCAGGAATAGAGTAGCTTTCAGTGAAAAGATCTTTAGAATCACTGTTCAAAAATTTGAATGGAGTTAAATAAAATTTGAATAAATTTGAGTGGCGAATGGAGACAGTTACTACAATGTTTACGAATCATTTTGAGTGTTCCTGTAAATTATGCTACATGCATGAATTTTAGGCTATGTTACTCAGGAATAGAGTAGCTTTTAGTGAAACGATCTTTAGAATCGGTTCAGTAGTTACAGAGATGTCCATATAGCGTCACCTGCTGGAATTATTTTGAGTGTCCTGTAAAAGAACTAGTTATGCTACATGCTGAAAAGTAGCTTATAATACTCAGGAATAGTGTAGCTTTCTATCAGTGAAAAATGTTTTCGAATCGGTTCACTAGTTGCAGAGATCCCCATTCATCTTAATGTAATTCTTACGAGTGCCCCTGTAGAATAACTATTTGTGATATATGGAGGATATATTTCAGATGCATGAAGAATAAGTTAATTTTCAATATTGCCACTGTCGATTAAACTTCTAAAAGTAACGCCGAAATGCCCCCATGCGTGCCAGTGGAATGTCCCAAATAGGGAAGTACTTTTTGGGATTTTTCTTGGAAACAGTTGTTCCTTCAAGAAATGTTTTTTCATAATTTCAAACTACTATGTTGATACTACATCTCCATGTCAATAGTTCTGCTGTGGGATGCCGGCTTCAGCTTTACCAATGCTTCAAATTCGCGTAAATTAGCGCTAGCGCTAAGGACCATGTTTGGGGCCCCGGAGGCCTTCAAAATTTTTTAACATTGGATTCACTTTATATGAAGGTATATAACTGCACTGTGCAAAAACTTTTTCTGTATCACGTCAGAGCCAAGATTTAAAGCATTCTTAAAACTGTATTTTTTATGAAATTGGGGGGGCCCTAATTTAGGGCTCTGGCAATTTTCAAATGAATTTTCAATTTGAGATGTTAATATACGAGGTATATTATAGGATAAAATGAAAAAATTCTCTGAAGCACCTCTGACCCAGACAGCACATAAGCTTAAATCAAGCTTGACATTTGGCTTGGCAATGCAAGGTTGGCTTAATCTGGATTTTAGCTTGCAAAGTGCGCAGTGATGGCGCCATCTGTGAAAGAGAATGTACATTAATTGTCTAGCGTCCTAATATTTGTTGAAAGTTCGTAAAAGATGTGTTTTATTTTATATTACCAGTGCCATATTACCGGCAGGGCAAACGGGGCAACTGCCCAGGGCCTACAGATTTTAGGGCCCAAAAATCTTACATCTTACACTTTTGTAATTTTAAAATAAAATTACAAAGAATA
Organism: Cheiracanthium punctorium; assembly: GCA_038373885.1. Taxonomy (NCBI): domain Eukaryota; kingdom Metazoa; phylum Arthropoda; class Arachnida; order Araneae; family Cheiracanthiidae; genus Cheiracanthium; species Cheiracanthium punctorium. The sequence continues at coordinate 375,846 of JAWZYV010010725.1, forward strand.
AAAAAAATTCAGAAGTTAAATATTTTTTTTAATTATAATGTATGAACAATGAAAATAATTCAAATTTACATTTGTATAAATTAATTTTAACTTATTTTTAATTCTTCGAAATGCTCTATATCAATATAGCATACCAATATGTAGGAAAATAACCACATTTGTAAAGAGAATTTTTAGCGTTAAAAAATAGCAAAATTTTTCAATTTTTTGTTATTTTAAGAAATATTTACAAAAATGACTAAAGTGTTTGTATTCCATACATGTTAGCAACTGTGATATAACATTTCGAAGTAACGTTTAACTATCTGTTTCTTTCATTTCAGATTACTTAACACAAAATTTGTGTTAAGTAAACCCATTCTATATTTCAAAATATGGAAATTCTTCAAAATAAAATACAATTATACTACGAAATTGATTTCAAAATCAGTCGTTTGTATCGATTTTGGCCATAAGTATTGCTTCATGAGTGTTGCGGTACTGAAAGTTTTAAAACGTGTTTTTTTATTTTAATTTTGATTTTAATTTAATTTATTTTGATGCATTATTTTAATTCTGATGCATCCCATGGAAAAATAAAAGAAACAAATAACACATAGCCCACTTATCAATTTGGCGAGAAAACAGCGTGGTAAGTCACTTCAAACTTAAGTCATAGCTGCACAAGGCTACGGTGGCGGAATGGATAGCCTGCTCGACTACGAAGCACCCCGGGTTCTATCCCACGACGAACACTCGATGGAAACAAATTAAATTGAAATTTCAGCGTGGAGGGGGAAAATGCGCGGAAAAATAAATTATGTGGGGCGCGTTATCCAGCGGGCGCCCCGTGTATTTAAAAAAAATTTTTTTGGAAAATTTTTTAAGCTTGAAATGTCAAGCTTAATGCAAGCTGGGCAAATGTAAACTAGAACACTTGATTCAAGCTTGCATCAAGCTTACACGATTGGAATTTTTAAGCTTAATTCAAGCTTATTGACTTGATAAATCAAGCTTGCTGCAAGTTTGCTGTGCTGTCTGGGGAGCCAGTCACAGTCGAGACAATAAAGTAGCAAAAATGGCCCTAAATTAATTCGACGTTGCTCCTCTGGGGTACTTTGACTCCCCCAAAACTCCAAAACTAAAAGAGGTAAATCAAAAATATTTCAGATTTGTTCTTTCCTTGGGTAAGGCAACACAATAAAAGAAAATCATGAAATTCTGAGATGGTGATGGGAACGCCCTGCCCGATTTGCCCCTACAATGCCTCTTAAGGGGTTAGGGGTAGTCAGAGGCGTGAAAAAATGCCATTTTTTATTAATTTTTTTTACTAGTAATTAAGTTTATTTCACATAAGTAAAAACATAGTATCATTTCATCATACTTTAACATTACTTCACTTAAATTTCAAAAAATAATAATTATTATTTTACAAGTTATGGCGGTCTAAGTTGAACAGGTTTTAATAATGGGTCCTTGCGGTGACCATTACAGCTCCTTGGAGATTCATCTAAAATCAATGAAACAAAAAAGATTATTTTTATGGATAGATAATCTTGTGCCTGATCGAAGCTTTTTTTTTTTTTTTCTTCTTTTTTCAAAATTAACAAAATGGCGGTCTCTGGAAAATTTTTTGCAGATTTTCTGGAAAAAACCAACAATTAATTGTTTATAAAAAATCGAAGTTTAAAAAAAAAAATCCTTCGATCAGGCACTAGCTTTTTATGTTTTCTAAGCTGTATAAGTTTCATTCAAATCTATCGAGCGGTTTTTGAGTTACAGTGGTCACCAGTTCAAAAAACATAGTTTTGAGAAAAACGCATTTAAAGTTTTACAGTCGATTGATGTACAGTAATACGAATAATTTCAATACTTACACTGAGTCATCTATTCCTGGACCATATAAGAGTTCTTCAGCCGTTGTAGAACTTTCTAAAACATCAATTTGTTGTTGTCTACGTCGCATTCTACCTTCGCGAGTGTTGTCGTTAGCGCGCTGATCAGCTACTTTTACACGTGCACTATCGGTTTTTTCAGTATACCGATGCGAATTAGGCCCACAACTAAGTCCCAGTGTGTTCATTATTACTAATAATGACTTTGTCCCTTCATTAAATATACTCATAGCTACGTATGCAGCAATTTGAACAATGGTAAAACTAGTATTGATAGTTTTTGGGCATATTTTCCACACTAGTTGGTTGAAGCTCTCATTATTATTTTGATTAAATCCACCTACACATCTTGAAAGTAAATTTTCATTACTAAGATCTTCATAAATAGGCTTGATTGCTTTTAAAACTTCAGGAGGTAAGGGAGAATTATGCCGCTAGCTAATTGTTCTCGGAAATATTAGACCGATCGAGAGCCTTTTATTATTCGATAAATAACTCGAAAGATATTTGTCGGATTCACTTCAAACTTTCAGAGAATATTTTTAAGATACTATACTTTAAGAAAATGCAAAAAAAAAAAAAAAAAAAAAAAAAAAAAAAAAAATCAATTTTTTGAAAATTCTGACTACCCCTAACCCCTTAATTACAACCACGGTAAACGGCTAGCCGATCATAATGGACGATCCTTAGTATCGACTTATATACCACTTTACTCCGTATTCTGTATTGGACTTGCCATACAAATCACTAAATTCCTTCGTCGTCATCGGCTCATCATGATACACGTTTTCAATCTCTGTATCGCTACATTCTTCCTAATATGGAAATCGACGTCACTGTGTTATGGTATGCGAGAGCAGAACAATTGTCTTTCAAAGGGGCATTTTTGACTTCTGATTTTAAAAAAAGTTTATGGACCCTCGTATAAGTCGACCCCCCACTTTGAAGCCTTTTTTTTTTTTTGTCCAAAATTTCTCGACTTTAAGGGTGAATACGGTATTAACTTTTTTGACTGTAAGAGCATAAGGTCGTCCTCACCTTCATATGTGATCCATCTCCAAATATTCATTTTGCTTACTTTGTTTAATTTTTTTATCAATTTTTAAATTCTTAATTTCTGTAAACAAGTTAGTGTCTAATTTACACTCATGTCCATAAATTAAGGATAATTCAGAATCACACAGAAATTGATCTGTAAATAAAAATTTCACCTGTGAAATGATCACACACATCTTGAAGAAGAATATGCAAATTACAGGAAACCACCAGATGGAGTGGATGGTACGTCACAATGACGAGAGTGTAAGAGAGGGGTATATAAGGAATGGTGGCAAAGAAGTAAAATTGTTCACAAGCGCTGTGAAAGCTTTTCAGTGCAAAAACCTCATAGTTATGGCACAAAGGAGGCATTTGGATGATGTTTTACGTGGCAGAATTATCGGACGACTGGAATGTGGACGTACCCAGCTGGAAGTATCCGAGGAACTTGGAATCGCCCAGAGTGTCATCTCTAGGCTTTGGCAACGATTCCAAGATGATGGTAATGTGAGTAGACGTCACAGCACAGGTCGCCCCCGAATTACAACGCCGAATGAGGACCGCTATTTGGCAGTTACTGCCAAAAGAAACAGACGGAGTACAGCATCAGACCTGTCTCGTCAGCTCTCTTCAGCTACCGGTACGACAGTTTCAAGGCAGACCGTGTACAGACGCTTAGGGCACATTGGTCTATATGCTCGTAGGCCTGTCAGATGTGTTCCACTTACCGCAACTCACTGTCGCCTGCGATTAACCTGGAGTAGAAAGCATGCATTGTGGACACCGCAACAGTGGTCTTGTGTGATGTTTTCCGACGAGTCCAGGTTTAGTTTGGAGTCTGATTCTCGCCGGACATTCATCTGGAGAGCGCCAGGTACCCGTTACCACCAAGAGAACACCATTGAAAGACACCGTTACGGTGGTGCAGGATGGCTCGTTTGGGGAGGAATTATTCTTGGTTCCAGAACTGACCTGCATGTTCAGAGTGTAACGATGACAGGCCACATCTATCGGGATGTCATTCTGGAACAACATGTACGTTTGTTTCGGGGCACCATGGGTGCTGAATTTGTGTTTATGGATGACAACGCCCGTCCTCACCGTGCAAACATTGTAGACGAATGCCTTCAATCGGAGGATATCACCCGTATGCATTGGCCAGCATACTCACCGGACTTGAATCCAATAGAGCATGTGTGGGATATGCTTGGCCGACGAATTGCAGCCCGTCAACCCCCTCCGGAAATTCGGAGTGCATTGCTTGATGAGTGGTGTAATATTCCCCAAGATCAGATTGATCATTTGATACTCAGCATGCCTAGGCGTTGTCAGGCCTGTATTGCATCGTCCGGGAGACATACTCCGTATTAACCATCCTACTAACCATGTTATACTGTTTTTTGTAAATAGGTTCTTTTTTGAAATTTGGTCAAGGGAGTAAAACTTGCAATTTTTATTAATTATGTCAAACATATAGCATCTTTTTTGCTCTTTACTTTTTGTTTAATAAATAGACTTTACAAATAAGTCAAATTTGTTTTGCTTCTTTCTCTTTCTTTGCCTGAACTTCATTATCCTTAATTTATGGACATGAGTGTATTTAAACTTTTATTTTATTTTTAAGAAATTCATGAAATGTAACCAATTGTTGCAGAAAACTCTGTTTAATTTCTGGGTCAACCTTTCTAAAGTCCAGTAGGAATAGAAAGTTCTAGTAAAGAGTCCACTTGTTAGGATGAAACACGAACTTTATTGCTTCTAGCTGTACAAAATTCAAAGGCACTAACGGCCAGTAGCTTGCTCTAACAGTCCGCTCAGTACCGAAGCTTTCACAGATATTGTAATTCACACCCAATAACATACTTCCACAAGCAAAATATTCAGTGGAATCTTATGAGGGATTGCAGGAACAGTCCCTCAAGACTAACCAATGCGGAATTTACACAGCGCTTAAAAATGCGCTTTTAAAAACTTGCAAATTACTACTTCTATAAGCTCTAACACAGAGTCTTATGCTCTCAACAGAACGGACGTCTATTTCTCATAGCAAACAAAAACAGACTGACTCAACCGGGGCAGCACGCTGTCGTATTTATAGGGGATGCAGAAGCATTTAGGCCTCACCATGGCACAGTAGTTATATCACTGAAAATGGTAGACGGCCGAAGTGTGAAGGTCCCGGGTTCGGGTCCTATCGCGTGGTCGTCGATCTAACGGTCTGGAGTTTTGGTAGGTTTTCTCCAGATGTAACGTGAATACGCGTTAGAACCCCTTAAAAAGTCCTCCTACCAAGGCATCCCTCATCTCAGGCAGATACCCTTCGTGCAGGTTTGCCTTAATCACACACACACACAGCAGAAGCTATTAGAAATTTCTCGAAGAATCCCCTTAAAGAGCGAATTTTGATTACGTCATAGGAATACACTTGAATCATTAGACTATTACACAATATTAATGCAGGAAAATGAAATTCATAGGCCCCATTGGAAAAATCGCGCCAAATATACGAAATATCATCAAGCCTGGCAATCTTTTGGCGAAATATCGCCAAGTATGGCGCCAAAAATAAGTGACACCACGAGTGACGTCAGCTAAGCTCTAACATCAATATTTCTCGAGATTTTAGAAAACCCTATGCTAACCAATGGGGAAACCCAAAACTCCATATCTCCCGGTCAGGGTAACCGATTTTGATGCAACAAAATACGAAATTTAATTATTTGGCGCAAAGAATACGAATTTTAAGCTAGTTTACCCCTAGAACAGCCAATTGGCCCCAAAATTCGTAAAACTATAATACTTAGAAGACTTCTATTATAGAAAAAGTTTTTGATTCGGTTCAATAGTTACAGAGATATTGGCTTCGTCGGGATTCGATTCTTAGGTTCGTTGTTCTAAAGTCCAGTGTATGTAAAAAGTTCTAGGAAAAAGTCCATTTGTCAGGATGGAACACAAATTTTATTGCTTCTAGAACTTCGCCGAACAATCAGCTGTGCAAAATTCACAGACACTAATGGCCAGTACCTTGCTTATAATAGTCCTCTCAGTACAGAAGCTTTCACAGATGCTGTATTTCTTACAAAAAATAAAACACTTCCACTGGCAAAAATTCAATGGAAACTTACAAAGGAAATCACAAACAGTCCCCCAGGACTCAGCAATGAAGAATTTACACTCTGTACTCAAAAACACGCAAAATATTTCTTCCAATAGCACAATTTACAGAGTAATGCATCGAACTCAATTAGAGTTCGAATATAACTATCTCTTGTGGCCTGCCCTGTCTCTATTTATAGGTGTCGCAGAAGCTAAGCGAAAATTCTGGTAGGGGCTATTTCTCGAAGAACCCGCATAAAGCTCGAATTATGTCATGGAAATGGAAATTAGTAATACTAAGCTACAGCGTAATATTAATGCAGGAAAACAAGCATTACTGGCCCCATTGGTAAAAGCGCACCAAATGACCGAAATGTCGCCAAGCTTGGCGTAATATCGCCAAATTTGGCGTCAAAAATAAGTTCCCATAAGTCAAATCCCCAAAGCTCTAGCATCAATATTTCTCGAGATTTCTAGAAAACCCTGTGTCAATGGTCAAACACAAAACTCCGTACGTCGCGTTCTAGTTAACCGATTTTGATGCAACAAAATGCAAAATTTAAATATTGAACTCGTAGGGTACGAATTTTAGAATAATTTTAATATCTGGGAGGCAGAATAAACCGAAAATTCTTAACAATATATATATATATATATATATATATATATACCGTTTAGTATTAGAGGTGCCTTCAAAGCGTAATGTAATTCTTATGAGTGTCGCTGCAAAAGAACTGTATGATGTAATGGATAAAGGTACCTTATAATACACGGGAATATTGTAGCTTTCTGAACATGAAAAATGTTTGAAAATTGGTTCAACATTTACCGAGATGCCATAGAGCGTAATACAATCCTTATGAGTCTCCCTGTAAAAGAATTATTTGTGAAATATGCATAAAAGGTAGCCTATAAAATACAGGTATGGTGTAGCTTTCTATTAGGGGAGAAAGTTTTAGAACTTGTATAGTACTTACAGGGATGTACATAGAACGCATTGCATTAGAATTATTTTGAGCGTACCTGTCAAAGAACTATTTATGCTATGTGCATAAAAGGCAGACTGCATATTAATCCAGGGCGTAAACTATTTTCAGTCCAAATTTTACGCAAATCCGTTCTACGGTTTTTGCGTGATTGAGTCAAAAGCACTCAAACACACAAAAATGCGAACTTTTACATTTATCATATTTGTAGAATAACTTTCAATAAAGAGACATAATTTTTTAAAATCAGTGCTATAAAATTCGATATAATAATGTTTTTTAAAAATGTGGCTATAATATACTTTGGAACAATAGACTATACCTTTATCAAAAATCGCTTTTAACAAAGGGGCGAAACCGTTAGCAATCAATTAAAATATGTACGGTATAACAATGCTCTTTAAGAATGTGTGTCAATAATATACGTTAAAACAGTGCATTAAACCTTAATTAAAAATGACTTTGAACAAAGGGACGTAATTGTTGGAAAAAAGGCAAAAATACGGGATATAACAATGCTCTTTAAAAATAAGTGTCAAAAATATGCTTTGAAACTGTGGACTAAATCTTTATTTAAAACGACTTTCAACAAAGGGGAGTAATTGCTGGTAATAATGCAAAAATACAGGATACAACAATGGTCTTTAAGGATGTGTATCAATAATATACGTTAAAACTGAAGAATTAATTATATTATAAATTAAACTATTCAACAAACAAGTTAAATTACAAATTGAAAGTCATTGACTGAAATTGAATAGTTACTTGATTTTATCTGTAAAATAAATTTTGTAGATTTTAGGCAGAGTTGAAACTCATTTAACTTGAGTTGCACAGTAGAAGTCATTGGTTTGAATATGTGTTTAAACAAGAAAGACAAAGTAGGTACCTTTTCTGTAGTTTATTGAAACAAGATGACTATGGTAGACTTACATACTGCACATGAAGACACAATACATTATACAGCATTTATCTAGTAGCACAAGAAAACAAGCTTTTAGAAGAAGTCGCCAGCGGCGATCTTTTGGATTTAAAAACACATCACACTGAATACATCAGCACGGTTTGCACGGATCCCGGATCCGGTTCTAGTTGAATCACATCTGTTGAACCACACGGTTCATAGCTACATCTTTGATTACACACACATCACAGTAGTGGCTGAGCTTTCGGAGAGACAGACCGAGAACTGAAAAATTAACTTGTGATGCCCTTTTATACCTGCCAGTTAGTGCGAGACTACGATAGATATTTGCATAGGAAAAAAAAGAGTTCTTATTTTATGCAAATTAGAAACAGCGCCATCTATCGGCGAGAAATGTAAACTTTTTATTACGGCGTTAAAGATATGACGATGTTTACACCGCCATTTTCAAATGCTAACGAAGTTACGTTTTCACTTAGAAAACTTTTAAAGGAGTTTACAAAAGTTTCGTTTTTCACTTTAGCAAATTTAGAGATAAAATGTCATGGAAATAAAAGGTAAGTAAAGAAATAGCGTTTTTTTTCCTAACAAGGGCCCGCCTTCAATGACATTTAAGAAACTGGCAGATTCAAAGTAAACGAAAATTACAGAGATAACCTTTCCTCTTAAACGAAAAAGCAAGTTAATGATGATGCATGAAAAAATACTTCAAAATTCACTAAGGTTAGTAGAAACGCTATATGCAGTTGTTGCTGGCCAGCATGGTTAGTACACGTTTCAAAAAATTACTTCATTTCAAAAAATACTTCAACTTACTAGAAAATACTATATAGATGCATTCAAATATAAACACTTATGCTAGAACATTAATAAACACATATGCTAGAACATTAATAAACACATTTCTAATCATAAAAATATTCGTACTTCAAAAAGACTCATCATATACGTTCAGTGCACTTTAGAAAATACTCACATTTTGCAAAGTTCATTCAATATAATACAGTACAGTACATTGCAATGAAAAATACGAATTAAATTTGAAAAAGCTCGAATTGAAATCCAACTGAGATCGAGCTGGGATGCATCCCAAAAAAATTTGTAAAAAAAAGTTCGTGTTATAGGTTAACACATTATATGCCTGACACAACACCTTACAGACTAGGGTGGACATATAGGAGCTTCCACTGGCAAAAATGGGACTTACAGAAATAAAACTTTAACATCTCCTGTGATTGGGACGAAAATACTCTACTCCTACAACTAACCAATCACCTCAGAATTCTCTGGCAAATTACAGTTTCACCTCGCGAGACGCTTTTGAGGCTGCTCGAAAACTTCAGAAAAAGCCCAGAGCTAAGAATATCGCACTCCGTGGGGAACTTTACTCCCTCGACTGTAAAGATGTCAGACAGACATAATAGGACAAACACAATTACATAAAGTTCATTTTTCTTTTTCTTTTTTTTTCCATCAAAACTTTCCCCCCTTTCCCCTCAAAATGTCTCAAGCCGAAGGGCTTATAGGAGACAAAAAAATTGCCTAGGTTCCCACAAACGGGAGTAGGTCTTTTACACTTAACTAAAAATTTTGCTAAAAAAAGCTGTAATTGATTAATAAAAAAGCTGTAAATTTTGCTTTGCTCTAAAAGCTGTATAAGTTTCATTCAAATCTATCGAGCGGTTTTTGAGTTACAGTGGTCACCAGTTCAAAAAACATAGTTTTGAGAAAAACGCATTTAAAGTTTTACAGTCGATTGATGTACACGAATAATTTCAATACTTACACTGAGTCATCTATTCCTGGACCATATAAGAGTTCTTCAGCCGTTGTAGAACTTTCTAAAACATCAATTTGTTGTTGTCTACGTCGCATTCTACCTTCGCGAGTGTTGTCGTTAGCGCGCTGATCAGCTACTTTTACACGTGCACTATCGGTTTTTTCAGTATACCGATGCGAATTAGGCCCACAACTAAGTCCCAGTGTGTTCATTATTACTAATAATGACTTTGTCCCTTCATTAAATATACTCATAGCTACGTATGCAGCAATTTGAACAATGGTAAAAACTAGTATTGATAGTTTTTGGGCATATTTTCCACACTAGTTGGTTGAAGCTCTCATTATTATTTTGATTAAATCCACCTACACATCTTGAAAGTAAATTTTCATTACTAAGATCTTCATAAATAGGCTTGATTGCTTTTAAAACTTCAGGAGGTAAGGGAGAATTATGCCGCTAGCTAATTGTTCTCGGAAATATTAGACGGCTCGAGAGCCTTTTATTCTTCGATAAATAACTCGAAAGATATTTGTCGGATTCACTTCAAACTTTCAGAGAATATTTTTAAGATACTATACTTTAAGAAAATGCAAAAAAAAAAAAAAAAAAAAAAATCAACTTTTTGAAAATTCTGACTACCCCTAACCCCTTAATTACAACCACGGTAAACGGCTAGCCGATCATAATGGACGATCCTTAGTATCGAGTTATATACCACTTTACTCCGTATTCTGTATTGGACTTGCCATACAAATCACTAAATTCCTTCGTCGTCATCGGCTCATCATGATACACGTTTTCAATCTCTGTATCGCTACATTCTTCCTAATATGGAAATCGACGTCACTGTGTTATGGTATGCGAGAGCAGAACAATTGTCTTTCAAAGGGCATTTTTGACTTCTGATTTTAAAAAAAGTTTATGGACCCTCGTATAAGTCGACCCCCCGCTTTGAAGCCTTTTTTTTTGTCCAAAATTTCTCGACTTTAAGGGTGAATACGGTATTAACTTTTTTGACTGTAAGAGCATAAGGTCGTCCTCACCTTCATATGTGATCCATCTCCAAATATTCATTTTGCTTACTTTGTTTAATTTTTTTTATCAATTTTTAAATTCTTAATTTCTGTAAAAAAGTTAGTGTCTAATTTACACTCATGTCCATAAATTAAGGATAATTCAGAATCACACAGAAATTGATCTCTAAAATAAAAATTTCACCTGTGAAATGATCACACACATCTTGAAGAATATGCAAATTACAGGAAACCACCAGATGGCGTGGATGGTACGTCACAATGACGAGAGTGTAAGAGAGGGGTATATAAGGAATGGTGGCAAAGAAGTAAAATTGTTCACAAGCGCTGTGAAAGCCTTTCAGTGCAAAAACCGCATAGTTATGGCACAAAGGAGGCATTTGGATGATGTTTTACGTGGCAGAATTATCGGACGACTGGAATGTGAACGTACCCAGCTGGAAGTATCCGAGGAACTTGGAATCGCCCAGAGTGTCATCTCCAGACTTTGGCAACGATTCCAAGATGATGGTAATGTGAGTAGACGTCACAGCACAGGTCGCCCCCGAGTTACAACGCCGAATGAGGACCGCTATTTGGCAGTTACTGCCAAAAGAAACAGACGGAGTACAGCATCAGACCTGTCTCGTCAGCTCTCTTCAGCTACCGGTACGACAGTTTCAAGGCAGACCGTGTACAGACGCTTAGGGCACATTGGTCTATATGCTCGTAGGCCTGTCAGATGTGTTCCACTTACAGCAACTCACTGTCGCCTGCGATTAACCTGGAGTAGAGAGCATGCATTGTGGACACCGCAACAGTGGTCTTGTGCGATGTTTTCCGACGAGTCCAGGTTTAGTTTGGAGTCTGATTCTCGCCGGACATTCATCTGGAGAGCGCCAGGTACCCGTTACCACCAAGAGAACAACACCATTGAAAGACACCGTTACGGTGGTGCAGGATGGCTCGTTTGGGGAGGAATTATTCTTGGTTCCAGAACTGACCTGCATGTTCAGAGTGTAACGATGACAGGCCACATCTATCGGGATGTCATTCTGGAACAACATGTACGTTTGTTTCGGGGCACCATGGGTGCTGAATTTGTGTTTATGGATGACAACGCCCGTCCTCACCGTGCAAACATTGTAGACGAATGCCTTCAATCGGAGGATATCACCCGTATGCATTGGCCAGCATACTCACCTGACTTGAATCCAATAGAGCATGTGTGGGATATGCTTGGCCGACGAATTGCAGCCCGTCAACCCCCTCCGGAAATTCGGAGTGCATTGCTTGATGAGTGGTGTAATATTTCCCAAGATCAGATTGATCATTTGATACTCAGCATGCCTAGGCGTTGTCAGGCCTGTATTGCATCGTCCGGGAGACATACTCCGTATTAACCATCCTACTAACCATGTTATACTGTTTTTTGTAAATAGGTTCTTTTTTGAAATTTGGTCAAGGGAGTAAAACTTGCAATTTTTATTAATTATGTCAAACATATAGCATCTTTTTTGCTCTTTACTTTTTGTTTAATAAATAGACTTTACAAATAAGTCAAATTTGTTTTGCTTCTTTCTCTTTCTTTGCCTGAACTTCTTTATCCTTAATTTATGGACATGAGTGTATTTAAAGCACACTCAAAATTATTAGGTAACAGTGGTGTATTATTTATAATAACCAGTTTATTTTCATTTAAAATACAATATTTTTTCAAATGGACTCTATAGTGATAATAATTGGAGGGATACCTGTTAAAGCATTAAGGGCTATTGTAGAGGTGCGTTGGAATGCCTTTGTAAGTTGTAATAGTATTTGCCTTTGTATTCGAATAAGCTTTTCTCCGATAGTGAATGTTAGTGAAGGAAACCAGACTGTTGCTGCACAATCTATCTGTTCTTCAAGTACTCTTCTGTACCAGATTTTTAATATTTTAAATTCTATACCCCATTTCGGTATTTTTTTACGAAAAATCATTGCCTGAGTTTTATTAATAGAAATTTTTAGATTAAATTTCTGGCAAATACTACTGAAAAGTTTAGCTTGGGTGTTAACGAGTTGCTCAACCTCAGGGCGTGTGTTAGCAGGGGTCAGAATCAAGAAGTCGTCAGGGTAGGCCCAAAGATTGTGATATATTTTATTGTACTCTTTTAATATTTTGTCTGCAACGAAAATCCACAGCATGGGTCATTGTATATCTATCATTCAAATAAACTAATAAACGTATCTGGAGGGCGACCAAACACTAGATCGGCGGGAAGACGAAGGTATCTTCCAAATAGCATCCTCAGTGTGGTGCTATTCACACACTTGCACCACACACTGCTATTCACACGTGCTTCATGTGGCTCATTCGCCTGAGGACTCCGTTTCTCAGGCGAAGCGAATTCCACAAAGCCCAGTACTGCTTTGTTGCGGGACTGCAAGACGATATTTCTTGTCAACTGGGCTTAGCACTGGATTTTTCGATTAACTCCACAATAGGTTTGATGTCACTATCAGCTAACTGGTCCGGCCGGACATTTTCGTCAATCCAGGGATCTTGAGTTGGTACCTATGATGTAACTTGGCGGACACTGGGATATTTCAGATGGAAATTTTTCTCTGCCCTGGAACAATAGCGATAACTTTCTAGGCAGGGCCTTCTCGACAAAGCGTCTGCGTTTCCATGAGATGCTCCTTTCCGATGACGTATTTCAATGTCATATTCGTGTTATCTCTGTATCCACCTGTCTATCTGCCCACCGGATTCTTGAAATTTAGGAGCCAAGTTAATTAGGCATGGTCCGTTCGGAGCTGTAACTTTCGGCCGTACAGATAATGATGGAAATGCTTCTCGGCCTTAACGATAGCAAGAAGTTCCTTTCTCGTAACACAATAGTTACATTCTGCCTTTGAAAGGCATTTGCTCCAGGAAGCAATGACATCTTCTTGGCCATCTATCTCCTGGGACAAAACGGCTCCCATACTCTCCTTACTTGCATCTGTGTCCAAGATAAATGGCTTGTCAGGGTGAGAAGATGTTACAGCCTTCTTGCGTTCGATGTACGCATCTTCACATTCTGCAGTCCAGAGAAATTTTTGTCCAGTCTCGGTCAACTTGTGAAGTGGCCTTGCAATCTGAGAAAAACCCTTCACGAATTTTCGATAGTAGGTACATGATAAGAGAAAACATCGCAGCTCATGGACATTCTCAGGACGACTCCAAGTCTTGACTGCTGAGGTATTTTCGGGATCTTTTCGATCTGCGTGGGCGGATATTATGTGCTTGAGATAACGTACTTCCCGACGAAACAAGTTTCCCTTAGATGGACTCAGTTTCAAGTTTTCCTCCTACAATTTCTGCAGCTCCTTTCGAATGTTGTCTAGATGATGTTCAAAAGTCTTTCCGACGATGATGATATCGTCCAAATAAACAAGACACGCTTCGTAGGAAAGTCCTCTCAGCACTGTCTCTATCAGACGCTCGAATGTAACCAGTGCGTTACAGAGTTCAAAACGCATAACTTTGAACTGCCACAATCCTTGTCCAGTAGGGAACGCAGTCTTCTCACGGTCATCGGGAAGAGTTTCTACTTGGCAGTAGCCACTCTTCAGATCCAGAGGGGAAAACCATTCATTTTCCGACAAAGTGTGCATAGTGTCGTCTATCCTGGGAAGAGGTTATCTCTCCTTCTTTGTAATATCATTCAGACGTCTATAGTCTACGCAGAACTGGGTGGAACCATCCTTCTTTCGGATCAAAATAATCAGCGAGGCCCAGGGACTAGTCGATGGCTCGATGACGTCATCGCGCTGCATTTCCTCTAAAAGTCTGCTCAGTACAGTCTGCAAAAACGGTAGCTGTCTATCTTAGAGATGTCACTCAGACGTCTGTAGTCAACGCAGAACCGGGTGGAACCATCTTTCTTCCCGACCAGAAGGATTGGGGAAGCCCAGGGACTACTTGATGACTAGGTGGCATCGTCACGCTGCATCTCCTATAAAAGTCTGCATACCTCTTCTTGCATAGTAACCGGCATCCGCCTAGGATGTTGCCTGATGGGAGAATGGCTGCCTGTATCTATTCTATGTTGTGCTAACTTCGTATGACCAAAGTCACCCGAAGTACGAGAAACGAGGTCTTCAAATTCCGCTATTACTTTCTCCGCAGCGCTTCTTTCTTGTGCTGTTAACTTCGCATCTTGTAATAACTCCTTCGTCAGACACTCAGATGATATAGCTGTTGTTGGGCTGTTCTTATTAATGCAGGTAACAGGAGTGCATGTTGCAAACACTTTATTTTTCTTTATGACCTTCGAATTGTCCGTCACATTCGCTACTCTAACTGGAATGTTAGTTTTCGAGAAGTCCACAAGTTCTGCAACCGCAAGTACTCCTCTGACAGAATCACTATTGCTTGCATGTTCGACTAATCCGAACCGGAATTTATTGCTTTCTTTTACTGTTCCAGAAATTATAGAATCAGTTCTTGGAGGTAGAGTGATATCAGTCTGGGCTATTATTTGCTGAACTGGTGAAATGGCTTCGTTTTTAATGTCGAAAGCTGCTATTTTTTCCGAGTCTGAACGAAGCTCATTATTTTTAAAGTCCAAATTAAATTTGTGTGATTTTAAAAAGTCCAGTCCGAAAATAAAAGAGTCCGTAATATTGGCGATATACACCACATGGTCGTATCTGGCATTTCCAAACGTAATTTCCACTCTAGCTTTTCCGCTCACTTCGATCTTGTCACCTGTCACAGTCTGGAGGGTCTGCGATGGCGGAGTCCAGATAGTCTTCAAATTTAATTTCTTAGCCAGATCTGTCCTTATGATGGTTACATTAGCTCCAGTATCAATGACCATGTGACATGGAGAACCATTTACGTATCATTTACGGACGAAGAGTCCATTACTGCCTCCATTCACTGAGAAAATCTGTAAGACTTTTAGGTGGGGCTTTTGAATATGTGGCAACCTCCGCCCCGCGAGATGGCCACCGCCTAGTTTCCCTCCTTTCCGTTCTGAGAATTCTGTTACTGGTCACGGGACTTTCAACTAGTGTTGTGCTACTCACTCACGAGGCGGTTCAAATGACCTATTCAATTGGGCAAAAGAGGGAGTACCTCGTTTCCCGATTTGAAGTGGTTCAAAAATTCCGAGGCACTTCAAAGTTCCTTCAACTATTTGAGGTACTCAAAGATTTGAAGCGGTTCAAATTCTGAAGTTGTTCGAAAATTCTGAGGAACCTCGAAGTTTTGTCGCGGTTCAACTTTTCAAGAGCCTCGAAATTTTGTCCTGTGAGGGTGGAAGAGGCGAAGAGTAGTTGAGAACTTTGTCGCGGTTCAGCTTCGTGAGGTAAAGGAGAGGAAGCGGGTTTTGAAGCGGCTGAAAATTTTGTAGTGTCGCGGTCTGCTTCAAGAGGCGGGAGAAGAAAAAAGGCGGAGGATTCATGGATGACGCGTTAGGTTACGGAAGCAAGAATGAAGATTGATTTACGATTTGGGGAAGGCAGAAGGAGTTGTGCTGCGTCATGTGAGATTGCTTTTGTCCCTTTCATAGAAAGGGCGCTGCTCCCCTCCCCTCCACAGACGCTACATTACCTAGAAATGTCAACTGTATTTAAATTCAAGCTATATATTTAAAATCCTCTTTAAACGTGTTCAGTTAAAAAAATACACATAAGACTTCTTTCTTTTTATTTTATTTATTCATTATTGTTTGTTTGTTAAATGCACGAAATCTTTATGAAAGGGGCGATGACAGATACAGAAAACTATTTCTCATTTTTCTTAAAAGAAATTTTGTCATTTTCTCATAAATTTGTCAGTACAGAGATTTTCCCCGGCACTTATGTTTTAGATATAAATAGTTAATTCAGTCTGACGCTTGTTTATACGAAAATCTTTTTTACGAGAACTTGCGATTTTACAAACTAGCGAGTGGTTCCGAATATACTCCCATAAACAATTTTATGATTCAATTTTACGAAATATTAGCCTCACCATGACTTAGTGGTTATGTCACTCGAACTGGTAGACGGAAGGGGCCTGGTTCAAAATCTTATATCGCGTCCGTCGACGTAACCATTGGAAGTTTTTCCCTGGTTTTCTCCGAAACTTAACATAAATACGGGTTAGGACACCTTAGAAAGACTCCCACTGAGGGCAACCCCCCCCCCTTGTGTTGTCCATCTGACGAGAATTTATAATTAGACTTCGGGCCAAGTTTACAAATACCCCCGGGTACGGCCTTGCATAGGTCTATGTGACAGTTTAGGTATTCATTCATTTCAAGCACATAATAAGTAATATAATTATTCATCTATAAAATAAGTATAAATAATAGTATTAACAACTGAACAGTAAGCTTTTATAGTATTCATCTATAAAAGCTTACTGTTTAGTTATAAAATGGAAATAAGTTAGTCTTTTACAGGGTCTAGTAAAATATATTAATAATGATATGGAGCTTTTTTCTCCAAAGTATCTCTAAAATCTCGCTGAATGTTTAGGTCCTGGGCTCTCGCGTACACTTCGGCTGTCAATATAACGGTCTGAAGGTTTGGGCGGTTTTTCCAGAGCACCTTTAGAGTCCTCCGCCCAAGACATCCATTTTTAGGCAGATAGCCCTCGAGTAGCTTAGCCTTAACAACTAAACTAAAATCCCACCAGATTTAAGAATAATGCATAATGAAATTTATGATCGATATGTTTGGCATGATTTAGTTTCGCGCAATTGCATAAATTTGCATATAGCATTTGGTGGGGGGGGGGAGGGATGTTTTTCTACTGTAGCGAATATTGTTTTCGAGGTGGGGGGGGGGGAGACATGCTGCCTGTCGGGGAAGTTGTAACTAGGGAACTTCTGATTAATTCGTCGTGGGAATTTTTAAGATGTAACAATCTAAATTTTAGACCAGATTTAATTTTGAAATGTATTAAAGGCGAGGAGTTAGCCGATTTTCAAATCTTATCAATTCGACTTTTGTTCATTTCCGAAATAGCTTCGGTTTACGATTTTAATAATATAACGTCGTACATATGTGTTATTTCTAAGATTTTATTAAACTTTTTTTTCCTAAATCATTGTTTTCTTAAGTCTCGTTTCCTAAGCACTTTAGTTTCTTTTCTCCTGCCCCAATTAAAAATAATTTGTAATTGCATATTTATAAGCGAAATTATAACCCGACTTACGCAGTTATTGCTCAGTCGCACCTATCGCGTAAGTCCGGGGTATTGCTGTACTTTTATATTTAAAACACACGTGAAATGAAAGCGATACGTTTGCATTCCAATCAAAGAAATAAGGTGGTATGGTTATGGAAGATTGCGGGAGGGGTAAGGCGTGTATGTTCGGAATTCACTTGAATCTTCGTTGTCGAGGTAATAAAAATACAGAACATTTCCATTCTAGCAAATTACTGTGACGAGTCAAAGTCAGAGCTTCTCTTATCTCGAAGGCCATTTCTTTCGTCAGAAGAATTTCTCAATAGACTCCCTTCTACCGCTCTTTTAAAAGCCATTAAAATCAAATAAAAACACGTCTGTTCTTCACCTTTGCCCCCCCCCCCATTTAGTCCGTCAGTGGTGGTGAACCCCCCCATTCGAACTGGCGCCACCACTGTCTGACCAATCAAACGTAATTTCGGTCGGTTTTCACCAGATGTAACATGAATACGCCTTAGAAACCCTTAAAAAAGTCCCCTGCCCAAGGCGTCCTCCACGGCCGATAATTTTTCTGCAACTTCGCCTTAGCCACTAAATTAAAATTTCGTCAGATTTAAATGCAAAATTATTGTGTTGGAAAAGGTTTCACGATCGATACGCTTAGTATAATGGATCTTTCTTGTTAATGATGTTCTTGCTATTTTGAATTTTATTTCTTTTGTGTACATGTGCATAGGTATATTTGAATTTGTGGCCTATTTAAAAAAAAAAATAGAATCGGTTTAAATGTGGCCTACCCAAGCGTCATTTTTTTCCCCCTTACAAATGTCTACATTTCCGCGTCCAACTATTACTTGCAGATATATATATATATATATATATATATATATATATATATATATATATATATATATATATATATATATATATATATATATATATATATATATATATATATATTTTACACAACGTTCATTAAATTTTCCTAACGTTTCATGCGTTATATTTATTTTCACTCATCAATCCCCATCCCAAAAAGGAATCCTGATGCCATGGCTATTAATCTGTTGAAGAATGTAACACCAACACCAACAACATTCAACAATTCCTTAATTCCCCAATAAATAAACTCCCCGTAAAGATTTATGCCTCCCTCTGCCACCGCCGCTCTTGCAGAAAACGATTCGGACATGACAAACCATCATTCCTTCATACCTCACACATTACAAGTTTTTGTACGATGGCCTCTTTGCCTCTCCACCACACACAATTTGAACCTCTTTATTTCCCTTGCTACCTCACTCATTCGAAGTTTTGTACGGCTGCCTCATTTGAACCTATTAGTTTGATTGCCTCTTTCCCCCGCCGCCAGACATCATTTAAATATCTTCATTTTCTTCGCTACTCACTCATTGGAAGTCCCTCTTCGAACGAGTGAGTAGGCTCGATTCGAAGTCCCTCTTCGAACGAGTGAGTAGGCTCGATTCGAAGTCCCTCTTCGAACGAGTGAGTAGGCTCGATTCGAAGTCCCTCTTCGAACGAGTGAGTAGGCTCGTTATTTGAAGTTGCCTCTTCATTTGAAGTCCCTCTTTGAACCTATTCAAAACTGATTGAAGTGCCTCCCTCACTATTCATTTTTCTGGCGCGAGTTACCCAACACTACTTTCAACCACAGTACTTTTGTACGTGTCCCTCTACTGCACACTTCCAGCATTTTATTTTACGTAGGCTGTCTCTCGTTCAACCAGATCTTTATATTCTTTAGATCTTCAACTTTCTTCAATCTGTTCTCTAAGCTCTCTGTGCCTTATCAGGACGCTCTTGGACCGTTAAAACTCTAACGCCCTTATTCACCAACCAGGTGTCAGCACTAGAATCACGTAGCACGAGTTTCAGGACTAGCACGCGGATTAACGCAAAAGGTATTCACCAAAAAATTTGAACCCGGATTGGTGTAATCCCAAATCTGACACAGTGTTTTTGTAAGATTGTCTGTGATTGGTCAGATTAATTTGAATTCTTTTTTTGGCAACACTGAACAGATCCTAGCTCATGTTTTGATGATTTGTTTACGAGTGGTGTTCCTGATATTTTTTGTGGTATGTGTCGGTAGATATATTTACCCAAAGGAAAAACTTTACTGAGTTTGAAATTGAATTACTGTTACCATGTATTGAAAAATACAAGGATATAATAAACAACAAAATTACGAATGCCGTCAGCAATTCTGAAAAAAAGGCAGCCAGTGTGCATGATAAAATTTAATTCAACGGTCAATCGACTTCGAGCTCTGTTATTTAAGGTTTGATTGTAATTGAGAAAAAGCCGTCCAGGTCAGTATATATGCAGCTTGCTGCATTGTTTTGAATTTTTACTTTAGATATTTGATAATGGTTCTTATTTACGAGTCTGGTTTTATGTTCTGATTCAAGCTTGAGGCAAATATTATTACATAAGATTGTATTTCATTTAAAAACGACTGTTTTAAGATTTTTAAAATGTAGTTTTGATTCAAGTTTGTATAAAAATGCATGTTGAATTTGTTTCTTTTGAAATAGAGGTGAAATGGAATGACTTTTCAAGTGTAATAAAATGTTTCTAGACTATAATTAATTTATAAAGTACAGTTATGGAAGTGTTAACTATTATTTACTGAGAATGAAATTATAAATGTTCGAATTAAGCATGTTTGTCACGGCCCGTTGGGCTGCCTATTGCTTCATGGAGAACAGGCGAGCAGACTTTAAATATTGATAATCCTCCAGCATGAGTGCCTTCTGGATTTGTGATTCCAGGCGTCTGCAATAAAATGCCGCACGGCCTTTTCTTCTCGGGCATCATCAAGGTTGTCCATGTAGGCTAGATGACACAGCCTATCTATGTTCGAAGCCAGCTCTTGAAGGGTCTCATCAGTCTTGGATCCTTGACTTTAGTTGTATTCTACTGTACTCTTTCTGACATATTTCTCTACGAATTTCAGCTCCCAGGCACTGGTAAGGGCGTCAAAATTTTCTAACTTTGTCGCTCCAATGGTTTGCAATACGTTAATTGCGTCTCCACTAAGGGAAGCAGCCAGATGGTTCGCTTTCTCGGACTCGTCCCAACTATTGGCTTTGGCAACAATGAAAAATTTGGTCTTGTACGCTTCCCATGGAGTCTTTACGTCATAAGTAGTAAGTTTCACTGCTGGGCGGCCTGACGATATCCTAATGTTTTCAGGTAACTTTCCCTTTTTCATGAGAGAGTCCAATTTTTCTTCAATTTTAGTTCCACATTTTTCACGTATTTCGAGACTACATCTTCCTTCTAGTCCCGTTCTTCTTTCCAGTCCCGTTTCCACCTCAGTCTTATTCTTAAATTTTTCACGCAATTCTTTCACGTTTTTCGCTTGACTTTCTTCTAGGAGCGACATTCTTTTCTCCATTTCCTCTTGATTTTCCTGCACACTCTTTTCCAATTTCTCTGATTTTCCCAAAGCAGTCTCCATTTTCTCCAATAACGATTTCATTTCTTCTTGTCCGGCTTCAATTTTCTTTTCAAAGTCGGCTTGTCCAGATTTCATCTCGTCTTGTGCGGATTTCTTCACTTCTAATCCGGTTTTTAAAGTAGCGCAGATTGTTTTCTATATTATTGTACATAATTATGAAAATTTTCAAGCGGATTGTACAAACGGTGAAGAAGTTATTAGGCTTTTTGTGTTAATTTTGTAATCTTTTTGCTCTAATGGCAGAAAAAGTGTTATCTTGAAGTAGTCAGGGATCAGCATAATTGTATAGTAGGATGATATGTGTATTAAAGAAAAAACTTCCCATAGAGCGCAATGTGTTTGGAATATTTTGAGTGCTCCGGTAGAAAAACTATAAATGCTAGATATACCATTTTCAATAGGGTGCATGGCACAGTAGATAAGAATAGCATATTTAAATTTCGTAGAAATCGATCCATATTTACGGAAGTTAGAGCACGGACAGACGGTTAGACAGACGGACAGACAGACAAACCGAAATCATAAATATTTTTCAACCTTGTTGGAAAGTGTTAAAAATATATAGATTAAAAATTTTAATTTTATTCAATTGATTTAAGTTACCGATTGAAGTACATAAATTAAACAACATACAAACAAGTAATATTTAAAAAAATTTTTAAAGTCAATTCCTACTTAGGTCAACAAATGAAAATTTTATTTTGTTACTTTTTATTAAATAATTACAGTTAATATAAATATGACAGAATCACAATATTAAGTAGCAAAATAGAAGACGAATTTCCTTCTTAGTTCTAAATACAAAATTTCAACATTCTACGGTTAAAAGTTTTAGAGTTATGCGAAATGTGATATTATTTTTGGCAACAACTTTGGCAGTATTTCGGTAGAACTCGCCAAGGTCGACAAAAAATGGCGAGATTTTGGGCATGGACAAAACAATGACTGACTATCGCCAAATTTGGCGATATTTTGTCAAAACTTGCCAAGGACGAAGACAAATGGCGATATTTTGGGCATGGACCAAATGACTGGCTATCGCCAAATTTGGCGATATTTTGGCAAAACTTGCCAAATTTGGCGATAGTGAATCATTGTTTTGTGCATGCCCAAAATATATATATTGAAGATGTCCATAGATATTAATGTATTGAAATTCTTTTGGGTGGTCCTGTAAATAAACTCTCCAGTAGATTGGAACCAAAAATCGAGATGCACAACTAGTTGTTATAACAATCTTATATATGAAATTTCAACATTCTACGACTAAATAGTTTTTGAGATTTGAGAGTAAAATACATACACACGTACAGAAGTCGCTAAGCTTGTCGACTTTTGTCCTCAATTTTATTTCAATTTTGTTTCAGATGCCCTCAATTTTGTTTCAAATTTGGGGACATGTCCTCAATTTTACGTTCAAAAATATGGTCACCTTAGATATAAATAACAATTCAAATCGAACACTGTTGAACATTGTCAATAATAATTTCAAAGTAAATTAATTCCTTAATTAAATTTTTAAAATAATTATTTATAATTTCAAAAGATAAACAAGCAATAACTAAGTAATTTTGTTATTGCTGATTGAAATTCAGAAAAGAAAATTTTGTCTTATCTACATTTACATTTAGTTACATTTATAATACATTTGATTATTACGTATGCAGCACTAAAATGTTTGTGAAATATTTCAATCTACATTATTGATAAAATATTCTTTTTATTATTCAAATGCGTTATTTCTTACTGCACAATGATCTGCGAGTCTCAAAATGAATCGCTTAACTATACTCGGGGCACACCTAACCTGATAATGGAGTGGAAGCCTAGAGCAAGGAGCATAGAACAGACCGGGAGACGCCACAAGCAGCTTCCGCAATATAATTGGATGAAGCCGGGGGGAGGAGCCTAAAACGCGCCAGCAGGTAGAATGAGGTTTATCGGTGTGACGTCATTTTTCCACCAACACGTGACCTTTCGGCTGTGTTGATGAGTAGCCCTGTAATCTGATATGCTGAAGTCAAGGGCGGATCCAGGGGGAGGGCGCAGGGGGCGCGCGCCTCCTCCGAGAAAAATATATTTACATTAGATAAATGGGGCTTTCACCAATATTAAGTGGGCTTTACACTAGATAAAAAGTATATTCACGATTTGCGCCCCCTCCGAAAAAAGTTTCTGGATCCGCCCTTGGCTGAAGTGTATATTTTCCATCGACACGTGGCTGAAATAGCCTCGTCTCAGTATAAGTTTTAATATGTTAGCACTTTTTAATGGGAATCTTTGGAGAGATATCTTTTTGCAGTCATGTACAGGTTCCAGAGAGTTATTGAAACATTCGTAGGCAGCACAATACAGAGGCATAATTATTATTTTTTTTGATTTTGCGCTTATTACCAGGAGTCCAGCACAGTGGCGTAGCCAGAAAAAAAAATTAGGGGGGGTTTAGGCACATACTTAATGAACCACAACCGTGCATTTGATCTCCAAGATTGGGGGGAGGGGCACAAATAGAGAAAAATTGACCAACCTATATTAAAAGTAGTTCTGTTTTAAAAGTTATTCTACTGTTGCATTTTTATTTTACAAAATAAAAAATATTTTTAACGATCAAACATCGTATAAAATAGGCACCAGTAAGTGGCACGATATTACAACAGCAATGTTTGGCCTTCCGATGTTCACTTGTTCACTGCATTTATTAATTTCTTTTAGCATGAGCTTAAATATATAACTCTGAGCTGAAATGCAGAAATCGTACTTGCTTTCAGTACTCATTCACTAACATTTATATCCAGAAAAACAGACAACATGGGGAGAGGGGGGAGAGAGTGAAATAATTTTCAATTACTTTTAAAGTATTCGGTTAAATATACACATAAACAAATTATTAATTATGAAATAAAAACATTCAATTAAAAGACGGTTTCAGTCTGTCAATTTTGCTCCCCACTCTCCGATTGAATTTTGTCAATAGATTCCATCTGCCTCTGTCTTTTATAAACTATAAATTGATACTGAATTTTTTTAAAAGTCAGTTTAGATAAATAAATAAAACTGATCAATAAAAAGGTTTTGAGCACTGAAAATGAAAATTGTAAGTGTGCGTCAGGGGCGTAGCCAGAAATTTTTCATTGGGGGGTTACGACTACTACAACTCATATATATGCATACGTGTGTGATAATGTAGTGAACAATATGCATTTTGTATGGCAAAACATTTCTCATGGGGGGGGGGGGTTATGACCCCCTACCCCCCCCCTTGGCTACGCCCCTGATACAGAGGTATATATAAATTTACTCACTTTTTTTAACATTGTGTTTATATTGTGTGTGTGTATATATATATATATATATATATATATACACATACACAATAGAACAATAGAAACACACACACATATATATATATATATATATATATATATATATATATATATATATATATATATACACAATATAAACACAGTGTTAAAAAAAAGTGTGTAAATTTTGGCCACCTGCTTGCAGTGCCCACCGCAGGGATCGATCCAGGAATTTTCTCCATGGTCCCATTTTTGTGGAAATTGCTTATTTTTGTGAATTTCAGCACTAATTTTGTGAAATTCAACATTTTTTTGTGAATTTTCATGTCTTTTTTTTATAAAACACTTTTTTGTTGTTAAAATATTTTATAAAACAGATCAAAATGTTGGGCATGATGTCAATGAAGGGCTGTTATCGTATTTTTGTGAAGGGGCCGTTCTAATCGATTGTAATTTTGTGAAGGGGCCGTTTTAATAGATTGTATTTTTGAAGTAAAACTTCTTTAGTCGCGACTAGGGAGTAACTCAGATTTTTTTTCTGACGGAAGGAACGCTCAGCAAAGGAAGTGACGTATATGTCATATACTCCACGGCAAGCGCACCTGAAAAAGAAGAACCGCGGAAAATCCTACATTTTCGACCGCTCGCTCCTTTCGCTGACTTCATTGTTGAAAATGCATTATCATTATTATCATTATTTAGTTTTTCTTGAGATGGCAACGTTATCCACAAAATATGTATTTAAATATCTCGTTTTGCCGATGGCAACTAGTTGTAAAATTCTATACTCTCTGAGGAGTTTGTGAAGACACGAAGGTAATTGTATAGGAGGGGACACTTCTCTTAGAAAGTTGGATAATGCTGTTGTTGCAAATAGATGGCGCTACGCACACTGGGTAACTGCGCATGTCCTGCTTCTGCGCATCCAGGTTGTTTATTTTTCCATCGAGGAGAAATAAATGGAGATCGTTAAATTAGCGGAACTTCAAAAAAATATGAAATACATAGACTTATGAACGTGATATATAATAATTTCTGGCTTCAGGTGTGTTTTAATTACCTAATTGTGTGTGTGTTAGAATACTATTTCGTAAATAATATAGGCAATAATTTCGAAGCGAAGTAATATTATGTATGTAATGTAGTGTTATTATTTTGCCCAAAAGCTGTATTTTAAGAAATAGTAGTAAATTTAGAAGAATGTTGTATGTGTGAATGAATATTTAAAAAGTGTTTATTTATAATGACGATCACACTCAAACAAGCAGTATTTACATTTATTTCATGCTGTGACACATTTTAACACAGCTTTAAATTGCCGCTAAAAAACTCATGTTAAAATGTTAAATTCATGTTACATTAAGAACTCGCACCATTTTCTAATATAAATATATACCGCGGCAGACGAAAACTTCTTTTCTGTGAGCCACGATATACACACTCGTTCACAAATATAAACTCAATATTTTAATAATCTTAAGATAGAACATTTTTTTTAAATCTTTTTTTATTCATTTGTTACTAAGGCAACCATGTAAGCAAAAGCGAAAGAAATATTTTAAATTTAGTGCTCCCGTAAATTTAATCTCGTTCACATGCTAGTTCGGAAAATTAAAAACAAGTAAAATTAGTTATCAATCAGCACGGGAAATGCTTTATTCTTTTGCCGCAAGGATCGCTGCACGTCACTAGATTTCCAATGTTTACATAATTGAAACTTATTTGGGGTACCAAAAGTTTAACATTACAGGTATGGAGAGTGTCCACTCCTATAGTACATCGCCGTGGTGAAGATTTCCGTGGGGAAATAACTTTTGAATTAAATTGTTTTTAAGAGGTCTAACGTTTATTTTCTTGATTGTGTATCGTTAGATTGTGGCTAGTACTTATTTTCAGACATATAATTATTACTGCCGTGGTGGTATTTGATGAACATACAAATGCCAAACGCGTTTTAAAATAAACAACCTGGTGCAGTGATTAATATTTGGCGTCCGCTTACTAGAAAGCTCGGTTAGTATTTTGATTAACTCTTGATACGACATTCATCGTGTAAAAATACGGGGAACCTGTTAGGGAAAGAAACGGCGATTTCTCGCCGTTTCTTTGAGACATCAATCTTTATTTATATATCAATAAGCGTTTTGACGGTACATCCAACATAATATTTTACATGTAATCCCAACCTCACAGGAGGTTGTCGATAATCCTTATTTTTAGATGAATAATATACAAGGTTTTGGAAAAGCACAAAGAAATGGAACCTGTCTGCAATCGAACCGGAAAAGTAGTTGGAAACGTCAGTTTAAGAACACTTTTCCTGGATTCTAACCCAACTTCAAGACAGAACAACTGTTTAAGAACAAGGAGATGGAACACCACAATTAAAGGGACAGTGGCTGCAAATGTACCTAAACAGCAGAGGAAAATTTTCGTTTAAGAACACTGTTGGAGGATCATACTTCGATCCCACGAAGGTAAATTTATAGGAGGGGACACTTTGCTTAGAAAGTTGGATAAGGCCATTGTTGCAAACAGATGGCGCTACGCACACTGGGTAACTGCTCATCTCAGGTTGTTTATATTTCCATCGAGGCGAAGTAAATGGAGATCGTTGAATTATCAAAACTTAAAAAAATTAAATACATAGACTTATGAGCGTTACTAGCTGCTACCCCCGACTTCGTCCGCGTCGGCTTTAGAATTAGGTCCCGAGAGAAATGTAGCATGTGCGAATAACAAATATTGTTGCGACAAAAGAAACTGCATTTAAATATTATTTGCTTTTTACTTGTTTCAAATGAAGTATAATGCATGGTAGTATACTTCATTTAAAATAAGAGAATATGCAGAGTTACTAAAATTTTTTTCAGGCATTTCGCGAATACAGACAGTTATGACAGTATTTGCGAACTGTTTTGTAAAAGAAATATTTATGCTATATGCATGAATTTTAGTCTATGTTAATCAGGAATAGAGCAGCTTTCTATTAGTGAAAAAGTTTTAGAATCGGTTCTGTAGTTACAGAGATACCCAGAGAGCGTAATGTATTAGAATTATTTTGAGTGTTCCTGTAAAGGAACTATTTACGCTACATGCATGAATTTTAGCCTATAATACTCAAGAATAGCGTAGCTTACTATCAGTAAAAAAAGTTTAGGAATCGGTTCAGTACTTACAGAGATGCACATAGAGCGTAATGTAATTCATATTAGCATCCCCTGTGATATATGCATTAAAGGTAGCCTATAACACTTAGAATGCCACCAGTGTCTAAGAAGTTCTGCTCTCAAAACTGCAAGGCGGGGGGCTGCCAGGTTCAAACCCCGATCGCGCCTGTCGACCTAGCCGCTCCCAGTTTTCCGTAGTATTCTCAAAAACCTCGCGTAAATACGGGCTAGGATCCCTTAGAAAGTCCCCCACAGAGGAATTTGCCATATAGGCCTAGGACCCTAGTGCAGTCAATCGGTCTTAATACAAAAACAAACAAGCAGTAGTAGTCAGGAATAATGTAGCTTTCAATCAGTGAAAAAAGTTTTAGAATCGGTTTAGTAGGTACAAAATTTCCATAGAGCGCAATGCATTAGAATTATTTTGAGTGTCTTTGTAAAAGAATTATTTATGTTATATGCTTGAAAGGCTGCCTGTATGTTAATCCAGGGCATAAGCTATTTTCATTACAAATTTTTCTAAATCCGTTCAACCATTTTTGTGTGGTACTTACGTATTATCCCAGCGGTCATTCCCGCCAAACTGTTTTTTCGTCAAATGAGTTGCCAAACTGTTGCCAATCGTATTCAAAACCATTAATAATTTCACGTGCCCAGCATTTATTTTGGCAAAAAATCGCTTGTCTTGGCGGACCGCCGGGATAATACGTAAGTACCCTTTTGTTTACTTATGCTTTTTAATTTGGCGTAAAATCAACATAATTTCCATGTTTTTCAAATGCATGTGATTTTGCAAATAGAATTTCTGCTTTATTTTAAAAGCATAAATCATTTTGTGCGGGCGATAAAACGGCTTTTAATTAATAATTAGAAAAGTCGTTAAAATTTCAAAATTCTGAGCCTCAGGTGCACTTTACCGAAGTTATGGGCTCAGTCATACTCAAATTTTCAAAGCTCTGCTTTTTGTAGATTTGTCTGTAGAACATTCATTTTTATTATCACAGATAGATAGATTTGGCATAAAACTGGCTTAATTTCCGTGGTATTTAATGTTTTTCAGATGCACGCGCACGCGCTTCTTTGTTGAAGTAATAGCATTCTTGCTAGCTCAAAACGTGAATCATTTGATGCGGGCGAAACTCGCCAAGAATGGCAATGTAAAAACGGTTTTTAATTAATAATTAAAAAAGTAATTAAAAATCTAAAATTCTAAGTAGCCTATAACCATCTCCAGGGTCCCATCTATATCTAAACCAAAATGCATCCTAATCGATTCAGCGGTTTAGCCGTGAAAGCGTCATAAACAAACAAACAAACAAACTCACTTTCGCATTTATAATATTAGTTAGGATATATAGTAATTACTGGTTTCAGATGTGTTTTAATTACATAATTGTCTTGCAATACTATTTCGTAGTGAATATAGGCAATAGTTTCGAAGTGAAGTGATATTATTTGTCAAATGCCAGTTGCATTGGCCGTTAGGCCATTAAACTCCTAAATATTGTGTATGTCGTGTCTGTTATTATTTTGCCCAAAAGATGTATTTTAAGAAATGTTAGTACGTAAGAAACGGACCCTGGCTGCAATCAATCCCAAACAATTTACAGAACCTGCAGTTTAAGAACATGGATACAGAATAATAATTCGAAACCTACTAGCAGACGAAATCAACGCTTAAGAACACTGTGATAGAAAAACACAACAAAAATTACACTACCTGCATTCGAACAACACAAACAGAGGAAAACATCAATTAAAGAACACAGTTAAAGTATAATACTAGACTACGGACATTCCCCCCCCCCCATTAGACCCAACCTCCAGACGGAACAATGATATACGAAAACAGTTAAAGAATAATACTACAACATGGGCACTTCCTGGAATGACCGATGATCCTTACTGGAGATTTTAATGTTAATTTTCGCTCTCAAGAATCTCAGTCGTTAGTTGATTTTTTAAAAGAAAATTTTGATCTAACTATGAATACTTCTCGACTTCAATCAACAACGCGTTTCGGTACAACGATAGATGCTGTATTTTCAAGAAAATTAGCAAATTTAGAGAGTTAAATTTGTGTTTCATATTATAATTACCACAGACCTATAATTTCATACATAAAAATTATGATGACATCCAAGTACCAATGTCCAATTAATAATATGAATATAACAATTATATAATCTTTGTAAAGTACATGAATAATAAATATAATTAAATTATAATACGATATTTATTTTAAGTTTAATCATTTCAGTGATATGTGTCGTAAACGTAAAAGAAGTTTTACTTCAATCGCGCGTAAAGATTACACGCATACACTTTTTTGAAGGGGCCGTTTTAATAGATTGCAATTTTGTGAAGGGGCCATTTTAATAATTGTAATTTTGTGAAAGGGCCGCGAAACGGAGCCAATTTTCGTTTGCATCCACCCCTGTGTACACACAGCTGAAACGACCTTTGCATTAATAGACTTTCAATAACGTCTGTTTTAAGTGCATTTGGAGACATTTTGTTAAAGAAAACAAAATTAATATAGTAAAATTTCCTCAAATCCGGAATCTGTGGGATTATAGAGATTCCAGATTATAGAAATCCTGTAATAATAATGTATAAAAATTATAAAATTTATAATAATCAGGTACATCTCTTTTTTTTTAAGGACTAAGTTTTTTTTAATAAAACAAAAATATATAAATTAAAAATAAAACACATTTATTGAAGAATTTACCGAACAGAAAGATGTTATTAATTTAATATATCTACTAAAGCTTTAAAAATATTTTGGTTGAATACCTACTTATTATTGTTACTTTAAGGCCCGATTTCATCAGAGTTCAGAGGACCAGATTTAAAAAGTTCTACTATAGAGATCAGGGGCGTAGCCAAGGGGGGGTTAGGGGGGGTCATACCCCCCCCATGAGGAATTTTTTGCCATACAAAATGTATATTCTTCACTCCTTTATCACACACATGTATGCATATATGTGAGTTCCAGTAGTCGTAACCCCCCCATGAAAAATTTCTGGCTACGTCCCTGATAGAGATGAATCACAAAAGAATACATTTCATTAAAATTCGTACATATAACGTTTATAGAGTTCTTAGAGGTTCAAATCAAAAACTCAGGTTTTAAGGATAGAGAATAAAAATAACTATTTTAGTATCTTATTTGCTCTAATCGGTTTCCTGCTATTGATTCAAAGATGCGAAAACAGATATTTTTCTTCTATGTCTATCGTGGCTTCCGGACATGAGTCTTTAAATGTTCCCTCTATGGCCCAAAGTGTTTGCGTTTACCCATAACCACGGCGACGCATTCAAATACACATGTCGGGAAGCAACGATGACATTTGCCCAACTTCGGGAGTCCTTGACACGCAAATGTGAAAACTTTGCATGTTGGGCAAATATTACTAAGGTGTGTTTTTAATGATTCTATTTTTATATTATCTCACCCCAAGAGGGGCTTTTAGACCTTAAAAGGTCTGTTTTTAGCCCTGAAAAGGTCTATTTTTAGCCCTGAAAAGGAATGTTTTCAAGAATTTAAGGTTTCTATTCCGCTAAGGTTACCGTCAATATCAGAGTCAGAGTCAGAATCACCTATATCAAACTGAACGGCTTCAACGGTGGTTTCGGCTAAGCCGTCTAAAAGCCACATCCTTTTTTCTTCCTCGATGACATGCTCGACACATCTAACCCATGAAGCTGCCGCTTTTTCAATGCCTTCAAGAGTAAACTTCATAACTTCCTCCATTTTAAATGTTCGATTTTCCGCCGCGACGTGTCCCTTAACTTGACTCCACATAAGTTCAATGGGATTTAGTTCGCAGTGGTATGGAGGTAGTCGAAGAACAACATGACCGTGAAGTTCAGCAATTTTATTAATTCTGTAGGCATCATAAAGTTTTCTTTTATCAGCCACCAGTTTCAAAAGTTCGACTTTCAACATGTCAGAATCCCAATCAATACTTTTTTCACTCAGCCATTTCTGAATTTCTGCTCTTTTTGTGGAACTTGTTGGAATAGACTCAACATGTACAGAATGGTATGGGGCATTACCATTACAATGACACTTCTTGGCTGCAGTTGTCATAGAAGTTTTTTCTCAAACCACTCTTAAAGAATAATTAAAATCAGGGGCGTAGCCAGGGGGGGATATCGGGATATATCCCCCCCTGGCTACGCTATCTATTTATGCAGATATAAGTTCATATCCCCCCCGAAAAATTTTCCAGGCGCATTTCCCCCCCCCCCGAAAAATTTTCCTGGCTACGCGCCTGATTAAAAGCACTGGATCCAGATGCCATAGCTTAAGAAATGCGAGCGAAACGAAAGATTAACAGACGATCTCAAATAAATACAAATGAATGAATGATTTAAAGCGTGGGAAAACCAGAGCAGAGAATTCCCTCCCTGTCTCTTGGCGAAAAAACAGAGTTACTTAGAAATCTGCAGTACATAATTCCCGCCAGCATAAAGAGGTCTATCATTGGTCAAGCGTCTGGGAAGGCGTTGCATCTTATTTCTGACTTAATTTCTTAATTCTTTTAATCATTGCAATCAAGTAACACAAACATGCAATTGTTTTATGACATACACCTAATTTTAGCTTTTAATCAATGAAAAATGTTTTGTTTTCGTAATAAGCTGGGGAAACGGAAAGAACTATTTGAGAACGGCGGAATCACACGGTCTGCAGCATTCCCTCCATTATCAGGTTAGGTGTGCCCCGAGTGTAGTTATATTTATATTATAAGAATTTTAATGAAATTATAAGAGGGGGAAGAAATTAAACATTGCTCAGATGACACACTCGTTCAAATTATCATCTACTTTTAAAGGGAAAAGAAGTCTTAATTTTACAAATTATGTTCAGATGTAATTTATTCGAAAACATTTATTAAAGAAATTTTAAATCAATGTGCAATGGAAGAGCAACGAATACAGCTAACAAGTAATTCGATTAAAAGCAAAAGTCGATTAAAAGGGGTATGTGTGCGTATACTTATTACAAAATAAACTAAGAAGCAATTGCCAAACTTTCTATATTTCGCCAAATCCGAGTTTTAAGAAAACTGGAATGCGTTTGTTCAGTGCACTCAGTTTCTTTTACCTTTACGAACAACTTCAGTTTATTCAGCTTCCTTGCCTAGGAGATGTGTTTGTTTACAATATGTAGCAGTTGTTGTTGTTATTGTGAACATGTAAATCGGGTGTGTTAAGTGGTTCCTCATGAACAAACACACAAATCCGAATACATGTTCCACTAACAACGCAACACAACATCGGATTTGTTTGCTTTGCTCGAGGCCCGCTTATAAATCCTCGTCAGATGGATAATACAAGGGGTAGTGCCCTCCGTGGGGGTCTTTCTAAGGGGTCCTAACCAGTATTTACGCTAATTACTAAAATTATGTACCTTCGCTGCAGTTTCTAACGCATGCAGGAATTTTCTTCTCGGAAAATTAATATTTGCAGCTTCAGCAAACGTAAAATACTTTTCATAACAACATATTTTTCCATAACAACGGAGGCCATTTGAAAACAAAAATAACGTGCAGCAAGAGTATCTTCTCAACAACTGGATGAACCTGCTCCGTGCTCAGTTTAGTCAGTTTGAAACTAAACGCACTTTACGAACACCTTAGATAGAAACTCGTTACACGAGTTTAACTCATTTGGCGTTTACGAATGCGGCCTTAGGAAATAGGCAAGGAGGTTTACAGATAAGGATAACAAATGCCATGCTATCAAAGTAGCCCAGCTTCAGTTGAGAATGGGAGTAGTATTGGGCGGCTTTAGCTCATGAGCAGCTTGACACAGCCCTCTATAGTAATAGGCCAGCGCGCTGATTCAAAATGGCGGCAACTGAAGGCGGAATTTCCCCTTTCCCTACATGCGACCGCAGTGCACAAACCAGAAAACAAACTTAATATTTTACCAAACAATTAATGATTACATGACTGAAAAATTTTACCATCTCTTATATAATGATTTTTACCAATAAAAAAGTTACACCTGAAAGATAATTTATTTTATTTTTGGTATTATAGAGATAATATTTTGATAATTGGCCTTCTTTGTAAACAATATGTTATATACCACGAAAGCAATTTACTATTTCATTATATTTTAATTTGAATCATTTTAACTATGTATTATTCAGTATTCAATTCATATAATGATTTCCATTAAATTATTCAAAGTTTCGGGGGAATAAAGTATTTTACTGTAGCTAAATCATTTTAAATAATGAAAATAATAATTATATAGATTCTATTTTCAAGGAGAAAATCTATAAATAAAAATAGCATGGATATACTAAAATGAATCAAAACGTATCAATTCAGTAACTTTATTTTCAAAATCATATATATACACT
Organism: Cheiracanthium punctorium; assembly: GCA_038373885.1. Lineage (NCBI taxonomy): Eukaryota > Metazoa > Arthropoda > Arachnida > Araneae > Cheiracanthiidae > Cheiracanthium > Cheiracanthium punctorium. The sequence goes on from JAWZYV010010725.1 coordinate 410,061, forward strand.
CACAAACAATTTGCATCTTATTACATAAAAGTAAACAATATATATAGATTAACATTTTCATTATTGAAAATTATCTAACTTCACAGTATTTCCATAAATGAAGTAACAAAGTAATTTCACCCTTAAATTAATTGATAATTTCTGTTATTTGCTCTTGTAAAAGTTACACGTTCAACATTGTGTAATTACAATCTATGGGCTATTTCAATAATTATTACTTTGTGATTATACTAAAAAATATAAAAATTATAAAAAAAATTTAACATTTTTGCCCATAAACATACACACCCATTTATCGTGAGGTAATGGATTGGGAACAGATATGTAAATACGAACAGAAATGGAAATACTTAAGCAATTGACCAGCGTTAAATTAAAAACATTTATGAAGGGACAGGGTACCTCTTCAGAAGCATAAATTGGAGTTTAAAAGGGTTAAATCGTTTGAAAATATACGTTGTTTTTCAAAACACAAGTGTTAAACAAAGTTTAAAAATGAAAATAGAAAAAAAAAATCATTTGGGAAAAAAACATCAACTTTAATAAATATATTTTGAGACATTAAAACAAGTTATTCTAATTTTGATATTTTAAGAAATGTTAGAGGTACAGTGTCTCTTTTAAAATTTACAGTAACATGAGTTATTAGTACAATAAGAAGATTTCTTACATGGGTGCGGACTGACCAATTCTTTAATGTTGAAGAAGGAAAGAACTTTCGTGGCTGCTGAAACGTACATACAGTTTATTTTTACTGTTATGTCTGTTTAAAACGAAGTTTTTTACTGAACTATTCTCTTTAGCGTAATATTTTTGAGTATTCTTTTAACATCAAGTAATATTAAATGAATTACTCTTAAAAACACATTTAGAATTCGAAAACAATTACAATATTAGTTTAATGTCGACCTAGATTATACTCTATTTAAATATATGTTAATAAAATTATAAGTCAGTATGAGAAATAATTCAATTATTTTCCAGATAACTTTTTTATTTTTCTCTTATCACCCTTTTCTTTGTTAAATTTTTCTGTAATCATTTTCGAATAATTGTTCAAAAGAATCTTGTATACAGTTTCAGAAATATTCTTTAAGTAAATAAAATAATCATGTGAACATGATTTTACAATTGTATCATCCACATCACTCACTATAATTTTTACATATGGTTCTGTAATGGATTGCAATAAATTGAGTTGGTTATCATTTGTTATGAATTCCCTGTGGAACTTTTCCAATACCTTTTGAAATACTTGAATACATATGCAAGCAATTTTAAGAGAATACACTGTAGGTTTTTTTAAAGAGCCTCTATCTAAAGCATCTATAAATGTGCATTCTTCCGAAAATTCATATTCTAAAGTATCACTGGAAATAAGGATATCTGTGCAAAATTTACAGTTTATTTTTTTACATACTTTAAACGCAGCATAGCCTGCAATGAAAAGTAGAATTGGCATAATATGCTTCTCAATTGGTGCTAAATCGTCAATATCTATATCTTCGAACACATCTGCAAATAACTGAGAGTTGCATTTATTTGTAATGTCATTAAAGGTGTTTTTTATATTATCATACGAAAAAATTAAATTTTGAATTCTAATTTTCTTTTCACTTTCAATTAACTGCGTTAGAGAAATATAATAATTACTACCAGATAACTGTCTATAAAGACTGAAGCGTTCTTCCAAAGGATCTGTTTGAAATTTACCTAACAGTATAAAATTTACTTCCAGTTCTTTTAAGGCAAATTGTGCCAATCCATACATTCCATTGCAAGTTTGCCGAAAAGCTTCAAACGTCCTATTAGTCAGTCCATTATATAAGATGCCTCTTGAAATAGTTTCCCAAATTTTTAGCCAATTTGATATCTCCTGCAAAAATTTAAGTTCTTCCTGATTTACAGATGTAATTGGTTTGAAATCATTATTTTTGAGTCTGATGTTTTTGTTCAAATATTTAACATTAACAATATTCCACCATTTTAAAATTATGGATAAAAATTCTGATGTTTCTTCACTCTCATGTCCACCAACTATTTTTAAAGCTCCGATATTTTCATAGTTAAATACTTTACAAACTAGACTAACTTTTTGTCGCTCTATATTAGAAGGATATAACGCTTTATAGTTTAATTTATGCGCATATTTTACGAGTGATTCCTTTTCTTTATCGTAGATATTTCTCAAAAAATTAAAATTAGCACTTTTTATTTCGTGTACATTTTCCATGTCTGGATAGTTTAGAGTTGCATATTTTTGGTTTAGCCAATTATTGCGAATGTTTTTAAAAATGTGCACGGTGTCATAAAGCAAAAATAACGGAATGTCCGATGATGCAGGATTTAAAAAGGGGTGGTATCCGAAAGGGTGAGGACTAAAATGGGAAAAGAATGATTTGTTGACCTGATTGTTATCCCCAATTATGCGGAGTCATAACACCCATTTCATGCAGTTCTTGAAGAATTTTTTTGGTTACCTCAAATAAAAAAGTACCAGAATTCTCGTGAATAGGTAAAATTGCAATGACATCTTTTAAGCTGCCAAAAGAAGAAGTAATTGAAAATACTTGAGCTGTTTTAGCTAATTTATTTGAATCAGTTATAGATGATCCTGTCAATTTCCCACCTTTAAAAGATAATTCTGGAGAAATATAAATTTCATCCAGTAAAAGATTCATATATTTTTCTCTTTGTGACAGAGTACTTAACCTTTTCTCTAAGTGATTGCTCTTAACTTTATACAATGAACTACAGATATTTAGTTTAGATGCCAGTTTTCTTAAAGTAGTTGGATGGGGTAAAATTAGCAAATTTGACTTTCTGATAGCTTTGTAGCAAGAAGGTGAGTTCAAAAATATTTTGAAGGCAAACTGAAGTAATGTAGAGGAAAACGAGTACCTCTCTTTAGGTAAATTATTAAGTTTAATTTGTTCGATTAACATATTTAACAATAACTGTTTCTTATCATCTAAAGTTCCGCTGTACTCTTCTAAACATTTAATAGATTTAGAAACCTTGTCCTTTATGATATATTTATCATAAATATTGCATTCATCACAAACTTTTAATAATAAATCAATATCATGCTTATTTTGTATTTTGTTAAATTTCAAACTCAAAACATTCGATTTTACTGTGTCATTATTATAATATATTTCAAAAGTTAAATCTAAGCTTACCTTAAAAGATATTTCTATTGAGGGTATATCCAATACACATAATTTAATTACAATTAATTGTTCATCAGTTTTAATATAATTCCATTTGGGATAGCTCATTATGCAGTCACGTATGTACATTTCAGCTTGATGGATATCTTTTATTTTATTTAGTTCAGTCTCATTAGCGTATGTTATTAAACTTGCATTTAAAGACAGCTGGATATTTTCGTTTTCTTTGTCGTCACGAGTTTTTTTTGGGGGGGGCACTGTGATATTTAAATGAGGTGTGGAATCATGAATATATGTTGGAAACGCATCAGGAGTCAAAGCAGGACTGGCTCGGGGAATCTTATGTATATTCCCATCTTTGTCTTTCCAAATATCCTCTCGAACAATCATCTCACTGGCAAAATGTTTAATGCAAACTCTAGCATTTTTTGTGAATTTGAAATTTTGCCGATGAATCCGGTTAATCCAGAAATTTCTTTGTTCCTCATCGTTCCGGAACCGGAAACAAGTTACGTATGGCGGATCGTAGTTCGATCTGCATTGAGGAACAACACATTTGAAAGGCATAACCTACAAATGAAATAAAAAACATATATTATCGGTAATTTAGATTAAACGTTATTATAAATTAATTAGGTTTTAAATTAATCAAGCTTTTGATTCATATTTTAAAACCATTAGTTAATTACTAATACAAAAAAGTAGCGAATGTAAACAAGCTCAACACATTAACATTAAAATTATTTTTTATGTAATAAAATAAATTACTATTTGTCTGATTTCTTTCTTTCTTGCACTATTCTTCTACACATATGCATCAATACAAGCTATTTTAAGTAAAACAATATTAGATTATGTGAGAGATAAAATGGATGACTGTTGTTCTTAACTTCCATTTAGAATGAAATCGCGAACGATGGCAGACGAACAGAATAATTTTAAACCTTCCGCCTTCGGTTGGTCACGTGATCGTATTCCCAAGAATCAGCGCGCTGGCCTATTACTGGAGAGGGCTGTGAGCTTGAACTCAGTGACTTCATAGTGATTTTCCCGCCCTTTCTCCTGATTGGTCCGATTTAAAAAATGGAGCTCTCTGATTGGTCGTGCTTACTGGAGCGGAACAAGCTTCTCCCCCGAGTTAGAGCACCTCGCGAGTTTGAGCGGCCCATCCAACTTTTGAAAAGTTGAAAAGTGTAAAGCGTTCCGCTCCGCTGCACCGGGTGTTTTTGACTCTGGTCGGCTTTAACTCGGGGGTGGTTTTGACTCTGGTCGGCTTTAACTCAGGGGTGGTTTTGACTCAAGTGTTTGTTCGCACGCGCCGGTGGGGATTCTCTGGCTCGGATCCTGCTGACCGGCGAGGGAGGGTTGGTACATTGATTTACACTATTTCTTCCCCCCTTTCCGCACATATTTATTATCGTTGCTAGTATTAATTTTCTTAGTATCATTATCGACACCACTCTGGAACGAGTCTAAACATGTGCGAGTATTCGACATCTAAAACCGGTTCTGAACAAGGAGAGCTGTCGCACAATGCGGATGTCTTAGTGAGAACAGATTTTATTTAAAAAAAAATATTTACATATCTTTTAAATGAAAAGGCTCCCAATGCCTTTAGTGCTGCGAATTTGAAAGAACGGGAAGTATTGCAGCGTGTGAAAGAGACTGTCGATGCTTTTCAGTTTGATTATGCTAATGCTATTAAGAAATTATGCGTAGAACTAGGCGAAATTAGTTTGGAAGAAATAGACTCAGTTTTGCGAGGAGTTTTGAACGAATTATTCAGCGACGGAATAACGCGGTCTCGGATAATAGGATTTTTTGTGTTCGTTGGAGAATTTACTAAAACGTGTCTTTCCAAAAATTGTTCGAAGTCTATTGCGAACGCGACGTATCAGTGTTTCTGCAATTTGGTGAAAGAGAAGCTAGAAAAGTGGATTTACGATCACGGCGGATGGGAAGGATTTTACGATTATGATATAAATAAGCAAAAGATTCTTAAAGACGACTCCACTAGAAATCAAAGATTTTCAATTACCGAATGGCTATGCAGTCTGAAAGCCCATCTATTCACACGAAATTAGTGAAATAAATAAATAAAAGCTACTGGCAGAATTAATTTTCTCTCTCTCACTCTCGGTATATATAATATATACACGCAAATCCTATCGATTTAATATATTTTAATATTTTATAATTACATATGTTTTAATCATTAACAGTATGATTTCTGCACTCGCGTTTACGTTTTCACAAAATAATCTTTAAAATTACGTCTGCAATATGTTCCTTTCGGTTATGATGAGTCATTATGCGTTTATCGGCACCTGGCAGAAGGTGAGCGATACACCGCCCGCTTATCATCTGCTGTTTCTACCGTTAACAGCAGATGGTGAGCGGAGCATTATAGCGTATTTTCGTATTACAAAATAACCTGCGGCATATTGCGGCCGACCGGGTTCATGCCTTTTTTAACCTTCTTTTCGAATCGCAAAGATTACGCTTGCAATATGCTGTTTCCTATTATGCTGCGATGAGTCACCATATGTTCATATCCTCTTTACAACAGCTGGAGAATATAGTTTGAAACAGCCGAGTACGAATACCATATGTCATACCTTTAAAAGAGTCGACATATAAATACCCCCCCATAATAACAGCGGTAGAGATATCTTCTAGCGTCCAAGCAGCTACCAGTCCTACCTTTGAGGATCATCCTTTTTCGACAACGGCCCTTCCAGTCTTACCTCCCGTGTCTAGTGGAAAAATAGAGACCAAAAAAGTGAGAAAGTCTAATACTCCAGAAGCTGGTGAGTTTAAACTGAAATATTTTTTCCTTTTAATTTTATGTTTTATAGGTTAAAAAAAATATGTGATTGAAATTTTTTAAAAAATTCTTTCTTCTTTTTGGGATTTTTATTTAGAAAGACCGCTGACAAACATTAAGTGAAATGTCCAAGAAGTGCTACTATCTGATGAAGAACCCGAAGAGGGAGGCACTACAGAGGAGTGTTTTTTAACTCAAGGACCCTCAACGTCAACAAAGTCTATGTACGACGATGGGTTTTTGACTCCGCCCACGCCCAGAAGACAACCATCGACGTCGTTCTACAAACAACAACAACAGCAGCAGCATATTGGATTATCATCAGGGTCGACACCATTGCTGAAAAAAGAAGTCAACCTAGCTCCAGGTGAGAGCTCAATAGAATCATCTTTTCCACCTATCTCAGTTTATTTGGGGCAAAACTTTTTCATCGAAACTAAAGCATTTAGAAATGCGAATTATCTGTGCTTTTTTAAGAAGGATCTCGGGAGCGGGGAGATTAAGAACAGATTTAACGTGCCCGTCTCCCAAATAAACGTATTAAAACAGGCTCTAAATACCATCGAAGAACATTTTCTTACTGAAATGAATAGGCATAAGTAATCGTTATGGAAACACAATTGAATATGCTTCATTTATTATTATGTGCATGTTTTTTATTAATCATTTATGTATGTTTATAATGTGTGGTGGTGGGTCAAAACTTTTTCATCGAAACTAAGGATTTTATAAATGCTAATTATCTATACTTTTTTTTAAAAAAGGATGTTGGTAGCGGAAGATAAAGAACAGGTTTAATGTGCCCGTCTCCCAAATAAACGTATTAAAGCAAGCTTTAAATACCATCGAAGAGCATTTTTCTCGTAGAAATGAATAAGCGGAAGTAATTGTCATGCACACAATTTTACATGTCTCATTTATTATGTTATGTGTGTGTTTTTATTAATCATTTATGTATGCTTATAATGTGCGGTATTTGAAAAAATTATTTTTTGATTGTATTAGTATTCGCTGAAGTTTTTTTAAACATAATATTTTTCACGATGGAATTTGTTCTTATGGAAAGTGCTCATAAGGGATATCTCAAATCGTATAGAGCAAACGCTCTCGATTTAGACGACCCCCATCAAGTATTTATTCTTGCGCTTCCTCTTTTACTTAATATTTTAAATGACAGAACGTTTCTAAGGCTGCGAATATTACTGTGTATGAGTGTTCTGTTCGTTAAAAATGAACATACTGCAGATGCGGTTGAACAAATGTTTTATTTTTGTTCTAATTGCGAGCGTATTCTATCTTCATATCAAACTGAGGGGAAATTAGGCAAATGTTTCAATAAAATAATTAATTCTATTGACACATTCATAAAAAATGTAAGTGGCTGGCGAATAAAAATTGTAAATTTTTTAGATTTGCACGTAGGTTCGTACATTTCGCCGAGAGGAGGCTACAGTATTGTGAAGTTACCGCCAGCATTAAAAAACAAACGCGCTTTTTTAAGTATAGACTCGAAAGATAACTTATGTTTTTTATATTGCATAGCCGCTAAATTATATCCCAGAGTAAAAAACGCATCTCGAGCGAATGGTTATAAGGAAATAATTAAAATGTTCAAAATTAAAAATATCACTTTCCCGATGCCCGTGCAAGACATTCCAAAATTTGAAGTTTTAAATAATATTTGCGTAAATGTATATGGATTCGAGCGAAATAAGTTTTATCCGATCTGTGTTAGCGAAAGAAGTTATAATAAATCTGTGGATTTACTACTGTATAAAAATCATTATTTTTTAATTAAAAATTTTAACCGCATGTTAAGCTCCAAACATGACTCTAGACATTTTTGCAAGCGCTGTATGAAAGGATTCAAACGCGCCTCGACTTTGGCTAAACATATGCGCATATGCTGCGTTAACAAACCTCAAAGAACAAGTATTCCACCCGAAAAAATTTTAAAATTCACTGATCTTTCTAAAACTTTGCGACACCCTTATTGTGTTTTTGTTGATTTCGAGTGTATTACCAGGAAAATTTGCGGTGCTCACCCTTCTACGTCTCAGTTTTTCGGAATATACCGAAAAACACGAACCCATCAGTTATGCTATTTTAGTTACTGATTATAATGATGATGTTGTGTTTCACGAGTATTACTGCGGTAGGGATGTCGTGATTAATTTTTTAACCACGTTAAAAAAAACTTGTTCCAAACTTATAAAGAAAATGAAAACGATAGTGCCCATGAGTGATAATAAAAATTACGATTCATCTTTTTGCCACTTGTGCATGAAACCGTTTTTATCTTCGGACATAATTTGCAGAAATCATTTACATTACGGTAGCGGCTCGGTTTTGGGACTCGCCCACCAGTCTTGCAATTTGAATTTCCGCACTAGCTACTATATTCCTGTTCTGATACATAATTTCCGGCAGTACGATAGCCACCTTTTGTTGAAAGGGATGCCTCCGCAATACGCAAAAAAAAATTAATATCGTTACTTGCAATTTAGAAAAATTCACCATGTTCACGCTGAATGACATACGATTCTTAGAATCATATCAGTTTTTAGATGCGTCTCTAGAAACGCTCGTTCAAAACTTGATCGATTCCGATCACGACTTTAAGTTTTTTAATTCTTTTTTCGACAATTTTCCGCACAAGCACTTGTTGAAAAGAAAGGGGATTTTTCCGTATAGTTATTTTAGTTCTGAATCTGTTTTACACGAAAAAAGTTTACCTCCGAAAGAGGCATTTTACACCGCGCTCAGCGGTAGCGAAATTTCTGAAGATGACTATCAGCATGCTCTATCTGTGTTTCGTTTGTTTAATTGCAAGACGTTTTCCGATTATCTAGAAATTTGCCAAAACTGCGACGTAGTAATGCTTGCAGAAGTGTTTTTATCGTTTCGTCGAGCGTCCTTAAATTATTTTTCCTTGGATCCTGTGCACCATGTGACTGCTGCAGATTTAACCTGGAATTCTGGTTTAAAGTATAGCAAAGTAGAATTGGAATTATTAAGATCAGTCTACGATTACATATGGATAGAGTTTAGATGAGAGGAGGCATTTCATTTTTAGGTAAGCGATATGCGAGGGCGAATAATCCTTTATTGCCGGACACGTATAATCCTAATTTACCTAGTAACTTCATAGTGGCATTGCATGCAAATAATTTGTACGGCTACGTCATGTCTAGCTCTCTACCCGTCGGAAATTTTTGCTGGTTAAAGCAATCAGAAATTGACAGTTTCAATATATTGGAGACAAGCGCCAGTTCGGAAGTGGGTTACCTATTAGAAGTTGATATTTTTACACCTCCTTCTTTGCACGATTTTCACAACGATCTTCCAATGGCCCCTTCCCACTTGGAAATAAAATATGATATGCTTTCCCCCTATATGCGACAGTTATGCGACCAATTTAATCTGAAAACAATGTTACCTTGTAAAAAACTCGTACCGAATTTCTATGAAAAAAAAATTATATCACACACTATTTCAATTTAAAATTTTACGTAGAGCAAGGTTTAATCATACAGAAAATACATAGAATATTAGCTTTTTCTCAGTATCCCTTCTTAAAAGATTACATAGGTTTCAATAATGATAGGCGTTGCGAAACAAAAAATAGTTTCGAAAAATCGTTTTTCAAAAAAATGAATAATGCCTTCTACGGTAAGACCTGTCAAAACGTAAGGAAAAAAATTAATTTGAAAGCTGCGCTGAATGAAAATGATTGTAAGAAATTCTTATCTAGCCCATTACTTGAACATTTCCAAATTATCAACGAAAATTTTTCCGTTTTTAAATTAAAAAGAATAAATTTAAGTTTAGATAGACCAATTTATGTTGTATTTTGCGTGTTGGAATTATCAAAATTACATATGTAAAAATTGTATTACTTACATTTTAAAAAATTTTATAAAGAGAAAATTGAACTTTTATATATGGACACGGATTCGCTGTATTTGAAAATTGAAACGCACGATATTTACGACGATCTAAAACAAAATTTTAGGAAAATTATGGACTGCAGTAATTTTCCAAAACGCCACACCATGTATAGTGACCATAATAAAGGTAGACTAGGCGCTGTAAAAAGCGAGGTGTTGCCACCCATTAAGGAATTTGTAGGACTGAAATCCAAAATGTACAGTTACACTTGTAAAAACGAGTGCAAGAAGACTGCGAAAGGAATTAAAAAAAGTAGTCTCAAAAATGTCACATTTGAAACATATAAGAAAATTTTATTTGAAAAAACTTTTTTGAGACATCAGCAATATTCAATACAATCTAAAAATCACGAAATAAGCACGGTCCTTCAAAATAAGATAGGATTATCCGCTTATCATGACAAAAAATTTGTGAAAGATGACGGTATCAGCAGTAATTCTTATGGACACTTTAAAAATGATTACTTAGAAGAAGAAGAGTAATATTAAAGAAAAAATTATATAAACAGAGTTTTTTTTTTAAAAACTTTTAATTTATCTAGAGAAAAAGAAATTGACGATAGCGACACGACCTGCTAGCCCTGATACCAGATGTATAAGAAAGGGGAAGCGTGGAAATCGAACCCAATTACTACAGATTTGTGAACCACGTGTAAATGTTGATAAACAATTCGAATGTATGAATTGCGTGCGCACAAAAATTGATTACTTAGAATATATTAAAAAAAATTTAATAAGACATATAAATTTTTTAAGTTTCGTAACGGGGGTTGAAGAATATCGCCAATGTATGAAAAGTTCGGAAAAAGAATAATAAAAAAACGATTCTATATTGTAATCATTTTAGTATTAATTTTTGTGTGCATGTCGTATTTTTTTATATGGAATTTCTGCTACATAGTTATGAATCCGTATTCTTGTATTTGTGATTTCCTTCTGCATAATTATTATTCTTGCATAATCTTGTAATCATATTTTTTTATTGTAACTCATGTATGTAATCTCATTTATATTGTATTCTATGTAACTTTTGTAATATTTTTTTGTTGTGAGCAAGCACCATGTAGCTTTTTGCAAATGTGTGAAAAAGAAAAAAATAAAAGAGTGGACCTCCAGAGGTCCCGCTGCATTTCTGTCGTTGGATGATATGTATTTTTTTTACAATATCATTCAATGGTGGAAGTGTTGCAGGACAAAAGATGGACTCAGAATACGGAATGAGGCACGAGTATGCGCTCGAAGGAGAGAGAGAGAGAGAGAGAGAAAGAGAAAGAGAAAGAAAAAAGTGAGTGAACATTATTTAATTTTAAAAAAGTGTGTGTCATTATGAGTGTATTATTAAATTAATTAAAAAGAAAAAACAATCTTCTTTAATATAATTATTTTTTATTGTCAGTATTTTAAATACGGGTACAATGCAATTCTTTCACAATATCATCGTCTCTTAAAATCGTAAAATATGCAATTTTCAGTTTATAATCCGAAGAAACAGTTGCAGCAGCAGAATCACGATGTGCAGTCTTCGAGATGTCTTCATCATCTTCTTCTTTTACAAAATATTTTGGCATGCAAATGCAGTCCAACATATCGGTGCACAGTCCATTATAAAAAGAAAACAGGGAAATTTGATCTCCGATTGCGAATTTTTTTAAGTGTAAATAGAAATAGCCATACATATACACGTTGGTTATGTTGTGTATATGTTGTACAACATCCGCATTTTTTAAAATCTTGAAATAATAACGTGTTTCTTTTTCTTCGCGAAAGTCGCACGCAATAGCATTGCGAATGCAGTCACTTAGATTTTTGAAAAATGCGTCTTTAATCCGAGTGATGCGCATTTCTCTGTTGACAATGCCATTATTCTCCTGAAAAAATTCTTTCGTATAGAGATATCCAAACCGCTCCATTGTTATTACTAACGACGATTGTGGTTGCTCAACATATTTATCCATGGCACGCATTTTTGCTTATGCGCATACGAGAAACAACACGGGCGCTCTTTGAAATGGGAGCGGACAAATTGTACAATAAAAGTTTCGTTCTTTTTTTTATTGCGAGCATTGAGTTCTTCCATATGCAAGTTTCGAACTGCGCGATGCAGAAAATACAAGCAAAAGTATCCGCAAGTGGTTGTAGAGTCTTGTTGAAAACGTGTATTGTTGAAATAGATTGTATTTGAATTGTTATTTAAAAATTTTTAAATGTTATTCGTAGGCGCTTGACCGTAACTATCGAAGTACAACACTTTCTTACTTTTCTTGCTATTCTTATTTCCTTTAACAACATGAATTGATATCCAGTGGCTGCCAGGATCAGTATGCGGGTATAAATTTACAATAAAAGATGCAAAATGTTTCTTTTGTGAGGGTAGAGAGTCAGATGCGTATACTCCTCCGAAAGATTTTCGAATTAATCTATCGCTACAAGCGTGACGGCAAATAGAAAGCGTATCCATCGTCTGTTTAATAATCCGTAAAAACGCCTCTTGACTTATCAATTTCAATCACGTTGCGAAATTCTGCGAATGCGATCATAGACACAGTTTCGGGTAATGCTATGGCGAATTTAATGTCAACTGCTATGTTGCCACTCTTGTTGATGCTGGTGTGGCTTTCACCGGCCGCCAGGTCTGGTGTTAAATCAAAAGCGTACAGAGCATATCCTCCTGCGTACTCGTTGAAATCTATATTGATATTGGGAGAAATGTGATATCGGTTTAAATCGGTGAAGAGACTCGTATAACTTCTGGCGTATAATTGATTTGTGAAATCTGGCTGATAGGGTTTGGAGGGAATCATTTGGTGTCCGTTCAAAACGCATAAATAATTTAAATGATAATGAGAAAATTTGAAGGGGTTCGCGTTAATACTACCGTTGTAGGCTTTATTTGAAACAAAAGCTAAAATCAGGCGATTCGGTAGCGGTCCCAAAAAACAATTAGAAATTGTAGTACTTTGTAATCCAGCTGATAAAGTGAATGTTTTAATTTCAACTCTCCGAATAGGCATTTTGATGACGCTTTTTTCCAGCGCTTTTTCATGCGCTATCATAATGGAAGGTGATACGCTTACTTTTCGGACATAAAGACATGCCGACATTATATGAATTTTAAAATTGTCGGCTGCGGCCATTAATGCGAATGTATCAGCATTGCGTTCTAATTTTATCCGAACATCGACACCGTTAATTAATAATTTCGGTTGGGCGGCCAAATCTATATGCAAAGGCCCGTCGAGATCGAGTGCGGCACTTGCGGCGCATTTCCTTGCCCTTTTCTTATATCCGGCATTATTTCCAGTTTTAACAGCGTCATCGTGATGGGCAGCAGTATCTTTATAAAAAAATGCCGAAGACTTTCCTGACTAGATTTAAAAGTTAGTAGTAAGCTTTCTATAATAGATCTATATGCATAATTTGCCTGAGATGCTATCTGTTTATCGTTTAAAAAAAACCGAACATTCTGAAAAAAGCGTATTTAGAAGATAATTAATCGGTGCAATATCATCGTCTTGAGCGAGAACATCACCCGATTCTCAAATGCAATATAGTCTGAGAAAAATCCAAGTAGTGCTGACCGTCTCCCGATACTAAAACTCAATTGGATTCTCATCTGTTAAGGATGAAAGCGGATGTATTTGAACAAAGGATGATGAATCGATTGCCATTTGTATAGGCACGCTCGTAAAAAGATCTAATTCGCTTTTCACGCACAGCATGGCACCTTGTTCGTTTTCCATCATTAATTATTATTTATTATCATTTAACGTATTATAGCTCTCTCTCTCTCTTTTCTAGGTGAAAATATCCCTGTGCGTTGTCTTACAACGTTTAGTTTTTGTTTGACGGGATTTACCCGCGCTCTTTCTTTTATAACCTCTTCCCTGCTGCAATTTTTGAAAGAAATCCTTTATTTTTTGAGATGTTTCGCGAATTCTATTACGAGCTGAATCTCGAAAAGACGAACCCGATTCTAGATCCGATATATCATTTTTCCCAGTATGTAGCATATGTTTCCCTAGATAGCGACCTGCTCTGAACGCTATAGGCGTGATGAAACGGCGGAGGTCTCCGAAAAATCCGTACCGTCTTTGGATGGGGTTCGAATGATAATACCCGTGACCTCCGCTGCCGCCGCCAGCTTGGCTGCAATAATAGGACTCGCACTCTTTCGTGCTCAAGTGCATGTTCAACCGCAATATGAATTTAAATTGCCTGCGCGCTTAATTTATATACTTTTGCGTCGGAAAGATAAAACGACGAATGTTTTACCTCCTGTGAATACAATATCAGAACCCGAGATTGTTTTTAACTGAATTCGAATTGTGTCGACAAAATTCTTACGCAAAGGAAAATAAATAGGGGTATCGTAGTTTTTTAACAATCTGATCATTTTTTTCATTCACGCACGGTATGATTCTCAACAGAGGTGCATACGAATCGCCCACGTGGTGTGATTCGACCAAATCGCAATACACAAATATTTCCGTTATGCCGGCGTCCAATTCTAAAGGATATTTACTAATGTAATTGCCAGTATGGAAATGAGTTTCTTCGAAACCGAGCATATCGGCTAATCCTCTATCAAATTTTACTTCGTGCATGCTCGGCACGTTTAAAAATACTTTTGAATCCGGTATGTATTTAAACTCGTTAAACAGGCTCGCAGCTGTTTTATACATGCCCACATTCAGAAATAAACGCTCCGTTTCTTTTTCATATATTTTTTTCTTCGGGTATTCTTTAATTATCAGTTCAATCATTTCTCCATTTTCTGCATCAAGAAGTGGATTAATTATGAATTTTTGCGCACCTCGTAAGATTAAATCTCCTTTTTCTAGATGATTCAAAATTCGCAAAAACGATTTCGAATTTGCTTCCGTTATGTGCAATTCAGAATAATTGGATACTTTTATTTCTAATTCGTTTCTGATAGCTTCGTAGGTCAGAGTTAAATAATTGTTTAATTCTAGCATTTCTACGTTTTTCACAATGGCATTGACAACGGCCGAATTTTTTTCGCGTTTTTTATGACTCGGTTTTATGTACGTCAGAGGTATGATATGCTTTGTCACGGCTAGAGGATTTTTGTCTACGATCACCAAGTCTTGCTCAAACGTTTCCGACGGCGGCCTGTATAGCATTTCGGTTGTTTTATCAATGATTGCATCTTCGTTTGGCAGATGCAACATGTGTAATAATTGAGGCGATAATGATTTTTCGATGTGCACCTCGAACCCCTCCGGGACAACCAGCGTAACTTTTTGTTCATCCGCGTTATCTGGTATCCACTGCACGATGTTTTCGTTGTCGTCAGGCATTTGTTTTTCAATTGTTTTATTGAAATTGTGGAAAAAGTCAAATAAGCTCTCATTTTTCTCATACTTAAATTGAATATTATAGCGGGCACGATCGGCTATCACAGTTTTCTCTTTATGAATATGAATTTCATATTTGTTATTATGGTCCAACACGTTAAACCAATTTCGAGGGGTGAAAATCTGCGCCAGCCCCACCTCCCACTGTCCGTTCAGCGAGAGGGGAGATGAAAGCTTTGTACGATAAGATGATTGGGTATTATTCGGAAAAAACTCAATGCTGGCATTACTAGGTCAAGTCACGTAAAATTCTGTTAGCGACGATTCAGAAGCCATTTTTGCTTCACCCAGGAATTAAATCTATTGTCAAATCCTTTCCACTTCACTAAATATTCCTTTCGAGAACCGCTACCTTTGGTTCTCAAAATCTGTTCCACTCTCCAATAATCACGAGACGATTTCACCGCCAATCAAAGAGAGCGCCGGCAATACTATCGCGAGACGATTGAGTGGTTGCATGACGGCGAAGAGAGTGCGTGCACAGAAACTCTTTCTTTATTTATACTGGTTTCTGATTTTTTCCCCTTTTATATAAGTGCTTCTCTTTCACTGAACTGTCATCATTTTACTGATATTCTTGCATATATTTCTCAAGTAGAGCAGGACCTACCGTCTGAACATGACATTCACGACGATTTGCGAAATATTGGTGTTAAACAAGAGAGCGTCGCAAATGTCGTCTTCGTTCTCGTCGTCATATATTCCCACATCTTTAACGTGTTCCAGAACGAAATTATCCGACAACTCTTGATGTCTCAAAACCACTTTCATATACAGGTGTTCTCTAAGCTTTTATATAGATGCCATGTCGAGAGTCTGGTAGCGACTCACGAGTTTCATGTCTAAGAGAGACAAGTTTTCACGAATGAAAGGAGTCGTCAATTTCTGATGCTGAGATATCATTTTCCAATCGAGAAGATGCTTAAATTCTCTAATGAATGGTTCTCTTAGATATTGATGTTGCGATATCTTCGCCCAGTCGACTAATTCGGCATGATTTCTTATAAAAGATTCCGTCAGAGATTGGCATTCAGATATCACGCTCCAATTCACTCTGTCTTTAAATTCTTCGATGAAGGCTTCCGGCAGAGTCTGGAATCGTGAAACATCGTCCCAATTTAGCGAATCTTTCAATATACGAATCGTCTCCGTGCTCAACTTCGATTCTCGCACGGCACGATTCCAATCCACTTCCGTCTTTTTATCGGCCATTATCTTTCGCTTGTCGCTTTTGCGAATACGCGAAAGTACGCTTCGTTTTATACATTTCCTTCTCCCGCGCGCGCACACGCACGCGCGAATGAGGCGACACCTGCTGTCCAGAAAAAACTGACCGCAATCTAGAGCAAACGATCCGATCGAGTCGAAGCCTCCCAGCCGAGAGACAGCACACGTGCACGTGAATTAGAGCCACCCTGAGTTGGTGACCCCCGGTGCAGCGGAGCGGAACACTTTACACTTTTCAACTTTTCAAAATTTGGATGGGCCGCTCAAACTCGCGAGGGGCTCTAACTCGGGGAGGAGCTTGTTCCGCTCCAGTAAGCACGACCAATCAGGGAGCTCCATTTTTAAAATCGGACCAATCAGGAGAAAGGGCGGGAAAATCACTATGACGTCACTGAGTTCAAGCTGCTCATGAGCTAAAGCCGCCCAATACTATACTACTAATGGGGATGGATTGATTAGAAGATTATCTGGTGCTGCTATCTAGAGGCAATAGTTGCAAACAATATGTCGAGATAATTTTCCATAAATTAAGAGTCGATGTATCGATTTTATTAATTAAATTATTTATATTTCGAAATTGAAAAAAATATAATAAAGCTTTTAAAAATAAATAATCAAACTTATGTATGCATATATAAATAGTTTTTGTGGTAATCCTCAAGGATTTTGCAGCTATTTAAACTGCATTTTTAGATTAATAAATATATTTTTTTCTTTTAGTGCTTCATTACA
Organism: Cheiracanthium punctorium; assembly: GCA_038373885.1. Taxonomy (NCBI): domain Eukaryota; kingdom Metazoa; phylum Arthropoda; class Arachnida; order Araneae; family Cheiracanthiidae; genus Cheiracanthium; species Cheiracanthium punctorium. The sequence goes on from JAWZYV010010725.1 coordinate 427,348, forward strand.
CCCCACTACCAACTTTTTTGTGACATTAGGAGAAGTTGATAGTTTTATTTAATTATTTTTATGATTTCACTATTCCTGTTATATTATTTAAAGAAGAGGTTATAAAAAAAATGAGAAAGTTTTGTTTTCTTATATTCATAATAGTACAAGTAACAAAAATATAATGGTGTTAATTTGTTTGAGGCTTGAGTACTTTGAGAATATTTTTCCTATATTACCTAGTGTCACAAGAAAGTTGGTGGTGAGGTGTAAAGAAGCACTTGAAGAAAAAAATATTTATTAATCTTAAAAATGCAGCTTAAATAGCTACAAATCCTTGAGGATTACCAAAAAACTATTTAAATATGCATACATAACTTTGATTATTTATTTTTAAATGCATTATTACATTTTATCAATTTCGAAATATAAATAAATAATTAATAAAATTGATACATCGCCTCCTAATTTATGGAAAAAGTTTTTTGACAACTATTGCCGCTAGATGGCAGCAACAGATAATTTCCTTATCAATCCATCCCATGTCCATCCTCAAGGTCCGTTTTCAGGGAAGGAATCCCATTGTCGATGTCCATGGCTGCGGTACACAGTGGGTCATTCCACGTCAGATCAAACAATGCAGTTCACCACACCAACTCGGATTTTTCTCAAATTTTATATAGATGATTTATAGGCTAAGACATCAACAAATCTCAATTTTGAAGGTTCTACGATAATTAATTATCGAGAAATTAATTATGCTAATTTTTAAGTTTTCTGCAAGATGCGCCAACTTTTTTCTCAATTCCTTAAATAACTCCTTACCTGTAAAAGTTACTGAAGTGAAAATTTGTTTCTAGGAGTAACTTTTTACGCTGATTCCAAAAATGTTATCGAAATTTGCGCATCTTCTATAGTTTATGCATGAGCAGTACATTTGCTAAAAAACATCATGCATTTTTTTCGGCATGTCTGATCACAGACACGTTTTAAATTTTCATATGTTGTTAAGATGGAATAATCCTACATCCCAAAATAATTTCATCTTGGCTTTCTGCTCAGGAGCAGAGAAAAAAAATTGTATGTATGTACCTACATATGAGGATTTTCATATACATATGCAATATTTATACTGAAGATGAGAAAATTCAGAAGCGTTAGTCAATTTTCCTATGTCTTTTAAATTGATATCTGAAAATTAACTACTACTCCAGGCATTTGCGAAAACTATAAAATACATAAAAGTGCTTGTATCGGAACGTAAAACAAACAAACAGCAGAAAATGCATGTCACACACAGTGTTAAATTAAAAAAAATTCTAAAGTTAAAATTTTGAATTACTTTTAATTTAACCCTGTTGTTTTTGGCAATCATCCATCAGCCAATAAATCTTTGGAATTCTGCATGATATTGAACTCAAAAGAAATAACAATGTTTAATAAAACATATATATGTATGTATATATATATAATATTTATAAAAATTATATAGAAAAACCCCCCCAAGCCAGTCATTGTTAAAACAACAAAACACTGTAAAATGCATAATAATTTAATGCTATATAATTTTTATAAATATTATTAAGCGCATGTTTTCTTTTATGCTGCTTTTTTAAGCGCTGGATAGCATGTGAAGCAACTGTATTTTTGTTATATTTTTAATTAAAGTAGAACTGTATATATATATATATATATATATATATATATATTAGGTCTACCGGAAAGTTCTATCCATTTTCCGTATGCAATATTTTGCCTAGCCAAAACTACTGAAGCTAATAACACGAAATTTAGCACGAGTGGGATTTTATAGCGTAGGTGCTAGATTAGAAAGTATTTTCAAAAATTCGTAATTTATAGAGTATAAAGGCCCAAAATGTTCTTTTCACACATTCTGCGGGATCTCAAAGAAGAAAAGAGATATTGATAAAATTCTTGCTGTAAAATACACAACACTCAAGAATGCCTAAAAATCGATTTCAGAACATTTCGAATATAATCCTCCTAGGAGGGTAGACGTAAAAGTTTGCCGTGAATAACTGGTTACATGACATTTATTCTGCAATATATCACAAAATGTGCAATTTGACAATGTGCCTGACATTGCTATGCTAGTTGTTGTAACAATAAAAATTTAATACAGTATACAGTAAAACCTATTTCAAATTAATAATCCTACATCCCAAAATAATTTCATCTTGGCTTTCTGCTCAGAAGCAGAAAAAATATTGTATGTATGTACCTATATATGAGGATTTTCATATGCAATATTTATACTGAAGATGAGAAAATTCAGAAGCGTTAGTCAATTTTCCTATGTCTTTTAAATTGATATCTGAAGTTTAACTACTACTCCAGGCATTTGCAAAAACTAGACAATACATAAAAGTGCTTGTATCGGAAAACGTAAAACAAACAAACAACAAAAAATGCATGTCACACATAGTGTTAAATTAAAAAAAATTCTAAAGTTAAAATTTTGAATTACTTTTAATTTAACCCTGTTGTTTTTGGCAATCATCCATCAGCCAATAAATCTTTGTAATTCTGTATGACATTCAAGTCAATAGAAGGAACAAAGTTTATTGAAAGAATTGAATTCCTGTAAGTTACAGTATTTATTTACCTTTAACAGAATGCGAATAAAATTGTGCTTTGGTTGTTAAGTTGTATACAACTTAACAACATATAAAAATTTAAAACATGTGTCTGTGATCAGACATGCCGAAAAAAATGCATGATGTTTTTTAGCAAATGTACTGCTCATGCATAAACTATAGAAGATGCGCAAATTTCGATAACATTTTTGGAATCAACGTAAAAAGTTACTCCTAGAAACAAATTTTCACTTCAGTAACTTTTACAGGTAAGGAGTTATTTAAGGAATTGAGAAAAAAGTTGGCGCATCTTGCAGAAAACTTAAAAAACTGCATAATTAATTTCTCGGTAATTAATTATCGTAGAACCTTCAAAATTGAGATTTGTTGATGTCTTAGCCTATATATCATCTATATAAAATTTGAGGAAAATCTAAGTTGGTGTGGTAAACTTTCTCCAGTTTTGTGTTTGATTTGACGTGGAATGACCCAGTATCTATCCTTATGTATAAAAATCAGGCCCGGACTTGTCTGGTCGGCGATCGCAATGAGGGCCCCCGGCCCCACGGAGGCTCCGGTGAGGCCTTCAAAAGTGGATATACAACTTCATAATAAGAGTAATTTGATTATTTATTTTTCAGCAGTCTTACGCAGTGACGCAGCGGAGACCCCGCGACGCAAGGAAAATCCCGCGACGCAAGGGTCCCCCGAAAAGTCGGGGCCCCCAAATCTCTAAAATAGTTAAGTGTGAGTTAGTGTAGCTTTCTATCGCTGAAAACAGTTTTAGAATTGCCTTAGCAGTTACAGAGATACCCGTAGAGCGTAATTCAATTCTATGTGTGTCCGTGTTAAATAACTTTTTGTTATATACAGGGGGCCAAGGCCCCTAGACTCGATACGCTCGCTTTTCGCATGAGGCATTCGGCCCCTAATAAGGCGTATTCGTAAAAAAAGCATAATTTCAAAAGAAAAAAACTTAAGATTGTATCAGATAGAATGTTACTGAGCTACACATCGCTTGGTTGCATGTTCTCTGGAACATAAAAATTTAAACTTCTCACTATTTTTAATTATGTAAAAGCTTTGGAAAACCTTGCGTATTTGCCACCCATGGCAATTTTTCATAATTTGGCGACTTACGTACATGTATAGTTAATAATTAGTCCGAAGAAAACAATACTTTATATGTTTTCCTTGATAAAAACTACGGATCAGCTAGAATAGCTTGCCACCCATGGCGACTTTTCATTATTTGGCGATTTACACAAACTCATGACCAATAATTACCGCTTATGTAAGGTTACCGTGTCCATGTATTCATACACATAATTCTTTGCAGATTGGCGTATTTAGCAGCACGAAATATATCATCTTGCCGCGCTGACAAATATCCAAGCTGTACTGTAACTCCTATAATGGCATGGCTAACGCCGCCAAACATTTTTACTGTAGCAAATAAGCTGAACCTAACCGATTTTACTATAATCTGCATTTTAACCCATTTGTGCCCATAGATTTTTGCGACTTTCTTCGATTTTTGCTAATACCAGCAATACTAGATAAATTTCTGATGTCAACTTCTTGAACAAGAGATAATTTCTTTTAAAATCATTATGCATAAAAATTGAAATGTCAACATCCTACTGGGTCATGTTAAAATATTTTGTGGAGTTGAGGCTCAATACTCGTGACTAAAGGCTAGGAAAAATAAAAAACGTTTTCAACTGATAGCGAAAATGCCGTCCCAAAAACGGGACGCTAGGCATAAATGGGTTAATTATTTTTCATTTTCAAGATACTGGGTGCTAACATTTTGAAAAACGCGTTTTAGAGTTACCCTGCTTGGAGAAATAGTCCTTTGCCAGATCGTATCTGTACCTGATCCCAAAAAAGGCGCTTTTTAAATCAGTTAAAATTAGTTATTCTGTTTTGGAAAAACGAATAATCGGTAATTCTAAACTCCTGTTATCTAAGGGAACTTTGAGTAACATACTTTGACTTATTTATTTTAGAAACTTTTAAATTTGGCATACAATTGGTGTCATTCTACTTCATCTTTGTCAGTTTCACGTGATTCTACACACTTGGAATTGCTTTGTTGCAAAGGCATGAATGATTTTATGCTGGCGATAATTGCCTAGCCTGGCAACCATATTTTTTCAGTTTTTTATTAATATCTTAAAAAATAATTCGAATTTCGAAATCCAAGTCAACTTATTGTCTTCCCCGGAATTTTCCGAATTCGTGGATACCTTCGTCGAAACTCAAATCCTCACGGTTTCGAAGGAGATATCAGAACAAGCCTGCGGCAGCGGCCGTTACTTTTTTTTAGAATAGAGGGAAATAAAAGGTAGTCCATAATACTCAGGAATAGTGAAACTTTCTGTTAGTGAAAACATATTTAGAATCGGTTTAGTAGTCATAGAGATGTTCTTAGCGCGTAACGTATTATAATTATTTGATTGTCCATGTAAAAGAAATATTTATGCTATATGCATTAAAGGTAGCCTTTAATACCCAAGAATAACGTAATTTTCTATGAGTGAGAAAATTTTCAAAATCAGCTTAATAGTTACAGAGGTACACATAGAGCGTAACGTAACATAATTTTTATGAGTGTCCCTGTAAAAGAATTAAAGTATGCTATATACAAGAAAGGTAGCCTACAATACTCTGGAATAGTGCAGCTTTCCGTCCGTGAAAAGTTTTAGCATCGGTTCATTAGTTCCAGAGATCGTAATGTAAATCGAATGAGTATCCCTGTAAAAGAACTATTTATGATATATGCATGACAGGTAGCCCATATAATACTCAGGAATAGTGTAGCTTTCTATCAGGAAAAAAAAATTGGAATCAGTACAGACGTCAAAGAAATACCCATACAGCTTAACCCATTAAGCGCCAAAGCTTCCATTACGGGAACATCTATTATATATATATATTTTTTAATATTTTAACGCAATTTACGAAATACACATTTTATATAAACATCTACACTATAAGGTGTATTATATATTTTTATAGGAACAATATATTTTAATTTAATGTTTTTTTTTCTAATTTTTAAAAAGTGAAATTTTGTCTTTATGATTATCTTATATAAAACTAAAAAAATAAAAATAAATGGTCACTTAAATGTTTCAAGTAGAATGCATATTTAAGACCAACATCTTGAAGAACAACATTCTTAAAATTCTGCATGAATAGATTCCTATAAAGGAATGTTATAAACGCTTATATTTTTTGTTCCTACAACGGGAGCTTTGGCGCCCTCGCACTAGTTAGCATTTCCAGTTTGATTTTGCTACCGTTCAACAATAAAGAAAGGTTTGGCACTTCGCAGGCTTGTTATTTCGTACATCATCAACAAAAATAATTCAGGGTTGCCACTCAATTTCTGAAAAAAAAATTCCCTGACTTTTCCAGGTTTCCAGACCATCATGTGGTAAAAACCCAGACTATATTTTATGTTTATGATGTCAACTTTGCATATTTTCTTTGATATTTTTAGCTTCCCAAAGTAAGGTTAAATGCTGTTTGTTTACAAACACTGATTTTCCAGTCCAAATTATATGATTTTCCAGGTTTTGAGCCAAAATTTGCAATTTTCCCTGACTTCTCCCTGACTATTTTTGCCAAAATGAAATTCCCTGACTTTTCCAGGTTTTCCCTGACCAGTGGCAACCCTGTAATTACTTTATATATACAGTTTTGAGCAGCATCTGCGTAAAAAAAGGAATTGCTGTATCCAAAATGGAGTAAGACGTTTATCCCCATAAGACGCCAAAGCTCCCGCTACGGGAACATGCTATATTTCCTAAATGCTTTGAATTTAAAAAAAAAATTTCAACTGTTCTATAATAGAGGCATGCAATGTATGTAAAAAGTGTATATACATTAAAAAATTTCTATCTGATTCTTATAGCGGCGTTTAATGGGTTAATGCATTAGAATTAATTTGAGTGTCCTAGTAAAAGAACTACACTCATGTCCATAAATTAAGGATAATTCAGAATCACACAGAAATTGATCGCTAAAATAAAAATTTCACCTGTGGAATGATCACACACATCTTGAAGAAGAATATGGAAATTACAGGAAACCACCAGATGGCGTGGATGGTACGTCACAATGACGAGAGTGTAAGAGAGGGGTATATAAGGAATGGTGGCAAAGAAGTAAAATTGTTCACAAGCGCTGTGAAAGCCTTTCAGTGCAAAAACCGCATAGTTATGGCACAAAGGAGGCATTTGCATGATGTTTTACATGGCAGAATTATCGGACGACTGGAATGTGGACGTACCCAGCTGGAAGTATCCGAGGAACTTGGAATCGCCCAGAGTGTCATCTCCAGGCTTTGGCAACGATTCCAAGATGATGGTAATGTGAGTAGACGTCACAGCACAGGTCGCCCCCGAGTTACAACGCCGAATGAGGACCGCTATTTGGCAGTTACTGCCAAAAGAAACAGACGGAGTACAGCATCAGACCTGTCTCGTCAGCTCTCTTCAGCTACCGGTACGACAGTTTCAAGGCAGACCGTGTACAGACGCTTAGGGCACATTGGTCTATATGCTCGTAGGCCTGTCAGATGTGTTCCACTTAACGCAACTCACTGTCGCCTGCGATTAACCTGGAGTAGAGAGCATGCACTGTGGACACCGCAACAGTGGTCTTGTGTGATGTTTTCCGACGAGTCCAGGTTTAGTTTGGAGTCTGATTCTCGCCGGACATTCATCTGGAGAGCGCCAGGTACCCGTTACCACCAAGAGAACACTATTGAAAGATACCGTTACGGTGGTGCAGGATGGCTCGTTTGGGGAGGAATTATTCTTGGTTCCAGAACTGACCTGCATGTTCAGAGTGTAACGATGACAGGCCACATCTATCGTGATGTCATTCTGGAACAACATGTACGTTTGTTTCGGGGCACCATGGGTGCTGAATTTGTGTTTATGGATGACAACGCCCGTCCTCACCGTGCAAACGATGTAGACGAATGCCTTCAATCAGAGGATATCACCCGTATGCATTGGCCAGCATACTCACCGGACTTGAATCCAATAGAGCATGTGTGGGATATGCTTGGCCGACGAATTGCAGCCCGTCAACCCCCTCCGGAACTTCGGAGTGCATTGCTTGATGAGTGGTGTAATATTCCCCAAGATCAGATTGATCATTTGATACTCAGCATGCCTAGGCGTTGTCAGGCCTGTATTGCATCGTCCGGGAGACATACTCCGTATTAACCATCCTACTAACCATGTTATACTGTTTTTTGTAAATAGGTTCTTTTTTGAAATTTGGTCAAGGGAGTAAAACTTGCAATTTTTATTAATTATGTCAAACATATAGCATCTTTTTTGCTCTTTACTTTTTGTTTAATAAATAGACTTTACAAATAAGTCAAATTTGTTTTGCTTCTTTCTCTTTCTTTGCCTGAACTTCATTATCCTTAATTTATGGACATGAGTGTATTTAAACTTTTATTTTATTTTTAAGAAATTCATGAAATGTAACCAATTGTTGCAGAAAACTCTGTTTAATTTCTGGGTCAACCTTTCTAAAGTCCAGTAGGAATAGAAAGTTCTAGTAAAGAGTCCACTTGTTAGGATGAAACACGAACTTTATTGCTTCTAGCTGTACAAAATTCAAAGGCACTAACGGCCAGTAGCTTGCTCTAACAGTCCGCTCAGTACCGAAGCTTTCACAGATATTGTAATTCACACCCAATAACATACTTCCACAAGCAAAATATTCAGTGGAATCTTATGAGGGATTGCAGGAACAGTCCCTCAAGACTAACCAATGCGGAATTTACACAGCGCTTAAAAATGCGCTTTTAAAAACTTGCAAATTACTACTTCTATAAGCTCTAACACAGAGTCTTATGCTCTCAACAGAACGGACGTCTATTTCTCATAGCAAACAAAAACAGACTGACTCAACCGGGGCAGCACGCTGTCGTATTTATAGGGGATGCAGAAGCATTTAGGCCTCACCATGGCACAGTAGTTATATCACTGAAAATGGTAGACGGCCGAAGTGTGAAGGTCCCGGGTTCGGGTCCTATCGCGTGGTCGTCGATCTAACGGTCTGGAGTTTTGGTAGGTTTTCTCCAGATGTAACGTGAATACGCGTTAGAACCCCTTAAAAAGTCCTCCTACCAAGGCATCCCTCATCTCAGGCAGATACCCTTCGTGCAGGTTTGCCTTAATCACACACACACACAGCAGAAGCTATTAGAAATTTCTCGAAGAATCCCCTTAAAGAGCGAATTTTGATTACGTCATAGGAATACACTTGAATCATTAGACTATTACACCTATATTAATGCAGGAAAATGAAATTCATAGGCCCCATTGGAAAAATCGCGCCAAATATACAAAATATCGTCAAGCCTGGCAATCTTTTGGCGAAATATCGCCAAGTATGGCACCAAAAATAAGTGACACCACGAGTGACGTCAGCTAAGCTCTAACATCAATATTTCTCGAGATTTTAGAAAACCCTATGCTAACCAATGGGGAAACCCAAAACTCCATATCTCCCGGTCAGGGTAACCGATTTTGATGCAACAAAATACGAAATTTAATTATTTGGCGCAAAGAATACGAATTTTAAGCTAGTTTACCCCTAGAACAGCCAATTGGCCCCAAAATTCGTAAAACTATAATACTTAGAAGACTTCTATTATAGAAAAAGTTTTTGATTCGGTTCAATAGTTACAGAGATATTGGCTTCGTCGGGATTCGATTCTTAGGTTCGTCGTTCTAAAGTCCAGTGTATGTAAAAAGTTCTAGGAAAAAGTCCATTTGTCAGGATGGAACACAAATTTTATTGCTTCTAGAACTTCGCCGAACAATCAGCTGTGCAAAATTCACAGACACTAATGGCCAGTACCTTGCTTATAATAGTCCTCTCAGTACAGAAGCTTTCACAGATGCTGTATTTCTTACAAAAAATAAAACACTTCCACTGGCAAAAATTCAATGGAAACTTACAAAGGAAATCACAAACAGTCCCCCAGGACTCAGCAATGAAGAATTTACACTCTGTACTCAAAAACACGCAAAATATTTCTTCCAATAGCACAATTTACAGAGTAATGCATCGAACTCAATTAGAGTTCGAATATAACTATCTCTTGTGGCCTGCCCTGTCTCTATTTATAGGTGTCGCAGAAGCTAAGCGAAAATTCTGGTAGGGGCTATTTCTCGAAGAACCCGCATAAAGCTCGAATTATGTCATGGAAATGGAAATTAGTAATACTAAGCTACAGCGTAATATTAATGCAGGAAAACAAGCATTACTGGCCCCATTGGTAAAAGCGCACCAAATGACCGAAATGTCGCCAAGCTTGGCGTAATATCGCCAAATTTGGCGTCAAAAATAAGTTCCCATAAGTCAAATCCCCAAAAGCTCTAGCATCAATATTTCTCGAGATTTCTAGAAAACCCTGTGTCAATGGTCAAACACAAAACTCCGTACGTCACGTTCTAGTTAACCGATTTTGATGCAACAAAATGCAAAATTTAAATATTGAACTCGTAGGGTACGAATTTTAGAATAATTTTAATATCTGGGAGGCAGAATAAACCGAAAATTCTTAACAATATATATATATATATATATACCGTTTAGTATTAGAGGTGCCTTCAAAGCGTAATGTAATTCTTATGAGTGTCGCTGCAAAAGAACTGTATGATGTAATGGATAAAGGTACCTTATAATACACGGGAATATTGTAGCTTTCTGAACATGAAAAATGTTTGAAAATTGGTTCAACATTTACCGAGATGCCATAGAGCGTAATACAATCCTTATGAGTCTCCCTGTAAAAGAATTATTTGTGAAATATGCATAAAAGGTAGCCTATAAAATACAGGTATGGTGTAGCTTTCTATTAGGGGAGAAAGTTTTAGAACTTGTATAGTACTTACAGGGATGTACATAGAACGCATTGTATTAGAATTATTTTGAGCGTACCTGTCAAAGAACTATTTATGCTATGTGCATAAAAGGCAGACTGCATATTAATCCAGGGCGTAAACTATTTTCAGTCCAAATTTTACGCAAATCCGTTCTACGGTTTTTGCGTGATTGAGTCAAAAGCACTCAAACACACAAAAATGCGAACTTTTACATTTATCATATTTATAGAATAACTTTCAATAAAGAGACATAATTTTTTAAAATCAGTGCTATAAAATTCGATATAATAATGCTTTTTAAAAATGTGGCTATAATATACTTTGGAACAATAGACTATACCTTTATCAAAAATCGCTTTTAATAAAGGGGCGAAACCGTTAGCAATCAATTAAAATATGTACGGTATAACAATGCTCTTTAAGAATGTGTGTCAATAATATACGTTAAAACAGTGCATTAAACCTTAATTAAAAATGACTTTGAACAAAGGGACGTAATTGTTGGTAAAAAGGCAAAAATACGGGATATAACAATGCTCTTTAAAAATGAGTGTCAAAAATATGCTTTGAAACTGTGGACTAAATCTTTATTTAAAACGACTTTCAACAAAGGGGAGTAATTGCTAGTAATAATGCAAAAATACAGGATACAACAATGGTCTTTAAGGATGTGTATCAATAATATACGTTAAAACTGAAGAATTAATTATATTATAAATTAAACTATTCAACAAACAAGTTAAATTACAAATTGAAAGTCATTGACTGAAATTGAATAGTTACTTGATTTTATCTGTAAAATAAATTTTGTAGATTTTAGGCAGAGTTGAAACTCATTTAACTTGAGTTGCACAGTAGAAGTCTTTGGTTTGAATATGTGTTTAAACAAGAAAGACAAAGTACGTACCTTTTCTGTAATTCATTGAAACAAGATGACTATGGTAGACTTACACAGTGCACATGAAGACACAATACATTATACAGCATTTATCTAGTAGCACAAGAAAACAAGCTTTTAGCACAAGCTAGTAGCACAAGAAAACAAGTCGCCAGCGGCGATCTTTTGGATTTAAAAACACATCACACTGAATACATCAGCACGGTTTGCACGGATCCCCGGATCCGGTTCTAGTTGAATCACATCTGTTGAACAACACGGTTCATAGCTACATCTTTTATTACACACACATCACAGTAGTAGTGGCTGAGCTTTCGGAGAGAAAGACAGAGAACTGAAAAATTAACTTGTGATGCCCTTTTATACCTGCCAGTTAGTGCGAGACTACGATAGATATTTGCATAGGGAAAAAAAGAGTTCTTATTTTATGCAAATTAGAAAACAGCGCCATCTATCGGCGAGAAATGTAAACTTTTTATTACGGCGTTAAAGATATGACGATGTTTACACCGCCATTTTCAAATGCTAACGAACTTACGTTTTTCACTTAGAAAACTTTTAAAGGAGTTTACAAAAGTTTCGTTTTTCACTTTAGCAAATTTAGAGATAAAATGTCATGTAAATAAAAGGTAAGTAAAAAAAAAGCGTTTTTTTCCTAACAAGGGCCCGCCTTCAATGACATTTAAGAAACTGGCAGATTCAAAGTAAACGAAAATTACAGAGATAACCTTTCCTCTTTAACGAAAAAGCAAGTTAATGATGATGCATGAAAAAATACTTCAAAATTCACTAAAGGTTAGTAGAAACACTATATACAGTTGTTGCTGGCCAGCATGGTTAGTACACGTTTCAAAAAATTACTTCATTTCAAAAAATACTTCAACTTACTAGAAAATACTATATAGATGCATTCAAATATAAACACTTATGCTAGAACATTAATAAACACATATGCTAGAACATTAATAAACACATTTCTAATCATAAAAATATTCGTACTTCAAAAAGACTCATCATATACGTTCAGTGCACTTCAGAAAATACTCACATTTTGCAAAGTTCATTCAATATAATACAGTACAGTACATTGCAATGAAAAATACGAATTAAATTTGAAAAAGCTCGAATTGAAAACCAACTGAGATCGAGCTGGGATGCATCCCAAAAAAATTTGTAAAAAAAAAGTTCGTGTTATAGGTTAACACATTATATGCCTGACACTACACCTTGCAGACTAGGGTGGACATATAGGAGCTTCCACTGGCAAAAATGGGACTTACAGAAATAAAACTTTAACATCTCCTGTGATTGGGACGAAAATACTCTACTCCTACAACTAACCAATCACCTCAGAATTCTCTGGCAAATTACAGTTTCACCTCGCGAGACGCTTTTGAGGCTGCTCGAAAACTTCAGAAAAAGCCCAGAGCTAAGAATATCGCACTCCGTGGGGAACTTTACTCCCTCGACTATAAAGATGTCAGACAGACATAATAGGACAAACACAATTACATAAAGTTCATTTTTCTTTTTCTTTTCTTTTCATCAAAAATTTCCCCCCCTTTCCCCTCAAAAAGTCTCAAGCCGAAGGGCTTATAGGAGACAAAAAGATTGCCTAGGTTCCCACAAACGGGAGTAGGTCTTTTACACTTAACTAAAAATTTTGTCATTGAAAGTGGAAAGGCTTATTTTGGGTAAGCGTTTCGTGAAAATGTCTGCGGGGTTTTGTTTAGTGTTAATATATTCCAATTTAAACAATTTTTCTAAAACGAGGCTTCTTAAGAAATGGTATTTTACATGTATATGTTTAGTGCGATTGTTCTCTATAGGAGAATTTGAAAAATCGATAGCTGCACGATTATCACAAAATAAGGTAACCTTTAAATTTTCTGGAAAAATGTTTAAGCTTCTTAGTTCATCTAGGATTCTATACATCCATAACAGTTCTTTTGATGGCTCTGTCAGGGCAATAAACTCAGATTCCACAGATGACAAGGCTACACATTTCTGCTTAAAAGTTCGCCACGAGATTGGGGTTTTGTCTAACATTAAGATGTGACCTCCCATTGACACACGATCATCTCTATTTGAGGCGAAATCGGCATCAGAATAACAGTTTATTGAAATTTCACTAATGTTTGAAAGTTTAAGCTTTGATGTTGATTTTACATATCCCAGTAGTTTTACTAATTGGTTCCAATGATGTTGGCCGGGGTTAGATTGAAATTGAGAAAGGATATTTACAGCGTAAGATATGTCAGGTCTGGTTCTACTTGCCAAGAACGATAAACATCCCAAAATATTGCGGTAGGGCAATTTTTCCATTTCCTTAGTCTCTGCATCGTTACTAGGACTTTGCGTCTTTGACATTACAATTCCAGGTGCGATTGGCAATGAAACTAATGGTATCTGATACTTCTTAAACCGCTCTTAAATTTTATTGATGTAATCTTCTTGGTGAATGAATAGTCCTTCCCTATTCTCAACAAATTGCACCCCGAGTAGTTTCTCCGTTCTACCCAACTTCTTTAGATCTACTTTATCTTCTAAAAGTTTAATTACCTTCTCTATTTTTTCTTTAGTTTTAGATATAAACACCATGTCATCAACATACAGAAGTAAAACTAAACTATTTTCATAAATGTAGACACAATTAGCCCACTCTAGCTTATTAAAATTTAACTCAATTAGAATTCCGCGTATTTCATTGAACCATTCACGTCCACTCTGCTTTAAACCGTAAATATCTCTGTTGAGCTTACACACATAGTTTTCTTTACCTTCCTCTTCAAATCCTTTGGGCTGCTTCATATAAATATTGTTGCGGAATTACTCTGCTACTCCTGGGGTTCGTCGTTCTAAAGTCAAGTTGGTGTAAAAAGTTCAAGTAAAAAGTCACTTGTCAGGATGGAACACAAACTTTATTTCTTCTAGAACTTCGTAGAACAATCAGCTGCACACAATTCACAAGCACATTCTAGCAGTAACGTGCTTTTAACAATCCGCTTGGATCAGAAGCTCTCACAAATGCTGTATTTCTCACACAAAATAAGTCACTTTTACAGGCAAAAATTCCGTGGAAATATTCAAGGGATATAGTACACTATCCCTTAAAACACAGCAATGAAGAATTTACACACAGCACTTTAAAAACAGCTTCACAAAGCAAGCTAAAACACAGCTTCTATAGCACTATCAGTTCACACAAAACGAGCATACTCAGAGCTCTTCACACATTGAATGTTCAGCTCGCAACTACTCTCGGGGCGACGCGCTCTTCTATAAATAGCCGGCGCAGGAGGTACAAGAGGTTTCCAGAAAAGTCAATTTCTCGAGGGTTCTACATAAAGCGTGAATTTTGATTACGTCATAGAAGATAAATGTTAGGTTATTATGCGTTTTTAATGCAGGAAAAACAACTTCCAGGCCCCATTGGGAAAATCGCGCCAAATGACCAAAAAGTCGCCAAGCTTGGCGACTTTTGGCGAAATATCGCCAAATTTGGCGCCAAAAATAAGTCCTCAAAAGTGAAGAGATCTAAGCTCTAGGACTAATATTTCTCGAGATTTCTAGAAGCCCATAGAAAAACATATGGGAAAGCGAAACCTCCGTATCTCCGGTTCTAATTGGCCAATTTTGATGCAACAAAAAGCAAAATTTATCTATTTGAAGCGTAGAATACGAATTTTAAACCATTTTAGGCCCCAGAGCAGCGGATTGCCCCGAAAATTCGTAACATTGCCCCCTTCCCAAGGACTGCACGTCCCGGGCAGTACAATCCCTAGTTAGGAGGTCACACAAGTACCTACACTGGGTAACACTTCACAAGATCTTAACAACATAATTCAAGTAAGTAATCAATAGCACAATAAGCAGATGCACATTAATAAATAAATAATCAACATAATAAATAATTACACTAATAAGTAATCAATGTAATAAACAAATACACGTTAATAAAAACCAATATATTACAAATATGTACACTAAACATGGCGTAAGTAATGAGTGAAAGAGAGTTGAGGAAAGAGGAAGAGAAGGGAAAGACAGGAAAGAAATGAGAGTTGAAAGAAAAGAGGAATTACGCCATAGTGACTATGGTCTGAGCTAATTACAACCGCGGTAGATGGCAAGCCGATCGTAATGTACAACTCTTGGCTTCGAGTTTGGTGACTTACGAATCCGTACGATGACGTCATTCAGCCGGTTTAGGACTGTGTATGGACCATCCCACGGCGATTGCAGCTTGGGAGACAGGCCTTTCCGTCGAGTAGGATTCCATAGCCAAACTTTGTCACCTGCGTTGAACTCGTGTCCCGTAGCCTTCGTGTCGTAGCGAGTCTTCATCTTTTCCGTGTTCAGGTTGATCCGCTCCCGAGCAAAATGATGTACATCTTCAAACCGTGCCCGAAGGTTTTCCACGTACTCCTCTGGCGATGAAGGCGCATCTGGAGGGCGGCCGAACACTAGATCGGCGGGAAGACGAAGATCTCTGCCGAACAGCATCTGGGAAGGTGTGAAGCCGGTAGTCTCATGGACGGCACTCCTATAGGCCAGCAGGAACAGGGGGAGTTTCTTGTCCCAGTCCTCTTGATTCCTAGATACCAGGAGCGAGAGGTTGTTCAAAATTGTACGATTGAACCTCTCCACCATGCCGTCGGATTGTGGGTGTAAAGGCGTAGTCTGGGTTTTGTCCATTCCGAGAAGTTGGCATAGTCCTTTAAAGACTGCAGAGGTAAAGTTCGTTCCTTGGTCGGAATGAAGTTGCAGAGGGGTTCCATATCTGGAAATCCATTCTTGCACCAGTACCTCTGCTACGGTCGTAGCTTCTTGATCGGGAATAGGAAACGCTTCGGGCCATTTAGAGAAGTAATCAATGACAACTAGGATGTATTTGTTGCCATCCGAAGTTCGCGGAAGAGGTCCCAGGATGTCGAGGGCAATCCTCTCAAAAGGCGCTCCTACATTATAACGATGTAGTCTTCCACGGCTTCGTTTCTTCGGGCCTTTACGGGCGGCACAGGCGTCACAAGCTTGACACCACTTTTCGACGTCGCCTCGAGCCCTAACCCAGTAGAAGCGCTCGCGAACTTTCCGCAGGGTCTTCATTACGCCAAAATGGCCCCCAGTTAAGCCATTATGAAGTTCTTCTAGAACCTTCGGAATCCTCGAGCGAGGGAGTACTAACTGCCATCGGAGCATCTTGCCGTCGTCCGACTCCCATTTACGATACAGGACTCCATTTCTCAGGCGAAGCGAATCCCATAAAGCCCAGTACTGTTTTGTTGCCGGACTGTAAGATGATATTTCCTGCCAACTGGGCTTAGCGCTGGATTTTTCCATAAATTCTACAATAGGTTTGATGTCGCTGTCTGCTAATTGGTCCGCCCGAACATTTTCGTCACTCCAGGGATCTTGAGATGATGCCGATGATGTAACTTGGCGGACAACGGGATGTTTCAGATGGTAATTTTTCTCTGCCCTGGAGCAATAGCGACAACTGTCTATGCAGGGCCTTCTCGACAAAGCATCTGCATTTCCATGAGATGACCCTTTCCGATGACGTATCTCGATGTCATATTCTTGTAATCGTTGTATCCACCTGGCTATTTGGCCCTCTGGATTCTTGAAATTTAGAAGCCAGGTTAAAGAGGCATGGTCCGTTCGGAGCAGGAACTTTCGGCCGTACAGGTAATGATGGAAGTGCTCCACGGCCTTAATGATAGCAAGGAGTTCCTTTCTCGTAACACAATAGTTACGTTCTGCCTTTGAAAGGCATTTGCTCCAGTAAGCAATGACGTGTTCTTCGCCATCTATCTCCTGGGACAAAACTGCTCCGACACTCTCCTTACTTGCGTCTGTGTCCAGGATAAATGGCTTGTCAGGGTGAGGATACGACAAGATCGGCGAAGATGTTAAAGCCGTCTTCAGTTCGTTGAATGCGTCCTCACATCCCTCAGTCCATAGAAATTTCTGTCCAGTCTCGGTCAATTTGTGAAGAGGTCTTGCAATTTGAGAAAAGCCCTTCACGAATTTTCGATAGTAAGTACACAGACCGAGAAAACTTCTTAAGTCGTGGATATTCTCGGGACGACTCCAGTTCTGGACTGCGGACGTCTTTTCGGGATCGGTTCGGACTCCGTGGGCGGATATTATGTGCCCGAGGTAACGTACTTCCCGACGAAACAAATTGCACTTCGATGGACTTAGTTTCAAGTTTGCCTCTTTTAATTTCTGCAGTACCTTTCGAATGTTCTCGAGATGCTCTTCGAAAGTCCTTCCGACGATGATGATATCGTCCAAATAAACGAGACATGCCTCGTAGGAAAGTCCTCTCAACACTGTCTCCATTAGTCGCTCGAATGTAGCAGGTGCGTTGCAGAGTCCAAAAGGCATAACTTTGAACTGCCATAATCCTTGGCCCGTGGTGAACGCAGTCTTTTCACGGTCATCGGGATGAATTTCCACTTGCCAGTAACCACTTTTCAGATCCAGAGTGGAAAACCATTCGTTTCCCGATAAAGTGTCCAAAGTGTCGTCTATCCTGGGAAGAGGGTAGCTGTCTTTCTTGGTAATGTCATTCAGACGTCTGTAGTCAACACAGAACCGGGTGGAACCATCCTTCTTTCGGACCAAAACAATTGGCGAGGCCCAGGGACTAGTCGACGGCTCGATGACGTCATCACGCTGCATCTCCTCTAAAAGTCTGCTCACCTCTTCTTGCTTAGCAAACGGCAGCCGCCTAGGATGTTGCTTGATGGGAGAGTGGCTGCCTGTATCTATCCTATGTTGAGTTAAGCTCGTACGGCCAAAGTCACCCGAAGTACGGGAGAAGAGGTCTCCAAATTCAGCTATTACTTTCTCCGCAGCGCTTCTCTGTTCTGCCGTTAACTCCACGTCTTGTATTAATTCCTTCGTCAGGCACTCGGAAGATTTAGCTGTCGTTTGGCTGATGTTCTTATTAATGCAGGTAACAGGAGTGCATGTCGCCAACACTTCATTTTTCTTTATCACCTTCGACTTGTCCGTCACATTTACTACTCTAACTGGAATTTCTGCTCTCGACAAGTCCACAAGTGTTGCTCCCACAAGTACTCCTCTGACGGAATCACTATTGTTTGGGTGTTCGATTAATCCAAAGCGGAATTTATTGTTTTCTTTTACTGTTCCAGAAATTATTGAATCAGTTCTTGGAGGTAGAGTGATTTCAGTCTGGGCTATTATTTGCTGAACAGGTAAAATAGTTTCATTTTTAATTTCGAACGCAGCTATTTCTTCTGAGTCTGAACGAAGCTCATTATTCTTAAAGTCCAAGTTAAATTTGTGCGATTTTAAAAAGTCGAGTCCGAGAATAAAAGAGTCTGTAATATTAGCGACATATACCACATGGTCGTATCTGGCATTTCCAAACGTGATTTCTACTTGCGCTTTTCCGCCCACTTCGATCTTGTCACCTGTCACAGTCTGGAGGGTCAGCGAGGGCGGAGTCCAGATAATCTTCAAGTTCAATTTCTTGGCCAGATCCGTCCTTATGATGGTTACGTTCGCTCCAGTATCAATCACCATGTGGCATGGGGAACCATTAACGTATCCCAGTACGAAGAGTCCATTACTGCCGCCATTCACTGATGAAATCTGCAAGACTTTTAAACGGGGCTTTTGTATATCCCTCAGCCTCTGTTCCTGAAAGTCGACTCTTTTCTGTCTTCCTTCATGGGCTTCTCTGGTGCATTGATAACTGCGATCTTTACGACGAGAGTTCTTTTGTGCGTCGCAGTATTTTCGTAAATGCCCCTCGCTGTTGCACCTCCAACATTTCACTTTTCTTGGCTCTGACTTTTCTTGTCGTTCCACCAGATTTTCCAGGTTCTTTAATTTGTTCTCTAATCTCTCCATTTCTCCATCCGTAGGCTCCTGGAATGACACAGCTCTAACATTATGCCGCTCTTTTCTTACGGCCAGCTGAGCTGCCTCTAGCTTCATGGCGAATACGAGAGCAGACCTGAGATCTTTATAATCCGCCAAGATCAATGCTTTCTGAATTTCAGAGTCCACGAGGCCTTCAATAAAATGTTGCACTGCAACTTCTTCTCGAACATTATCAGGATAACTGCCATAGGCTAGATGACACAGCCTATCTATGTCGGAAGCCAGCTCTTGGAGGGTCTCGCCAGGTCTCTGCATCCTTGACTTAAGTTGGATTCTACTATATTCTTTCTGGCACTTCTCTCCGAATTTCATCTCCAAGGCACTGGCAAGGGCGTCAAAATCTCCTATCTTCGTTTCTCCGATAGTTTGCAATACATTAATTGCATCTCCGCTAAGGGAAGCGGCCAGTTGATTAGATTTCTCGGACTCGCTCCAACCATTGGCTCTGGCGACGATCGAAAATTGGGTCTTGTAAGCTTCCCAGGGAGTCTTTCCGTCATAGGCAGAAAGTTTCACTGCTGGGCGGTGTGAAGATAACCTGATGTTTTCGGGTAACTTTCCCAGCTTTACGAGAGAGTCCAATTTTTCTTCAATTTTAGCTTCACATTCTTCCCGCATTCTGCAAATATCTTGCTGCAATTCCTTAACATTTTCTTCTATTTTTCCTTCAATTCTTTGTTCATATTTCGTTTGAGTTTCTTCTATGAGCGACATTCTTTTCTCCATTATCTCTTGATTTTCCTGCACACTCTTTTCGAATTTCTCTAATTTTCCCAAAGCAGTCTCCATTTTTTCCAATCCCAATTTCATTCCTTCTTGTCCGGCTTCAATTTTCTTCTCTAAATCCGCTTTCATCTGTTCTTGACCGGCTTCAATTTTCTTTTCTAAATCGGTCTGTCCTGCTTCAATTTTCTTCTCTAAATCCGCCTTCATCTGTTCTTGTCCAGCTTTCATCTGTTCTTGTGCGGTTTTCATCTCGTCTTGTGCGGCTTTCATCTCGTCTTGTCCGGCTTTCATCTCGTCTTGTCCGGCTTTCATCTCGACTTGTCCGGCTTTCATTTCTTGCATCATATTCATGAGCTTTTGAAGTTGTTCTTCCATTTTTTTGTCTAGTCAAAACCATAAACTGGAAAATTAAATTCTTTCTTTAGATTTCCGATTCTGACACCAAATGTTGCGGAATTACTCTGCTACTCCTGGGGTTCGTCGTTCTAAAGTCAAGTTGGTGTAAAAAGTTCAAGTAAAAAGTCACTTGTCAGGATGGAACACAAACTTTATTTCTTCTAGAACTTCGTAGAACAATCAGCTGCACACAATTCACAAGCACATTCTAGCAGTAACGTGCTTTTAACAATCCGCTTGGATCAGAAGCTCTCACAAATGCTGTATTTCTCACACAAAATAAGTCACTTTTACAGGCAAAAATTCCGTGGAAATATTCAAGGGATATAGTACACTATCCCTTAAAACACAGCAATGAAGAATTTACACACAGCACTTTAAAAACAGCTTCACAAAGCAAGCTAAAACACAGCTTCTATAGCACTATCAGTTCACACAAAACGAGCATACTCAGAGCTCTTCACACATTGAATGTTCAGCTCGCAACTACTCTCGGGGCGACGCGCTCTTCTATAAATAGCCGGCGCAGGAGGTACAAGAGGTTTCCAGAAAAGTCAATTTCTCGAGGGTTCTACATAAAGCGTGAATTTTGATTACGTCATAGAAGATAAATGTTAGGTTATTATGCGTTTTTAATGCAGGAAAAACAACTTCCAGGCCCCATTGGGAAAATCGCGCCAAATGACCAAAAAGTCGCCAAGCTTGGCGACTTTTGGCGAAATATCGCCAAATTTGGCGCCAAAAATAAGTCCTCAAAAGTGAAGAGATCTAAGCTCTAGGACTAATATTTCTCGAGATTTCTAGAAGCCCATAGAAAAACATATGGGAAAGCGAAACCTCCGTATCTCCGGTTCTAATTGGCCAATTTTGATGCAACAAAAAGCAAAATTTATCTATTTGAAGCGTAGAATACGAATTTTAAACCATTTTAAGCCCCAGAGCAGCGGATTGCCCCGAAAATTCGTAACAATATCTTCTTTTACTGGGGCGTATAGGTATGCAGAATTTATGTCTACTTGATATGAAACCAATGAAAATGTCCAACTAAGAAAGAGAAAAATAATCTTATTACGGAAAAATTGACCACTGGACTAAAAACTTGGTCGTAGTTTTCACCTTTTCTTTGACCGAATCCTTGAGTGACCAGTCTAGCTTTATATCGTACTATTTTACCTTCTGAGTTGTGTATTACTGTGAATACCCATCTATTGCCTATTGTTTTTGCATTTTGAGGTACGGGTACAAGTTTACACACTTCCCTTTCGTACATAACATTCATTTCTGCAATCATAGCTTTCTTCCACTCATCTGAGTTTTGAGAATCTATTGCTTGAAAATATGAGTTTGGAATTACTACATCCTTTAGTCAGGAACTGGTTAAATTCGTTTCGTCTTTCACAATGCCGGTGTAGGTATCTTTACCTTTGAAACTAAATTTTTCTGGGTCATACTTAAGTCCATGTTTCTTGCAATATGCCTCGACCTCTCTACAGGATCGTAATCTTATATTGCTTCCTGATATACCGTAGTATATATCATTTCTGGACCCGTCTCATCCAAACTACATCTTTCGGTGGTGCTATTCGGTCTTTAGACTTAGAAGAACGAATTGTTTCTTCTCCCTCCTCCTCATCGGATTCACCGCTACTTATTTCAAATTTTTCTTCGGATGTGCTAGGTTTCTCGTAATCTTCTATTTCTGGTTCCCTTTCCTCATCGGAACGTTCTTCTGCTGTAATGGGTTCCAGCACGACTCCACTGCTCTCACGAGTGGGTAAATTTTCATCAAGCGTTACGTTACTTGTTTCAACAACTTTTCTGTCACTCGGTAGCCATACTCTATAGCCACGGGTAAACATAGCGTACCCAACTAGTATGCCTTGTTTTGCCCTCATTTCGAGCTTACTTCGTAATTGACGTGGTACACCTACGAACGCTTTTGATCCGAAAGTTCGTATATGCTTTACTGAAGGTTTGCGACCACAAAATAGCTCAAATGGTGTTTTAGATTGGTTTGTGTGACATACTCTGTTCCAGGTGTATGTGAAACATAACAGTGTTTCCGACCAAAAACCATTTCCCAGTTTACTGGAGTGTAACATAGCTTTTACAGCGTCCAAGGCCGTGTAATTAAATCTCTCACTTGCACCGTTCTGTTCCGGCGTATAATCGTTGGTTCTTTCAGCTTTAATGCCCTCCTCCTCCAAAAACTTCTTAAATTCATTATGGCAGAACTCCATGCCGTTATCAGTTCTAATATTGATAATTTTTCTATTTAGAAACCGCTCTGCACGTTTTTGGTACCTCTTAAAATTCTCGAAAACTTCAGATTTCTGCTTCATGGGATAAACAGTGACTTTTCTTGAGTAGTCATCTGTTATCGTTAAAAAGAATTTATGTCCCGATATGGATGGGTTAGGTAAAGGTCCACAAACATCCATGTGCAAAAGTTGGAGGGGTTTGTTCGATCGAATCTTGGGAATACTTTTAAAGCTATTTCTTTTAGTTTTTGCTATTTTACAAACATGACAGGGTTTATATGACTTAGATTTAAAAACGGGTAGGCCAAATACCTTTCCCTTACTAGTTTCAATTATAGCGTTACAATTAATATGACAAAAACGGCTATGCCAAAGTTCTAAGTTTTGATTGTCATTTTTTGAAGAAAAATTAGCTTCTGCTTTCTTTTTATTAGTTATTGTGGGGTAAACATGGTACAGACCACGTTTTTTATGTGCTGTAAATAGTTTTGGTCGGTTACGTGAAAATACCTCTACTTTGTTATTTCCCCCTCTAAATGTAATGCCCTCAGTGTCCAATGCAGGACCTGACAGGAGATTTCTCCTTAACTTAGAGGAATAGAGGACGTTTTTCAATGTTTTAACAATTTTACCACCTTGAAATTTTAACTCGACTGTTCCCCTTCCCTCAATGGAACAATCAATGCCGTTTATGGCGACTGACATCGACCGACCTTTAATTGGTTCAAAGTTTTTAAAAAGTGTTTTATCCCGACAAAAATGAGCACTAGCCCCTGTATCAAAAATCCATGAAGAATCGTTTAAATCCTCGCTTGTGTGGGCTTCTATCATATGATTCTTCGGTTGTCGTTTGTTACTTTTACGATTACTGGGGGGAGGGATCCTACAACTAGCAATTAAATGTCCGATTCTACCACACCTATAGCACTTTCTAGTGTCTTTCTTTACATTATTTTTAGGTGGGACACGCTTCATTTGTACTTGACTAGACATTGCGACGGTAGCTTGATCCCCTACACTTTGCTTTAGTCTGGCCTCCTCAGCCAAAAGTTCGGCTAAAACTAAATCGAACTTAAATGTTTCGTCAGGCCAGCGGTAAATTGTTTGAACAATTCCCTGATACTCCGAGGGTAAGTACCTTAGCAATTGAAATGACTGATACCAGTCAGCTGGGGGAGCATTAGCGTCTTTTAATTGCTTAACTATCATCCTCAACCTGGCTGCAAATAAGCCTCCCAGCAAGCGCACACACGTTTAAATTACGTATTCCCGATGTCGAAATGTCGAAAATAGGTCGAGGAAAAATTACAGCAAAAAAATAGCGTTTAAAAGAGATCAAACATACATTGTGTTGTCGACGTTATAAACAGCCGTCGTATTTGGTCAGGGAGGCGGCTGACTTTCGACTGTTAATGTTGGTCACCCTCAGGAGGTCTATGATCCGTCAATACATCGCCGATTTTCCGCTCATAGCTTCGGCGATCCGAAGAGACCCCCCGCCAGCCACAGAAGAAACAGATGGAGCACCGAGAAATTTTTTCAGCTTAGTTAATAGTCAGTTTAACGTCGAATAAACAGTGCAGGGGAGACAAACGTTACCGTTTCCTTTCACACGACCTTTGACCTGTCCACCCCACCCGATTTCTAAGAATTTTGGAGAACGCTGAAGTCACGTCACAGATGCCTTTTTTTTCTTCTTTTTGTGTGTGTGTATTCGGTCATGGTTCGCGCCGCAGTTTTTTTATGCAAGGGCAGATCTAGTCCATTTTCGCGTGGTCACTGGCTGAGCACAGCTGCGCTGCACAGGAGAGTACATTTTCGATAGTTTTAACTATAAAAGTGAATATTTTTCAAGAATCTCTTGGAATATTTTCAAGTTTAATGCTAACACGATTTATCGTTAGCTTGACATGTATTAATAAGTTTGTCTGGCTCTCTTTAAATTGTGTTGGCCGGTGTTGTTAAAGTTTGTCGGGGTAACTATTAATTTTAATTCCGGCCGTCAAAATTTTAGAGGTGAGTTAAATAATTACTTAACTAATACTTATGTGCTTTGTTTCTTTTAATCATTTTCTTTTTAATCGCTAATTATAAATCTTGTTATTTTTTATTATAGAGTGAAATATACAGGTACAATTACCATAAAATCAACTGCTTACCTTAAAAATATAAAATATTTTTTTCTCATAATAAGCACGATTTTACTTAATGTGAGCTTACTATAACAAAAGTCAACCATTATTGCATTATGGCTTAACTTAGAATGAAATAGGTTAAGCTTTTTATGCAAAGGTAATTTTTTTTTCTTTTTAAATTGTATACTAATATGTATGCATCTAGTATGTAATATAAACCTGTTTGGAGTAGTAAAATTTAACAAATCAAAGAATTAAGAGAGATAAATAAACTGTTTGTGTAATGAAGTAGGCAAGATTTTACTCGTGGGACGGGGGGGTACTAAAATTTATAGATAGAAAACTTGTTCTCATTTTATTACAGGGAAAAAGTAATAAAAAAAGCAGGCTTATTCGTCCAATAGGTCGTTCCTTGATGATTTCGTCGAATCCTGACAATTTATAAACGTACTAATTATACCTCAATTCTAGATAATTAGAGAATGTGTGAGTCACATACTATTTACATACATCGTGAAAGCATGGAAATTCAAGCAGTTCTTATCTTGCGCACATGCCGTTTTAAAAAAAGGAATCACTTTATATTTTTAAATATAAAACATTTTACTACTGGTTTTAGCTAATGAAAAGCAATTTTGAATTAAATGTTCAGTAATAAAAAGTTTTAAATTAACTTCTAATCGTTTAGATAAAGTTATAATATATATATTGATAAAAGTTTGAACATATACAAAAAATATATTAAAGTTAAAAATATAATCTTGATTTTGATATACATATTAAAGGGTTTCCATTTTCCCCTGGTAAATTTTATTAATCATTTTGACTGTATTGGGTATTTTTAATAAAAAATTATTTAATCTACTTGTTATAAAGAATCTAAATATTTTCATATGCTGGTGAAAAAGTAACTTTTTTATATAAAATAAGTAAATTATATTTACTGTTAGTATAATTGCATTTTAAACTGTATTAGTTAACTAAACTTACTAATATTTATTTAATTTTTTAAGTTACTTTTTCACCATTTTTCACTAATATATGAAAATATTTAGATTGTTCATAACTTTGAATTAAACAGCCTCCCCCTTTTTTATTGAATATACCTAATGCAGTTAAAACAATTCATAAAATGTACCGGGGGGAAAAAGGTAAATCCTTTAAAATGTAAATTAGAGACACAAGCTATTAATGCGAGTTACTGATCAGTTAAATTCAAAAAATCAAGATTATATTTTTTCTTTAATATATTTTCTCTGTGTTCAAATTTTTATGAATGTATATTTTGTAACTTTATCAAAACGATCAGAAGTTAATTTAAAACTTGTTATTTCTGCATATTGGATTAAAAATTATTTTTCATTAGCTAACAAACTAATAGTAAAATGTATTTTATAGAAAAATTAAGTGTTTCCTTTTAAACGGCAAAAGTGCACAAGATCAGAGCAGATTGAATTTCAATTCCTTCACGACGTATGTAAATGCTATGTGCCCATTCTCTAAATGTCTGGTTGCGGCATAATTACTACGTTTATAAATGGTCAGAATTCGAAAAATTCTGCGAAGTCTTTAAGGAACGACTTCTATTAGACGAATATAAGCCGGTTTTCTCTGTCCTGTTGAAGCAATTCGACAATGTTTAACATAAAATCAACCACTATGAGCTGAATTTTATAAACGGATTCCGAGAATCTGTCTCCCTTTGCCGTTATAGCGACGAGTGTTCGACCAATATCGGGGATTTTCTCTTCCTGGCGGTCACCCTTTTTCATTCTTGCGCCGTAGTTAAGCGAGATTGTTATCTCTCACGGTCAACCCTCGCGGGTGATACGCCGTCTAGAAGTTCAGCGCTCGACGGGCAAACAGGTGGACATATCAAGGATTTTTAACGTCGAAACTACGTCGACGGCGACGTTACTTCGATGTATCGTGGCTGGCTGGGCTATTTCCTCCCCTTCATTTAATCTACATGAAAAAAAGTCATCTGTGAGTCTCATAGCACGATCTCTAGATTCAGGTTTAAAATGTTTATTTAATTTTTCCCAAACTTCTTTGGGGTCATAAGTGCCAGAAATAAGAGGCTTGTATTCATTTGAAATGTTCAAAAATATTGTGCTATAAGCACGCCCGTATCTATCCCTTAATTCCTTAACGTCAGTGTCTGGGGGCCTTTTTTCTATACCACTGATTATTTCCCAACAATTCCTATCCATCAACAATACCCTTACGTCTTCCTGCCAAGACTCATAATTGTCGGCAGACAATTTTTCTATTTGGGTAATTGAAGCTTCCATTTTGAAAAGTTAGGATACAACACAATTTACAAGAAAAGATTAAAAAAACTACAGGCCCGCCCTCTTATAATTTTAAGGCACTTAAAATCTGTTTGTATACGTTAAAAACACTTTAAAAACTTAACACATTATAAATACACTCAACATATTCAAAACACATTTAACCTTGGGCAAGGTGGCCCATAACCGTGAAGAATTAATTATATTATAAATTAAACTATTCAACAAACAAGTTAAATTACAAATTGAAAGTCATTGACTGAAATTGAATAGTTACTTGATTTTATCTGTAAAATAAATTTTGTAGATTTTAGGCAGAGTTGAAACTCATTTAACTTGAGTTGCACAGTAGAAGTCTTTGGTTTGAATATGTGTTTAAACAAGAAAGACAAAGTAGGTACCTTTTCTGTAGTTTATTGAAACAAGATGACTATGGTAGACTTACACAGTGCACATGAAGACACAATACATTATACAGCATTTATCTAGTAGCACAAGAAAACAAGCTTTTAGAAGAAGTCGCCAGCGGCGATCTTTTGGATTTAAAAACACATCACACTGCATACATCAGCACGGTTTGCACGGATCCCCGGATCCGGTTCTAGTTGAATCACATCTGTTGAACCACACGGTTCATAGCTACATCTTTTATTACACACACATCACAGTAGTAGTGGCTGAGCTTTCGGAGAGAAAGACCGAGAACTGAAAAATTAACTTGTGATGCCCTTTTATACCTGCCAGTTAGTGCGAGACTACGATAGATATTTGCATAGGGAAAAAAAGAGTTCTTATTTTATGCAAATTAGAAACAGCGCCATCTATCGGCGAGAAATGTAAACTTTTTATTACGGCGTTAAAGATATGACGATGTTTACACCGCCATTTTCAAATGCTAACGAAGTTACGTTTTCACTTAGAAAACTTTTAAAGGAGTTTATAAAAGTTTCGTTTTTCACTTTAGCAAATTTAGAGATAAAATGTCATGGAAATAAAAGGTAAGTAAAGAAATAGCGTTTTTTCCTAACAAAAACAGTGGACTAAACCTTTATTTAAATGACTTTCAACAAAGGGGGGTAATTGTTGGAAAGGCAAAAATACACGATATAGCAATGCTCCTTAAAAATGTGTGTCAATATATTTTAATTTGAAACAGTGCACTAAACATTTATTAAAAATGACTTTCAACAAAGAGGTGTAATTGTTGAAAAAAAGGCAAAAATACAGGATATAACAATGCTCTTTAAAAATGTGCAATAATATGCTTTGAAACAGTGTACTAAACATTTATTTAAAATGATTTTCAACAAAGGGAAGTAATTGTTGGTAATAATGCAGAAATACTCAGTATAACTGAGCCTTTTAAAAATGTGTGTCAATAATATAGTTTGAAACAGAGGACTAAACCTTTATTCAAAATAACTTTGAACAAAGGGACGTAATTGGTGGAAATAATGCAAAAATACAGGATATAACAATGCTCTTTAAAAATGTGTGTCAATAACATACGTTAAAACAGTGGACTAAACATTTATTAAAAATGACTTTCAACAAAGGGACGTTAATTGTTGGAAATAATGCAGAAGTACACTGTATAACAATGCTCTTTAAGAAAGTTTGTCAATAATATACTTTGAAACAGTGGACTAAAAGTTTATTTAAAATGACTTTCAACAAAGAGGTGTAATTGTTGAAAAAAAGGCAAAAATACAGGATATAACAATGCTCTTTAAAAATGAATGTCAATAATATACTTTCAAAGAGTGGACTAAACCTTTATTTAAAATGACTTTCAACAAAGGGAAGTAATTGTTGGAAATAAGGCAAAAATACTCGGTATAACAATGCTCTTTAAAAATGTGTATCAATAATATACTTTGAAACAGTGGACTGAACCTTTATTTAAAATGATTTTCAACAAAGGGACGTAATTGTTTGTAATAATGCAAAAATACAGGATATAACAATGGTCTTTAAGAATGTGTTTCAATAATATACGTTAAAACAGTGGACTAAACCTTTATTTAAAATGACTTTTAACAAAGGGACGTAATTGTTAGAAATGATGCAAAATACAAGGTTTAACAATGTTCTTTAAAATGTATGTTAATAATATACTTTGAAACAGTGGATTGAATCTTTATTTAAAATGACTTTCAAGAAAGGGGCGTTCATTGTTGGAAATAATGCAGAAATACACCGTATAACAATGCTGATTATAATGCGTGTCAATAATGGACATAGAATCAAAGGGTTATATTAAAAATGCCTTTGAACAAAGGGACATTATCGTTAGCCTTAAAGCAAAAATATACGGTATAACTGCTTTTTAAAAAATTCGTCAATAATATATTTATTTCTAAACAATGGGCTAAATTTTTAAAGAATAAAATTAAACAAGTGGAAGTAATTGTTTCAAACATATGTAAAAGTATGTGTTAAAGTGCTTATATACTGGATTAACTCATGGAAAACCTTTCAGGTATTAGCATAAATAGTTCTATAAAGACACTCAAAACAATTCTAATTCATTAGGGTCTCTGTAACCACCGAACTGAATCTGAATTTCTTTTTCATTGATAGAGAGCTATGCTACTCCTCTTTCATACATATTGTTACGAATTTTCGGGGCAATCCGCTGTTCTGGGGCTTAAAATAGTTCAAAATTAGTATTTTACGCGTCCAATAGTTAAATTTTGCTTTTTGTTGCATCAAAATCGGTCTACTAGAACCGGAGATACGGAGGTTTCGGTTTCCCCATTGTTTTTCTATGGATTTCTAGAAATCTCCAGAAATATGGGTCCTAGGGCTTCGATCTCTTCACTTTTGGGGACTTATTTTTGGCGCCAAATTTGGCGACATTTCGCCAAAAGTCGCCAAGCTTGGCGACATTTAAGTTATTTGGCGCGATTTTCCCGATGGGGCCTGAAAGTTGGTTTTTCCTCATTAAAAACGCATAATAACCTATTTCTCTTCTATAACGTAATCAACATTCCCGCTTTATGTGGAATCCTTGAGAAATAGACTTTTCTCGAAGATTCTTGTACTGCGTCGTGTATAAATATAAGCGTGTTTCTGAAGCCCCAGTTCAGTGTTGATCAAGCTTTGAGAGAGTGAGTACGCTTGCTTTGCTCTGTGATAGAAGCGGTGTTTCGCGCTGTTTATGGAGCATTGAATATAAGTGCTGTGTGTAAATTCTTGATTGCTGAGTCTCGAGGGACTGTCAGTGTTATCTCTCGTATATTTTCACTGAATTTTTGCCAGTGAAAGTGTTTTATTTTGTGTGAGAAATACAGCATTTGTGAGAGCTTCTGATCTAAGTGGACTGTTAAAAACACATTACTGTTTAATTATGCTTGTGAATTTTGTACAGCTGATTGTTCAACAAATTCTAGAAGCAATAAATTTGTGTTCCATCCTGACCAGTGGACTTTTTACTAAAACTTTCTACACCAACTGGACTTTAGAACGACGTACCCCGGAAACAAGCAGAGTACTTCTGCAACATATATAACAATTTTACAGGTGCTCTCATAAGAAATACATAAAATTGGCATAATTGTAACCATTGACCAGATTCTAAAAAGATTTCTCAGGTAGAAAGCTGCACTATTCCTGAGTATCATAAGCTAAAGTTCATGCATATAGCATAAATATTTCTTTTACAGGAATTGTAAAAATAATTTAAATGCAATACCCTCTATCTGTATTTCTTTAACCTCTGAACCGATTCTAAAACTTTTTTCACTGATAGAAAGCTACATTAGTCCGGAGTATTATGGCTACCTTTCATGGATATATCACAAATAGGTCTTTTACAGTGATACTCATTCGATTTACATTACGATCTCTGGAACTAATGAACCGCTAAATTTAATTTTAAGAATTTTTTCGATGCATCTCATCGTAAGCTAGCATGTAGGATCATATAAATGCGTCTGCAACCCATTTTGACCAACGGTGAGTCTACTTTGATGAGTTTTTCTATGCCATCTGTACGCACGTATGCATGTAACTTGCATATCCCAAAAACTATTGGTCGTAGAATGATGAAATTTTGTATTTAGGATTGTTATAATATCTAGTTGTACAGTACACCTCCCATTTCGGTCCCATTCAAATGGATAGTTTATGTACAGGGCCGCCCAAAAGATTTTAAACACATTACGCTCTATGGGCAGATATTAATTAAAGCGCATTTTAGAGGTATTAGGCTACTTCAAACGACTCAGAAGTGATATATGCTGTTAAGGGTTACAAAATGAATTTCTCCATCGAAAAAAGTGTCTTTATCATTTATAGTTCTGCTACAGGAACACTCAAAAGATTTCCAATACATTACGGCCAATAGCAATTTTAAGGACTTTTTGATCCATTTCAAGCCACGATACCGTCCAACCATATAGTTAGGTAATGGTCCGACCGCGGTTACGTGCCTCCCTCAAGAAATACAGCAAAACTCGCCAAGCTTGGCGACTTTCTGTGTACATGTGTATGTATTTAACTCTCAAAAACTACTAGTCGTAGAATGTTGAAATTTCATATATAAGATTGTTGTAACATCTAGTTTTGCATCTCGTTTTTGGTTCCAATCTTCTGGAGAGTTTATTTACAGGACCACCCAAAAGAATTTCAGTACATTAATGTCTATGGACATCTTCAATATATTACATCTGTAGACAGTCATTGTTCGGTCCATGCCTAAAATGTCGCATGTCGTCGACCATGGCGAGTTTTTCAGAAATATCGCCAAATTGGCATTAGTCAGTCATTTGGTCCATACCCAAAATATCGCCATTTGTCATTGTCCTTGGCGAGTTTTGGCGAAACATCGCCAAATTTGGCTATAGTCAGTCATTGTTTGGTCCATGCCTAAAATCTCGCCTGCCATTTGTCGGCGAGTTTTTCCGAAATATCGCCAAATTTGGGGACAAAAATTATTACGTATTTTGTATAACTCGAAAACTTTTACCCGTAGAATCTTGAAATTTTGTATTTAGAACTATTGTAACATCTAACTGTGCATCTCTTTTTTGATTGCAATCCACTGGGTAATTTATTTACAGAGTCTGCCAAATGACTTAAAATACATTAAGGCCCATGGATACATTCAATTAATTGAAAGTCTGTGGTCAATGACTACCTTGGCTATCCCCAAAATCTCGGAAACTATCTCAAGCTTGTCGTTTTTTGGTGAAATATCGGCAAATGAAATGCCAGAAGGAAATCTTTCAAATTGAACCCAGCTTGCCGATATCGGAAATATTTGGGTAGAATGCGCTAAACCTTACTATTACTGCAATATTTTATGTCTTTCAAACAAAATAAGTTTAGATGAAGTGGGCCGAAGAAATTTCTGATTTAATAGATGTACAGCTGCGGAAAAAAAGGCCCACTTGTACTTTTTTCGGCCGTCGTTCGTCGTACAGCAAAGTTACAGATACCAATCGTTTACGATTGACGTACACTTTAATTGCTATGCATAAAAATTGCATAAGGGGCCATCTACATATTAAAATTCGCACCAACTTTATTTTTTCTCAATAGCAACCCCTAGATTTCACTTCATATTTCAAAAATTTAGCTCATTTTAACCCCGGACACCCATTTTCAATAAATTTGGACAGAAAATGAGTGAGTTATGAGCACCCAAAATCCCCCTTCCCCTATGTTAAAATATTTTTTCATACTTCAATTCATATCTCATATAATATTGGTAGTAAGAAGCTGATTTTTATTCGTACTATTAGAACTAAACGACCCAAACATAATTTAATGTTATTGGACTTTTTTTTTTCGCAGCTGTACAAGGAAGTCATGTGCTGTCTACATGAGATTTTTTTCTCTGACGGAAAGTTACACTATTCCTGAGTAACATAAACTAAAATTGAGGGCATATATCAAATAATTCCTTTACAAGGACACTCATATGAATTACACTGCGATCTGTGTGTATGTCTAACTACTGAATCGATTCTAAAATTTTTTTCACACAATACTATTCCTGATAGAAAGCTACACTATTCCTGAGTATTATAGGCTGTCTTCCATGCATATAACACAAATAGTTCTTTTACGGGGACACTCAAAATCATTCTAATACATTACGCTAGACGCGCATCTCAGTAAATACTGAACCGATTCTAAAAATATTCTCATCAGCAGACAGAAGCAAACTGAAACTCAACTAGGAGAATGTGCTGTCCTTTTATAGGTGTCGCAGAAGCTAGGAGAAATTTCTCGAAGGATCCCCATAAAGAGCCAATTTTGAGTATGTCATAGAAATGCAGTTGAATCGCTAGGCTATTACGTAATATTAATGCAAGAAAACAAACTTTATACACTTTTAAACAAACTTTTACCCATTGGAAAAATCCCGCTAAATGTCCGAAATGTGGCCAAGCTTGGCGACTTTTTGGAAAATATTGCCAAATTTGGCACCAAAAATAAGTCCCGAAGCGTGAGGTCAGCTAAGCCCTAGCACCAGTATTTCTCGAGATTTACAAAACCCTATGTTAACCAATGGGGAACCCTAAAATTTCCTTTCTTCCGTTCTAGTTAACGAATTTTGATGCAACAAAATGCAAAATTTAATTATTTGACACGTAAAATACAAATTTTAAACTACTTTAAACCCCAGAACAGCTACAAAAATTCGAAACAATATATCACAACTAATTATTCTACAGGGATACTCATACGAATTACATTAGGATCTCTGGAATAACGAACCGATTATAAAAATTCCAGTGATGGAAAACTGCACTATTCCTGAGTATTACAGGCTACCTTTCATGCATATATTACAAATTTACACGGATACTCATAAAAATTACATTCTGCTCTAAGGGCATCTATGTAACCACTGAATCGATTTTTAAAAAAATTTCAGTGATAGAAAGCTACATTATTTCTGAGTAACATAGCTAAAATTCATGCATGTATCACAAATAATTGTTTTACAGAGACACTCATATGATTTACACATATGATCTATCTGTATGTCTGTAACTACGGAATCAATTCTAAAAAATGTTTCACACTACATTATTCCTGATAGGAAGCGACTCTATTCCTGAGTATTATAGGCTATCTTTCATGTATATAGTACAAATAGTTCTTTTACAGGGACACTTAAAATTATTCTAATGCATTACGCTCTACGGGCGTCCCAGTAACTACTGAAATAATTCTAAAACTTTTTCAATAATAGAAAACTGCATTATTCCTGCGTAATATATGCTACCTTTTATAGATATATCGCAGTTTTTTTACAGGGTCACTCATAAGAATAACATTACGTTCCATGGGCACCTCTGAAATTACTGATCTGTTTCTACAACTTTTTCCACTAATGGAAATCTACACTATTCCTGAGTAGTACAGGCTACTTTTAACGCATATTGCATAAATAGCTGTTTTACAGGGAGACTCATAGAATTACATTACGTTCTAAGGGTATCTCTGTAACTATTGAACAGATACGAAAACTTTCTTCACTGATAGAAGGCTGCTCTATTCCTGAATATTATAGGCTAACTTTCATCCATATAACATAAATATATCTCTTTCCAGGGACACTTAAAATAATTCTAATACATCATGCTCTATCGGTATCTCTGTAACTACTAGACGGGTTCTTAAACTTTTTCACTGATTGAAAGCTACACTATTTCAGAGTATTATAGGCTACCTTTTATGCATACATCATAAATAGTTTTTTTACAGGGACACTCATAAGAATTACATTAAGCTCCATTTGTATCTCTGTAAGGACAGAACCGATTCTAAAACATTTTCACTGACAAAAAGGTACACTATTCTTGAGTAATATAGGCTACCTTTCTAGCACATATCACAATTTTACAGGGACACTCATAAGAATTACATTATTCTTGATTGCCATCTCTGTAACCACTGAACCGAGTCTAAAAATTTTGTCACTATTAGAAACCTACCCTGTCTTGAGTAACATAAGCTAAAATTTATGCACAAATAGTTCTTTTACTGGAACACTCAAAATAATTCTAAATTCTAATACATTACGCTCTATGGACATCTCTGTAACTACTGAGTTGTTTCTGATATATATATATATATATATATGTATAGGGGAGAATTGTCCAAAATGGGGACGCTAACATATTTTGGTCTGCCAAAAAAAAGTATTTTAAAGAAAAATAAATTCAAACTATTTCCTATTTAGAATAGGTCCTAGGCTATTAGAACACGAGGTTTTTAGTTCTAAAAAATAATTAGGATGAGTTAGAAAAATATTTTTCTGAAAAATGAGCTAAGTCCCCATTTTGGACAACTGGTTGGGTAAAATGGGGTATTTATATAAAACAGTGACTATTCAAGGTTTAATTCGAAAATTTATCAAGAACACTTATTTGGTGAAAGAAAAGGATGTTAAAATGGCAAAATAGGAATACAAGATAAGTGTTCATTATTGTTTCATGCATTCATTAGCTTCCTACAGCCAAGTAATTAATTACAAAAGTCACATATGAAAATTACATCGCCTTTTTCTGCACTTGAACAGGCTTCATGTGCCCAGCCTCGACATCTGTTACATTGAATCCACTCCTCTTTGTCTTTTGAATTTTCATACAGGTCATTACAAAAGATGCACGCATCATCACTCTCCTGCTCCTCATCAGATGATGTCACTGGTTCTGGTGCCGTTTTAGAAATCCATAAAGCCAATCTTTTCCCGCCATTCTCTTTTCGTTGTTAAAGACATGGGGGAATATTGTTTTTTTCAGCTAACTCAAATGCTAGCGCTCTTAAATCTGAGAGCGTAATGCCAAATAACCTCTCTTCTAAATGTATCAGATGTTGTACTAATTCCTTTTCTTGGGTTTCCGAAAAAACTGTTTTATATCTTCCTAGCCTTTTTCCAGCAGCTGCTTCAGAAGACAGCTTCTTCTGTCGAGCCTCTTTCACTTTCCTCTCTAGAGTTGTTTGAGGAACACTATAGGCTTTAGATGCTCTCCTGTTGCCCATATTCCCTTCCAACACTTCTTGGAGTGCTCGAGCCATGCTCTCCTGAGACCAGCTTTGTCGATCAGTTTTTCTTTGATAGCGCCCCATTATCACACATCTGAATAAAAGATAATGCGTAAAATAAAATAACTGAATATAAAATATCTTTATATATAACAAAAAAAATTAGTTAAAATCATTTTTTAAATACAGTGGACTCCACTTAATGTGATCGCGGTTAATGTTATCAATCGCTTATTGTTATCCAAATCACTTGGTCCCGATTTTCTCTATTCATTTGTATGTTAAAATTATCGCTTTATGTGATCATTACATCGGTTAATGTTATCAGTTTTCGAACCTCATTTTAACTGGCAAAGGAATATTCACAATGTATTCAGAAGGAACCCATTCTTTTCTTTCCCTTTGCTGTTGTTTGAATTTCCCAGAATTCTCCCTCTTCCACCTATGCTTCCACCTAGGGAAATGGGAGATAGATGAACAAAGGAGTGAGGAATTACACTTTCCTGGAATTCCGCCCTCCCCCCCTCCACGCACATCCTGCTGGTGGTCAGTGGTTGTCAGATAACCGTTTTCTGGCCCGTTTTCACTCGCTGGGCATTGTAATCGAAAAATTTATGGCTTTTCTTATGACCAGTCGGAATGAGCCGACAAACGGTAACCCATAAAACCACACCCCTCACATGATAGATAGACGGAACGGGAGCTTTTTTCCTGAGAACGTTTCCTTCAATACATTGTTTACCCCTGGAGTTCCCCTCAATCTTCAGCGCATGTGAACTGGACATTATCGGAACTCAGAAGGAGCGTATTCACATTTTATGCCTTGCTCCCTTACATGCAGCTTGTCGATATGGAAGCCAGAAAGCGAAATGATTTAACGTTAAAACAAAAGATCGAAATTTTAAATCGTTATGACAGGTTACCAAAAATGAGTCAGCGCAATTAAACATTTCTCACCCTTTATTGTGTAAAATTTTGAAAAATCGTGATGAACTTACTAGAAGAGATAAACAAAATGAAAATACGGAGTGCAAACTTAATAGAGCTGGTAAAGATGAGCAAGTTGAAAAGGCTCTAAGAATTTGGTTTGAAAATGTTCGAGAACGTGATGCTCCTGTCTACGGACCCCTTATGCAACAAAAAGCAGAAAGTTTAGCTGCTCAAATGGGAAAAAAAGATTTTGTTGCAACAAATGGTTGGTTTCAGCGATGGAAGACACGCGAAAATATTGTTTACAAGAGAATTCACGGCGAACAAAAAGATGCCTATAAGCCAGCAGCGGAAAATTGGCTACGAGACGAGTGGCCAAAACTAATTGCCTCATATTCACCAGAAAATGTGTACAGTGCCGACGAAACAGCTTTGTATTTTAGAGCACTACCAGAACATACATACTTATTTAAGAATGAAAGCTTAAAAGGACATAAAGTCTCAAAAGAACGTATCACTGTTTTATGTTGCATCAGTATGTCTGGAGAAAAACAGACTTTTAGTCATCGGGAAAAGTAAGAATCCTCGTTGTTTTAAAGGTGTTAAAAACCTTCCTGTCGTCTACTATGCCAACAAGAATTCCTGGATGACAACAGTCATTTTCAATGACTGGATACGTAAGTGGGACGATAAGCTAAAAAAAGATATTCTTCTCCTTGTGGACAATTGCACTGCACACGTTTTAAATGTCACTCTGAAGCATATTAATGTTGTTTTTTTACCCGCAAACACTACTTCCCTTTTGAAGCCTTGTGATCAAGGAATTATTCGTGCTTTGAAAGCATATTATCGCCACGAAATGCGGGCACGATTACTGAATGAAATAGAGTGCACACAAAATCTTAACGCTAATGATTAGGCCAAGAAAACTAACGTTCTTGATGCGGTGCACCTGTTAACAGCTTCCTGGAATCGAGTTTCTGCTCAAACGATCAGAAACTGCTTCGCCTACGCAGGATCTTGCGAAAAAAATGACCAGAAATCTGAAGTAAAGATTGAAATTCCTTCGGATATGACCCCTGAAGAGTTCGAGGCATGGGTGGAAGTAGATCAAAGCATCCCAGTAGCTTCCACATTAACAGAATCTGAAGTCTGTCAGATTGCCATAGAAAAACAGGAATGATGGAACTGATGAGTCCGATGAAGAATCTGTTGATATTGAGCCACCTCCTACAAGTGCTGAAATGAGACATGCATTAAAAGTGTTGAAACGTGGAGTTCAACACCGCTCCGATGACTTTAAAATTCATTATGAATACGAACAATTTATTAATAAATTTCTAAGAAAAAATTGTAGACAAACAACCATTGATAAAATTTTAATTATCTATACAATTCTTGTGTTTTAAAGGATAATATACAGTACATAAATATAAGGTGAGTTTTTCCATTTTATTTTGAAATTTAGTACGTGTAAATTAGAGTGGGGGGGGTAAATTTATCTAATTTAGCATATCGTTTATTGTTATCAATCGGTTATTGTTATCAAAATCACGGTGTCCCAAACTGATCACATTAAGCGGAGTCCACTGTATTCCTTTCACATTTTATATTCTATATATTTTATTTTTAAAATTTAATTTGTAAGATATTTTTACTTAAATACCTATATGTGCGACATAAAAATCTCTTTACTCAACTAAAATACTTAAGGAAATATCACTCATATATCACATATTTGTCATAGAAATGAAGCATAACTGAAATATTTCAATAATATTCCATGGCGTCCAAAACGGGGACGACTCCGTTTTGAACTACCATCGATGTCCCCATTTGAGCCGACTGTGACATATTTTTTTAAAAATGGCGTCTCTTTGAACAGGTCTTAGATAACTTATCGAGAAATATATCAAAATGTAACTTAAATCTAGAAGAATCAATGTTGTACTTACCAAAATTGAATATTCCGAGTTGACTTGATAAGGTCCAATACAGTAAGAGGTGCAAATCGGACAAAAAAAGTGAAAAAAATTTGAAAACTTCCTACAAAAGAACAAAGCGTCAAACATGTCCACAACTCGATTCAATATGGCGCATAGACGATAAGGAATGATATACATGTATTGTACCGATAGATGGTGGTACGAATCAATGTGAAACTGAATGTCCCCATTTCAGCCGCCGTCCCCGTTTTAGACAACTCCCCCCTATATATATACACACATATATGAGTGTGTTATATATGTCTACGTGTGTATATATGAAAGCCCCCTTTGGAAAATTTGGAGCCCCCTCTATAAAAACAGAACAGCCACGTCCCTGTCATGAGTGCAAATTTTAGACAATTGCAACATGACACAAAAACTACGTCAATGTGACTGGGGATCAAAAAAGAAACAACTTTATGGTAGGCAGACAAAGCTTTTCTCTTTCGAAAAATGCCTGATTTCTACATCAAATAATTCGTTTAGTATATACCACATTGAGGTTTATTTTATGTTTATTTTTTTTTAATTGTGATAATTTATTATGGTTTGTTATTGAAGGGGAGAGGGGATTATATGCATCTTATGATTGATTTAATGATCACTAAAATTAAAATTACATGCAAATAGTGACAAAACTAGTATTTATAAGTAATAGGTTTAAAAACATATTTTTTACGGTAAATTTAAACTTTAATATTGTTACGAATTTTCGGGGCAACCCGCTGCTCTGGGGCTTAGAATGGTTTAAAATTCGTATTCTACGCTTCAAATAGATAAATTTTGCTTTTTGTTGCATCAAAATTGGCCAATTAGAACCGGAGATACGGAGGTTTCGCTTTCCCATATGTTTTTCTATGGGCTTCTAGAAATCTCGAGAAATATTAGTCCTAGAGCTTAGATCTCTTCACTTTTGAGGACTTATTTTTGGCGCCAAATTTGGCGATATTTCGCCAAAAGTGGCCAAGCTTGGCGACTTTTTGGTCATTTGGCGCGATTTTCCCAATGGGGCCTGGAAGTTGTTTTTCCTGCATTAAAAACGCTTAATAACCTAACATTTCTCTTCTATGACGTAATCAAAATTCACGCTTTATGTAGAACCCTGGCGAAATTGACTTTTCTGGAAACCTCTTGTACCTCCTGCGTCGGCTATTTATAGAAGCGGGCATCGCCCCGAAGCGAGTCAGTTGCGAGTTGAACATTCAATGTGTGAAGAGCTCTGAGTACGCTTGTTTTGTGTGAACTGATAGTGCTATAGAAGCTGTGTTTTAGCTTGCTTTGTGAAGCTGTTTTTAAAGTGCTGTGTGTAAATTCTTCATTGCTGTGTCTTAAGGGATAGTGTACTATATCCCTTGAATATTTCCACGGAATTTTTGCCTGTAAAAGTGACTTATTTTGTGTAAGAAATACAGCATTTGTAAGAGCTTCTGATCCAAGCGGATTGTTAAAAGCACGTTACTGCTAGATTGTGCTTGTGAATTATGTACAGCTGATTGTTCTACGAAGTTCTAGAAGCAATAAAGTTTGTGTTCCATCCTGACAAGTGCCTTTTTACTTGAACTTTTTACACCAACTGGACTTTAGAACGACGAACCCCAGGAGTAGCAGAGTAATTCCGCAACAATATTTATTTATTTACGTAAAATAAACTTTATTATTCTTTCTATAAACAATATTTTCATGCTTTTTTTTAATCGACAAATTGTAATTTGGTGACTCTTTTGTTGCCAATAATTTGCCAAGGTAGCACCGATACTGTACTATGGAATACTGTAGAAGTACTGTAAAATCTCGTTACAACGTACTTTTATGAATATTTCAGATTGATGAACAAAATATTTCTATTACAAAATCATTAATACTAACTTTTTTTATAATAAAATTTCCCTTTAACGAATTTTTCGGAATTACAAATTCGATTTTCGGTCTCTTGAGATTCGTTCTAATTCAGATTTTACTGTCTGTCAGGCGCGCAGCCAGGAAAAATTTTCGGGGGGGGATATGCACCTGGAAAATTTTTCGGGGGGGATATGAACTTATATGTGTGTAAATAGACGGAATTTCATCACTAATCCAAAAATTTCGGGGGGGGGATATATCCCGATATCCCCCCCCCCTGGCTACGCCCCTGCTGTGTGTATATATTTAGTATAGTTGAATTTCTCTCCTTTTTTTCAAATTGTCAAATACACTGCTCCTTGTTGTTATTCCAATTTTATTCCAATTTATTTCAATTTTATTCCAATTTAATTCCAATTATTTTATTCCAACAGTTATATTTATAGGCTATACTTAATCAAGTATTTTATTCAACATGTATCATATAGCATTTTTTTACTTAATATAAATATGT
Organism: Cheiracanthium punctorium; assembly: GCA_038373885.1. Taxonomy (NCBI): domain Eukaryota; kingdom Metazoa; phylum Arthropoda; class Arachnida; order Araneae; family Cheiracanthiidae; genus Cheiracanthium; species Cheiracanthium punctorium. Next base: position 468,780 of record JAWZYV010010725.1, read on the forward strand.
GTGTGAATATCCTTACCCACCAATACAAGCTTTTTTTAAACAATAGTGTTAATTCAAAAATAAATACCCAGGTAAATACGCATTTTGGGTATATACCCGGTTATTTACCGTTGAAAATAAATACCCGGGTGTTTTACATCACTGATCTTGTCACAGCCGGCTTGCGATCTGGCACACTGGCAACAGGTTTACTGTCAGGATCATTGGGAGACGGTGCATTTGGATCCTGAGGTTCACGGTTGATATTAGGTGGTGGAGAGTTTCTATCAAGAATTATATCAGGTGGCGGTATTTTCATTTTCCTTTCAATCTGGAACTTTTCTGCACTTGGTCTGATGTGGTAAGTATTCATTTTATATTCTCCTTTAGGAGTCAACACTTTGTATGATCTAGGAGCTTCTTGAGAAATGATTTTGGCTCGAATCCAGTTTCGTGGCACTTCCTTCAGCATAACAGACTGATTAGGGTGTAATTGAGTGCTTGGAAATGGCTTTGCATGTCTGTCATGGTAATATTTCTGTTTTAGTCTAGCTTCTTGAAGACGTTTTCATGTATCATGCAGGACTTCATGTCTTTGCAATTCCTCCGAAACAGGGATTGTGGTTCGCAATCTTCTACTGTAAAGGCGTTGGGCAGGAGATCCCAATTCGTCTCGTGGTGTATTTATATAGTTCATTAAGGCTAACTGAATATCTTGGCCTGACAATTTACATTTCCTAAGCAAATTTTTCGCTGTCTGTACTGCTCTTTCAGGAAAACCATTGCCTTTGAGTTATAACGGACTTGAAGTTTGGTGCGTGAACATCCATTCATTTGAAAAGTCTTTGAACTGATAGAATGAGTAATTTGTACCATTGTCAGTTTCTAAAATTCTTGGAAATCCATGTACACTAAACCAATCTTTGAGGATTTCAATAGTGAATTTACTAGGGAGTTCTCTTAGAGGTTTGGAATCAATAAAACCTGAATAACTGCCCACGATGTGGTTGTGGTTGTGGCTGTGTGTGATTGTGGCAACGCTACACTAGGGCGATCTGCCAAGGGGAGGAGGTGCCTTAGTAGGAGGACTTTCTAAGGGGTCTAACGCGTATTCACGTTACATCTGGAGGAAACCTACCAAAACTCCAGACCGTTAGATCGACAGCCGCGCGATGGGGACCCGAAACCGGGACCTTCACACATCGGCCATCTACCATTTTCAGTGACATAACCCAGGGTTCCCATTAGAAAAAAATTGGGCGAGATTTCTCACCCATCCAAAAATGTTGAGTGAGATTTCTGAAAGTTAAGTGAGAACATAAATATTGTTTAACATTATTTTATTTATTTACTAGCTGCGTGCCCGTTCTCCGCACGGTAGGGAACGAAACTTTTTCTTAATGTATAGTTCGAATTGATTTCAGTGATTTGGAATCTATAAACAAAATGATTTGACTCTTGGCGTAAAGTTACTCATTAGTTATTTGCAAAGTTAATATAAGTACTGACCTGAGACCATTGTTAATATTATGACCTAAAAAACTATGTAGGTGTCATTCGCGATTAGAAAAGGAAAGCGATTACTTATATTATCTTTTACTGATACCAATACAATATATTTTCGTTTTGCAACCTTTAATGCTTAATTTAAAGAAACAGTTTAGATATTTGCCACGAATGTAGTCTTTTACTCTATGGTGATTCTTTGCAATTTACGCATTAGCATAAACGATAATCATTTCACTGTATGGTTGCCACTAAATCAGCTCTCCATAAATTTTTACGCATAATTCTTGTCAGATTGGCGTATTTAGCACCAGGGCTCTATTATCGCACGGGCAAATCGGGACTTTGCCCGGGACCACCGGCTGTTGTTCTTTTTTTTCTAACAACATTTTATGAAAAATAAAACAAATTTCATAGATTTGTGATCCCCAAATTCATCAATGCCCGGGTCCCCTTTTGGTCATAATCAGGTCCTGTTTAACACCGCAATATATTTCCTGCGATTCGAAAACGTGCCCCGTTTAAAATCTCAGTTGAAAATAATGCTGGATAATTCACTGGTGAAAAAACAGCATTCAATTTGTGAGTCCGTTATTCTGATTGAATTTCGAAAGGGGTTTTAAACTCGTAACATCAAAATGACACACATTTCACTTGCGAAAACTTTGTTATTTTAAAGTAATTTTATTTATTTTTTTCAACTGGCAATTTTAATCCTTGCTACTGTCTCCAAGGCAACCAAATCGCAAGATATCATACCGAAATTTTTAAGCAGCTGCTATTGAAATGAAAATCCTTCTTTACATAAAAATTCGTAAAAAATCTCCTAATTTATATTTTCCTCTGGTTTCTCTTTTAAAAGAGGGCGAAGTGTATGCTCCGTCATTTGACAAAATATAAAAAAGTTATGACGGATAGAATTCAAGATGCAGCAGTTTAAAAAATATTTTACGAATGTCAGCGTCAAATTTAATTTATTTGGAAAATTCCCCAAAATCTGCAAATTATGTTGCACAGTCCGAACAAACAGTTTTTAAAAGAAAATTTTCTCCTCTATCCGATGATGTAAATATCGTTTTCTTGCGAGTGTAATTACCGGCGTTATTACATATTAAGCGAGAAAAATCGCTAAACATTGGACAAAACATAAAACAAAACATTTTCCAATTCGAATTTCGAAAAAACCGCTTCGAGGCGTGTTACGATGTGTCCTAGTGAAGCCGTATGCAAAATTCGGTAGGTCTGCGACCAACCGTCTCGGCGCATGCTCACGAATGTGCTGAAATCGGACATTTGAGTAGCTTTTTACCCTGAAAATTGCGAAAAATCGTTAAAAATTGGGGAACGGGTGGATTTCCAGAATTTTAAAGTAGCCTACGGCCTATTCTATGTCGTTTTACGTGCATGTGCAAAATTTCAAGCCGATCGGTCTGACCGTGTGGGAGGAGTTCCCGGACGAACAAACAAACAAACAAACAGACAAACTTTCACATTTATATAATGGATAGTACAATTTCAATAACACCGATTTTTCCCTTCATTAAAAAATTTTACAGCTTGATCATATGGAAAACTTTCTAAATTGATATTTCCATCAGCTATTCTAATAAGATTGCTTAAATTTGTACTTGAAAGTGTGCTGAAATTTGCACTTGAATTGTTAATGGATATTCAAAGTTAATGAATATTCAAAGAATCACATCCAGTTTAACTAAGCAAAAGAATTATTAACTATAATATTTTATCTAGTATAATAAAATTATATAAAATAGCTTAATATTTATATAATATATTTATATAAATATTAAATTATATTATACTACAAAGTTGGTAAGATACAAATATGTGTGACAAAGTTAAAACAGATATAGTTAAGTTCAAATTCTTACTACAGTATAAGCTAGATTATCTGGCATTTAACCGGAAAATTCAGCTTCCTTTTTTTTGGGGGGGGGAGGGTCTTCTTAAAAGATTGAATTAACTCTTACTGTGAATGACAACTAAACTTAGAACGGAAGGGGGGTCCAAATTTCAAACCAGAGGTTATCAAAAATACCATGAATTGTGGTGGTATATAAAAAAACAGATGAAATGCTCCCAAAAGTCATATACGATGGACACATATACAAAAACAAAACATTTTACAGCTGGCAAGCAGGAGGAGAAAAATCAACACGTCAGCTCAGCGCCGATAGCATTAATTAATATTTCCCTCTCTGCATTCCGATGTTTTAATCGTGTTATCTCTGAACAGAAACTCAAGAGAGGAAGGGGGGGGACGCTTCATTGCGGCCGAGGCACGCTCGTTATCCGACACAAAACAAGTAAAAATAAATTTGAGTAAAAACAAATTTTTGTATTTGTAAACTGGCGTTTTTAAACTTTCAAACAGCGTGCGAGAATCTCGCGCAGGTGGCGAATATTTTGCAGTGCGAGAATACCTCGCGCTGTAATATTTTTTGCGAGAATTTATGCGAGATTCTCGCGGTCTCGCACTCTAGCGGGAACCCTGACATAACCACTGTGCCATGGTGAGGCTGTCCGCGATGAGCAGATAGTTAACACCCTGACATGTAAATACATCAGAGGCGAGTATTTCCCATGGAAGCCTAGGGATTTCTTTTGTAATCAGCGGCTCTGTTAGCGGAGCTTTCTGAGTTTTCTGGCAAACTACACACTTTTCTATCATTTCAACAATTTCTTTGGACATTCCTAGGAGAAACATGGTTTCCCTAGCTCTTCTTAGACAACCTGAAATCATGGGCATAACTTGGGCTTCGAAACTGTGGGGGGGGGGGGGTCATTTTAAATGAAAGTCCATATATGCGTGCCCGTACACACACACATATATATATAAACTATACATTCGGTCTTCGAGCCTCGTCAGGGGAGACCCCCCCCCACCCTGAACGCCCTAATTTTTTAGTTTCATTATTGCCATATTAAAACGATATTAACTGACTATGTCATTTTATCTCTCACCCCTTTTCTTTTTCTTTTATTCTCCCTTTACATTTATTTCATCGACTGGCAGTAGGAGGGTTTCCTGATCTTTCCTTGCGATTGCAAACGTGGGTCGATGATAACTGAAGTAATTTATATAATTTTTAGTATCTATCTTAACACACTAAAAATTTTGCTTTACATTATTTGCTATTGTTAAGAGAGCTTTAGGCGAGTAGGGTTGCTGTATTTCTCCTGTTAACCCTATTGGCAAGTCATACAGAGTGGATAAGAATCCCAGGCTGTTAGACTTATGTTTAAAATTATTCTTTTTTCCACTTTCACATTCGCTAGCCCAGTGCCCCATGCGTTTATACCTTTTACAAGTTATTCTTGATGCATCCTTAATTTTATGAGTCGGCTGGCCCGAGTATTTTCTATCATTTTTATTTTTAGACGCAGGTTCTCTAGGAGCAGCCACGGAAGCACCTGAGTCTTCCTCTTGTCTATCATCGTTACGCCTGGCATTTGATTCTGAGTTTTTCTGGCTTTGGAAGCTCATCTCTTGATTCCATAGCACATCGTAAACTGTCGAAAGTAGAAGGGAAGCTATATAACAGCATTATAGTCAGCAAGTCGTCGTCTATTTTAATATCCATTTCTGAAAGTCTTCCACTATGTCGAAGAATTTTCTCAAATGGTCGTGAATTCCATTAGACGAGTCGGATATCTTATATTGAATTAAAAATTTCATTAATGCAGCTTTACGAGCAGGTCCTTTAGACTGATAGATTCCTCCCAGTTTTTTCCAGACATCTGATGAAGTGTCACAGTTTTTTATTTGTTTGAGTTCAGATGGTGATATACGTAGAATTATATCTGATTTTGCTTTTTCGTCCATTTGGACTCACGTATCGAACTCTTTTGCGATTTTTCGTCATTTTCCAAAACTTCAGGTTTAGGCTTTGAACCTGACGCATAAATCCAGGCATCATTCTTTATTAACCCTTTAACGCACGGTGTCCTCGCCGCGAGGACACCAAACTCTGACGTTTTGACTGTTGCCAGGCAAGAAGAATAGATTTCATTTCTATAAAAATAGTTGCGGGTGACATAGCTCCACGAGAATCCTTTACTTTTTAGCACGTTCATTTCCCGCAAAAAAAATTGTCACGATTATTTTTAGCAGCACTGACATCTGCTGAAAAATGGAAGAACGCGAGAACAGCTGGATAGATTGCCCAATGCTGAAAAAAGGGCAGCCGTTGCCATCGCTCGACTTAACTACCAGCAAGATGGCGGACGATCGAAACGTTCATCGCGTGCCACAGATCTAGAGACCCTTTTTTGACGCAGCTGGCTGTGCTCGCGCACAGCCAGCTGTCATCAAAAAAGGGTCTCTAGATCTGTGGCACGCGATGAACGTGATGAACGTTTCGATCGTCCACCATATTGCTGGTAGTTAAGTCGTGCGATGGCAACGGCTGCCCTTTTTTCAGCATTGGGAAAGGGTTGCGTCTCAAATGGTTAAAAGCGCTTTCATTTGCATTTTCCATGTTTCGTAATTGTTCAGCGTTTCAATTCGCCAAGTTCCAGTCGCCCTTTTGAGGATGAATGATGCAGCCTTGAAACCAACGTTAAAAATCGGAAAATAAATTAATTAATTCATCTTGTGTCCATAACCTTTTAGCAATGTTATCAGAGTTATGGCACATAGTAAGCGTGGGATTTTAACATAACATTTTATTAGAACGGAAGAAACAGGCACATCACATAACAAGGTAACATCAAGAAGGAAAAAAGTGTAGATTTGTTTGTGTTTGTGGGATTACGGCCGATTAGCTACGCGTGGGCTCTAGGCCGATGGGTGGGTTACCCTCCGTAGGGGTTTTTCTAAGGGGTCCTAGCCCGTATTTACGCTAAGCGGAAAAAGTATAGAAGAAGTAAAAAGAAAGCGTGCGCGAGCACAGTTACTGTTAAGTAGATAAATGTTTATTGAGAGATACAGATTTCAGGAGGATAAGACATTGCATAATAAAAAAAAAAAATAAACAGTTCAATACTCAAGAATTTATTCTTACTTTTATGTCGCATGTAAGTAGATAAATGTTTATTGAGAGATACGGAATTCAGGAGGATAAAACATTGCACAATAAAAAAAATAAACAATTCAATACTCAACAATTTTTTCTTACTTTTATGTCGCAATTTTGGGACACATTTTTGAGACATATTTTTCGGACAATTTTCAATAAAGGGAATGAGAGGTAAAATGACATAGTCGTTAATAAATCATAAAATATTTCTTCTATAACAATGGAAAAAATACTGTACTAAAACGGATGGAATTTGAGAACAGTTACTTTTAACTCTTGAAAACAAAAAGTAAATTGTGCAATAAGTATCTCTCTATTCTAAAAAAAAAGTAAAGGCCGCTGGCGCTGTCAAAGCTTGTTGGCCTATCTCCACCTAAACTGTGGGGATTTGAGTTTCGACTAAGGTGCCCACAGATTCGAAAAATTCCGAGGAACCTGCTAAGCTGACTTAAATTTCGAAAATCGAATTATTTTAGAAGATATCAATAAAAAACTGAAAAAATAAACATAATGGTTGCCAGGTTTGGCATAAAATCATTCATTTCTTTGCAACAAAGCGTTTCCAAATATCTAGAATCGCATGAAATTTACAAACATGAGTTAGAATCACTCCCATTTTACGCCAAAATAAAAACTATATGAAATAAGTAACTCAAAATGTGTTACACAAAGTTGACAATTTTCAAATAGTAAGTTCGCTTAGACAGCAGGAGTTTAGAATTAGCGATTATTCGTTTTTCCAAAACAGAATAACTAATATCTTAAAAATGAAAAATAATTAAAATGTTATATAATTATTTTAAAGCCGGTTCGGTCCAACTGGATTATTTGCTACCAGTAGAAATATTTGGCGGCGCTAACTATGCCATTATATCAGTTATAGTACACTTTGGATATTTGCTAGCGCGACGAGATGGTATAATTCGTGGTGCTAAGTACGCCAATCTGCAAACGATTATGTAAATGAAAATATGGATAACGGTTTTCCGGTAACCTTAAATGAACAGTAATTATAGGTTGTGAGCATGTGTAAATCGCCAAATAATGAAAAGTCGCCATTGGTGGCAAGCTATTCTATCTGTTCCGTAGCTTTTATTAACTTTACATGTACGCAAGTCGCCAAATAATGAAAAATCGCCATGGGTGACAAATTCGCAAGGTGTCCAATAGGTTTTACATTATTAAAAATACAGCTGAAACAGATGTTCTGATTTTATTACGCTTTAGCTCCTAATTAATATAACTTTTAAATGGCAACATTAAATATCATTGTGTTTCTGAGGAGTGCAAATAATTTTTCCAGCGATTATAAGCGGAGTCCGCACTCCAGTGGAGTATAGCTCAGGACCCGTACAACACGGATTCCCATAGCAAAATATCTTCGGTGTTATGAGGGGGAGGGGGTCTACTGTAGTGTGAAGTTTAAATTTTTATGTACAGCTGCGGAAAAAAAAGGCCCACTTGTACATTTTTCGGCCGTCGTTCGTCGGACAGCAAAGTTACAGATACCAATCGTTTACGATTGACGCACACTTTAATTTGCTATGCATAAAAATTGCATAAAGGGCCATCTACATATTAAAATTCGCACCAACTTTTTTTTTCTCAATAGCAACCCCTAGATTTCACTTCATATTTCAAAAATTTAGCTCATTTTAACCCCGGACACCAATTTTCAATAAATTTGGACAGAAAATGAGTGAGTTATGAGCACCCAAAATCCCCCTCCCCCTATGTTAAAATATTTATTCATACTTCAATTCATATCTCATATAATTTTGGTAGTGAGAGGCTGATTTTTATTCGTACTATTAGAACTAAACGACCCAAACATAATTTAATGTTATTATGATTTTTACTAAATCATTAATATGAATTATGAATTATTAAATTAATATTCAAAAAAATTATGAATAGCGACCTAGCCAAATTTCGATGGAAATAGATGCAGAAATTAATATTACATGGCTGTGCAAAATTTCAAATTTTTACGTTCAGTAGTTTAATTTATATTAAATAAAATGTGTTATTTTCATGAGTTAAGGGACCATATATAAATTTATTAAGTGAAAATTTTTTGAAAATTGCATAAAATAAATGTAAATTAGATTTATTTTGTGCAAAAACACAGTAAAAGATACCAGTATTAAAAATATCAAATTTTGAAGCAAATAAATTAGAGGTTTTTACAGTTTGTTGGGGATTATATAAAGCGTGTATTGTTGCGTCCGCAACCATATTCCCCAAATAAAATATTTTCCAGCTATAGAATTAGATGCAGTAGATGTATGTCTTCTAATACAACGTCCTATTTCTGAAAAACTAACATCCTCAACTCTCCAGGCATGAATGTGACCTTTTTTAATATCGGAAACATTAGGTCTTTGGAATTCCCCTTACTTTATCAAACATTCAAAATCACATTTTTCTGTAAAAAAGTTTTCATCTAACTATAAATTAAAATACCGTCAAAAGTCTTAAGAATATTGCACATTGCAGGCGATAGTATTAAATGAAGAAAGTGAAATAACAAACACAGTGATAATATTGGGTCGGCAAAAAAGTAATTGCGTTTTTTACATGAAATTCAAACAAATAAATTTTCAATCATGAAACCATTCTTTAAGTTCGACCATAACTGAGTCGAGCAATATTCATGCTTGTAGTCAGAAGAGCAGGGAGCAGCATCTAACTCCTGCCAACATTTCAGCTGTCTAAGAGAAACATCAAGGGAAACACTGAATAACAATTTCAAAATTACAAAGATTTTCAAAATCCTTAGCAGTCATTTTGCATTTTCCCCTTAAATCATGTGTACGAACCAAGGAAGTTATGAACTCACGGGTCATTTGGACCACAGACTAAATATTCTATTCTACCCTTGATATTCTTAGTACAAAAAACTTTAAGAGAGACGGAAACAATATTTTCCTTGAAAATAATATTAATTTCTTTTAATTCTCGTGAGCGAAATAAATGAAAGGCGAAAAGTTCGGAACCTACAAATAGCGTTTTTCAATTTGCAGAAAGTCCCCTAAAAACGCGCAAAAATGAATTCGCAATATCTCCGGCAGAGACGGCCCGAGGGGCGTGCGGGGCCCCAGGCGAAGCGCAAGAGCGGGGCCTGTTCTCTATCATGTCTTATGAGATAGCAATAAATTGGCCCAGGAGCGGGGCCTCTATAAGCGCGGGGCCTTAGGCGATCGCCTACATTCGCACCCCCCTTGGGCCGGTCCTGTCTCCGGAAATTATCGTAGAAAATTGGTGAAATTTTATATTTAGGGTAATTTGAAGGTTTTCTTTCGTTTAATAAAATATGGGGTTGCCATTGAGAAAAACGAAGTTGATGCAGAATTAAATATGAAGACGGCCCCTTATGCAAATTAAATTATTAGTAAATTAAAGTACGCGTTATTTGCAAACGAATGGTATATATAACTTTGCTATACGACGAACGATGGCGAAATAAAGAGCAAGTGGGCCTTTTTTTTCCGCAGCTGTACCAATGAACATGCAAGAAACAAGCAATGTGTAGCTCAGTAACATTCTATCTGATCCAATCTTCGGATTTTCTCTGTTGAAATTATGTCTTTTTTACGAATAAGCCTTATTAGGGGCCGAATGCCTCATACGAAAAGCGAGCATAGCGAGTCTGGGGGGCCTTGGCCCCTAGTAATTAATAAAATTGATAAAAGGGCTTACTTTTTTCCCCTTTTATCAAAACAACTCCACAGTCACTGGTATCACTGGAGACCGAATCAGCTTTTAGTGGTAGAGTCTGTGTGTACGTCCAGAACAAAGTTCATTGGAAGCATTGAAAATTGCAAATCTATGTGTTCACTACAAAAAAAAAAAAAAAAAAAAAAAAAAAAACTCCACAGCCACTGGACTTTAGCAGGGCTTGAATGTCAAGAAACATTTGACGGTCAAAAACTGAAGCGGCCGACTTTGATTTTCAAAAAGTTTTCCAATAAGTAAGGAGAGGCATCATTTTTAATTTAAACAAAACTACATTTTCCCCCTCAAAGCGCAACTATAATGGATGTCTTTTCCTTAACGTATTCCTGACAAAAAACAAAAAAAGAGATGATCAGTACATTGTAGTCTTTTCTACAGACTAATACTTTATTTAAAATTTACCGATTTGACAAGAAAATTACGAAAACTATTTACCTGTACTGATACACAAAACAAGTTAATATTTCACTGCAGGATACAGATATTCGTCTGGTAAAATTCATTTAACTTAACCAAACTTGACACACAGACATCATTTATTTAGCTTAGCTCTTTGTAATCCATTCTTTGCAACTCATTTAATAATCCCTCCAACCCTCTTGGACATCTCCCGTGTTCTTCGTCGGATATTTCACCCCCAACCAGGTAGCGAAAGATTAACAACAGACTCGAAATTAGTGATGGGTAGTTCATGAACGAACTAGTTCACTGAACTAGTTCACTACAATGAGAACTAAATAGTTCAACTAAATGAACTATAGTTCGTTCAAATGAACTATCTAGTTCATTGAACTATCTAGTTCATTTTGAACTACTTAGTTCATTTTGAACTAGATAGTTCATTTTGAACTGGCCGTTAGATCTTCTGGGCCGTTAGATCGACAGCCGCGCGATGGGACTCGAACCCGGGACCTTCACACTTCGGCCGTCTACCATTTTCAGTGAAATAAACACTGTGCCATGGTGAGGTTTGTATTCATGCTAGTATCTTCCCAATACGTTCTAAGTCAAAAATGGAACCGAAGTAGATAATCCAAAGGGAAAAAAAAAAACTTTTTTGCACATTTGATTGGGGACTGCGCATTTTATCTGAACTTTACATTTCATATTCTGATTTTAACTAGCTAGCATCTGGCGAGGGCAGATTATAATTGCATTATGTATTACGTGGCGTCACAATGAATACTAAAACATGATCGAAGTCGGAAGCAGAAATTTTTAAAAAATACAAGAAACGTTTCATAAATTGAATATTTTTACTTTGGTTAAATTAGTTTTTTTTTATTTAATGGTAAATTATTTGGTGGGCCAGTGGCGTACCTAGAATATCTATTTGGGGGTGCATATTGTCTTTACTACGAAAGAAGTATTGCATTACTGGGTGAAATCAGGAAAATATGATATTGTGAGTGCCTATATATAAGGGTAAGTTGGGGGAGGGTCAAGTTTTCCCTCCCCCTTATCACAGCTATCGATTTCATAACATACTGAAATCTTAATCAAGAAACTGAAATCTTAATCACATTAATTAAGATCTGAAGTGTTTGAAAACTCAAAATAAGCCCCCTCCCCCCCCCCCAAAAAAAAAAAGTTCGCTAATGTCTGTTTAAGATGTAAAATATTACAGCGTTCAAAAATTTATTACTGCTAATTGAAACTGTTTTTAATGTATACTTTCCTGCTTCAAATTGTCGTTTGGAATTTTTTTCCCAACACAGATAAAATAACTTAAAAGTGACTACTGTTTCGCTTTGCTCATTCTCGGATCAAAAAGTTAAATAAAAAATAAGCAAATTTATAGCCATGAACTTAATAATTCGAGTAAAAGAAATAGTTTGACCGATATTTCCTGACGTCTGTCCGTTTATGAATACGGAATCAGAGAGTACCACTACTGTTCGGAGAGGGGTGTGACAAGTTACTACTCCCCCCAGAAATGTACCAAGGACTCGATGTGTTTCCCACGATGCGGAAAGCACACTTGACCAGCGCACATTCCAAGAGTAAAGGGGGTTCCTTTGATTTTGCCGACCGACCCCACACGACGAGTGCGAACGCACAGGGGGCTTGGAGGAAGATCGGAGGAGAGAGCCTCAGAGTCGATTTGGAGACTGTTCGAGGAGGTCGGACAGAGATCAGCTCTCAGAGGGACGAGAGTTCCCGAATTCCAGAGCGGAAGTTGATGCTTGTATTTAAGTCTGCAGAATGCAGTCAATGTTTGTAAATGTGTATTTTAATAATCAACGTTAAACAAAAACCTCAACTCCTGTCTCGAGTCTCTTCAATTTTGTTTGTGTTTCCTGTTAGCACTTGTGGCGAGTCCAAAACGCCACAGCTAAATAGACTCATATTATTTCTGGTGGCAGCGGTTTGGATGTTGGTTTTTTCTTCATAAACCATCGAACAGATAACTCGAGACATATTTTCGTGAAGTGAGAAATGATAATTTAGATCTGTGACTTTGAACTTACCTGAAAATTGTAAAAAGTGGAACGAAATCTGTGACGTTGAACTTACCGTAAAACACTCAACTTGTGCTTACGGAACAGTGAATAGTTCCGGGAAACATTGACGGAGTCCTGCGGGATAGAGATTTGTGAAATTCTTACTGTGGTTTCTTCAGTGGATGGTCCCTGATGTACTTCGGAGAGAACGTCGACCAAAGGGGTAAGTCTATTTTGAGATTTTTTTTTCCGAGAGGCACAATGTTTATGAGTATTTTAAAGGATTAAAAAGAGTTAGAAAATTTGTTTCTTATGTGTGTAGGAATTGTAAATTTGAATTCATGTTTAATTGTTCTCAGGGTAAAATTCTTAGCTTTTATTTGTTTCTTTATTCTGCCGTAGTTTTATGCTAAAGTGCAAATCTAGTGTTGTAATAACCTAAGTGTATGTAGTGATAGGGCCACTCAGTTTTAGAATCCAGTGTAAAATTAATTCTTGTCAGTGCAGGGAAATAGGTATTTCGGGCACTGTGTTAACTGAATTAAGGGGTTTTCTGAAAAGTGTATGGTTTGGTTACTGTTACTACTTCTTTTTTTGGCATAATATTTACTTGAGAATGGCGTTTATGAAAAAACAAAGAAAGCACGTTCTGCTACTCTTAGCAGCAGAATTTGAAGTGGAGGTATCCGACTCAGATATTGTGAAAAACATTATTCGGGCTATAGTAGGATCTCCGGATTATGACGAGGATACGGCTAAAGCCTTTTTAGAGCGAATTTTAGAGGAGCAAGAAAGCATAGCTAAGCAAGAAGAGCAAGCGCGGCTAGATAAATTAGCAGAGCAGGAGAGAATAGATAAAGCCGCAGAGCGTGCATATGAACTTGAAAAACTGAAAATTTGTAATTCAGCTGAGAGCGCGAGTGTAAGCTCGATAAGCACGGTGGTTAGCAAGGAAACTACGAGGCGCGTCAGTTTGAAAGATTTAGTCCCCAAATTCGATCCCAAGGTGTTGGACATCGCCCTATTTTTTATGATTTTTGAGCGTCAGGCGGGTAAAGAAAAAGTACCCGAAAACATGTGGGTATCCCAATTGATTCCCCTATTACCTGCGGATGTCGCGGAAATTATTGTGAAGGAGCCGGCGGAGGTTAGCGATGACTTTTCTCACATCAAAAAATTGTTGCTAAAAAGATTCAGACTTAGCTCGGTAGCCCTTAAGACGAAATTCGAAGAGCACGGAAGAAAGGTCGGGGCTTTGTGGTCAGATCTTGTACACGAATTAAAAGGGTATTTGAATAGCTGGTTAGAATCGGCCGGGGTAACGGATTTTGACGCATTAAAGGAATTAATGTTGTTAGAACAACTAAAAAAGAGAGCCCCAGTAGAGGCCAGAGAGCAGTATTTAGATCAGTGGGAGGAGTTAAAGAAAGCGTCCGTTTTGGCTGATAAACTTGACCATTTTGAGAATGTACGGCGAAACTATAGAAAGAAAGACGAAAGAACACAGTGTTACGAATTTTCGGGGCAACCCGCTGCTCTGGGGCTTAGAATGGTTTAAAATTCGTATTCTACGCTTCAAATAGATAAATTTTGCTTTTTGTTGCATCAAAATCGGCCAATTAGAACCGGAGATACGGAGGTTTCGCTTTCCCATATGTTTTTCTATGGGCTTCTAGAAATCTCGAGAAATATTAGTCCTAGAGCTTAGATCTCTTCACTTTTGAGGACTTATTTTTGGCGCCAAATTTGGCGATATTTCGCCAAAAGTCGCCAAGCCCCAGAGCAGCGGGTTGCCCCGAAAATTCGTAACATTGCCCCCTTCCCAAGGACTGCACGTCCCGGGCAGTACAATCCCTAGTTAGGAGGTCACACAGGTACCTACACTGTATAACACTTAACAAGATCTTAACAACATAATTCAAGCAAGTAATCAATAGCACAATAAGCAAGTACACATTAATAAATAAATAATCATCATAATAAATAATTACACTGTAATAAGTAATCAATGTAATAACAAATACACATTAATAAAATCCAATATATTACAAATATGCACACGAAACATGGCGTAAGTGGTGAGAGAAAGAGAGTTGAAGAAAGAGGAAGAGAAGAGAAAGACAGGAAAGGAATGAGAGGTGAAAGAAAAGAGGAATTACGCCATAGTGACCATAGTCTGAGCTAATTACAACCGCGGTAGATGGCTAGCCGATCGTAATGTTCAACTCTTGGCTTCGAGTTTGGTGACTTACGAATCCGTACGATGACGTCCTTCAGCCGGTTTAGGACTGTGTAAGGACCGTCCCACGGCGATTGCAGCTTGGGAGACAGGCCTTTCCGTCGAGTAGGATTCCATAGCCAAACTTTGTCACCTGCGTTGAACTCGTGTCCCGTAGCCTTCGTGTCGTAGCGAGTCTTCATCTTTTCCGTGTTCAGGTTGATCCGCTCCCGAGCAAAATGATGTACATCTTAAAACGTGCCCGAAGGTTTTCCACGTACTCCTCTGGCGATGAAGGCGCATCTGGAGGGCGGCCGAACACTAGATCGGCGGGAAGACGAAGATCTCTGCCGAACAGCATCTGGGAAGGTGTGAAGCCGGTAGTCTCATGGACGGCGCTCCTATAGGCCAGCAGGAAGAGGGGGAGTTTCTTGTCCCGGTCCTCTTGATTCCTAGATACCAGAAGCGAGAGGTTGTTTAAAATTGTGCGATTGAACCTCTCCACCATGCCGTCGGATTGTGGGTGTAAAGGCGTAGTCTGGGTTTTGTCCATTCCGAGAAGATGGCATAGTCCTTTAAAGACTGCAGAGGTAAAGTTCGTTCCTTGGTCGGAATGAAGTTGCAGAGGGGTTCCATATCTGGAAATCCATTCTTACACCAGTACCTCTGCTACGGTCGTAGCTTCTTGATCGGGAATAGGAAACGCTTCGGGCCATTTAGAGAAGTAGTCAATGACAACTAGGATGTATTTGTTGCCATCCGAAGTTCGCGGAAGAGGTCCCAGGATGTCGAGTGCAATCCTCTCAAAAGGCGCTCCTACATTATAACGATGTAGTCTTCCACGGCTTCGTTTCTTCGGGCCTTTACGGGCGGCACAGGCGTCACAAGCTTGACACCACTTTTCGACGTCACCTCGAGCCCTAACCCAGTAGAAGCGCTCGCGAACTTTCTGCAGGGTATTCATCACGCCAAAATGGCCTCCAGTTAAGCCATTATGCAGCTCTTCTAGAACCTTCGGAATCCTCGAGCGAGGGAGTACTAACTGCCATCGGAGCATCTTGCCGTCGTCCGACTCCCATTTACGATACAGGACTCCATTCCTCAGGCGAAGCGAATCCCATAAAGCCCAGTACTGTTTTGTTGCCGGACTGCAAGATGATATTTCTGGCCAGCTGGGCTTATTGCCGGACTTTTCCATAAACTCCACAATAGGTTTGATGTCGCTATCTGCTAATTGGTCCGCCCGAACATTTTCATCACTCCAGGGATCTTGAGATGGTGCCGATGATGTAACTTGGCGGACAACGGGATGTTTCAGATGGTAATTTTTCTCCGCCCTGGAGCAATAGCGGCAACTGTCTATGCAGGGCCTTCTCGACAAAGCATCTGCATTTCCATGAGATGACCCTTTCCGATGACGTATCTCGATGTCATATTCTTGTAATCGCTGTATCCACCTGGCTATTTGGCCCTCTGGATTCTTGAAATTTAGAAGCCAGGTTAAAGAGGCATGGTCCGTTCGGAGCAGGAACTTTCGGCCGTACAGGTAGTGATGGAAGTGCTCCACGGCTTTAATGATAGCAAGAAGTTCCTTTCTCGTAACACAATAGTTACGTTCCGCCTTCGAAAGGCATTTGCTCCAGTAGGCAATGACATGTTCTTGGCCATCTATCTCCTGGGACAAAACTGCTCCGACACTCTCCTTACTTGCGTCTGTGTCCAGGATAAATGGCTTGTCAGGGTGAGGATACGACAGGATCGGCGAAGATGTTAAAGCCGTCTTCAGTTCATTGAATGCGTCCTCACATTCCTCAGTCCATAGAAATTTCTGTCCAGTCTCGGTCAATTTGTGAAGAGGTCTTGCAATTTGAGAAAAGCCCTTCACGAATTTTCGATAGTAAGTACACAGACCGAGAAAACTTCTTAAGTCATGGATATTTTCGGGACGACTCCAGTTCTGGACTGCGGACGTCTTTTCGGGATCGGTTCGGACTCCGTGGGCGGATATTATGTGCCCGAGGTAACGTACTTCCCGACGGAACAAGTTGCACTTCGACGGACTTAGTTTCAAGTTTGCCTCTTTTAATTTCTGCAGTACCTTTCGAATGTTCTCGAGATGCTCTTCGAAAGTCCTTCCGACGATGATGATATCGTCCAAATAAACGAGACATGCTTCGTAGGAAAGTCCTCTCAACACTGTCTCCATTAGACGCTCGAATGTAGCCGGTGCGTTGCAGAGTCCAAAAGGCATAACTTTGAACTGCCACAATCCTTGTCCCGTGGTGAACGCAGTCTTTTCACGGTCATCGGGATGGATTTCTACTTGCCAGTAGCCACTCTTGAGATCCAGAGTGGAGAACCATTCATTTCCCGATAAAGTGTCCAATGTGTCGTCTATCCTGGGAAGAGGGTAGCTGTCTTTCTTGGTAATGTCATTCAGACGTCTATAGTCAACGCAGAACCGGGTGGAACCATCTTTCTTTCGGACCAAAACAATAGGCGAGGCCCACGGACTAGTGGATGGCTCGATGACGTCATCACGCTGCATCTCCTCTAAAAGTCTGCTCACCTCTTCTTGCTTAGCAAACGGCAGCCGCCTAGGATGTTGCTTGATGGGAGAATGGCTGCCTGTATCTATCCTATGTTGAGTTAAGCTCGTACGGCCAAAGTCACCCGAAGTACGGGAGAAGAGGTCTTCAAATTCAGCTATTACTTTCTCCGCAGCGCTTCTCTGTTCTGCCGTTAACTGCACGTCTTGTATTAATTCCTTCGTCAGGCACTCGGAAGATTTAGCTGTCGTTTTGCCGATTTTCTTATTAATGCAGGTAACAGGAGTGCATGTCGCCAACACTTCATTTTTCTTTATCACCTTCGACTTGTCCGTCACATTTACTACTCTAACTGGAATTTCTGTTCTCGACAAGTCCACAAGTGTTGCTCCCACAAGTACTCCTCTGACGGAATCACTATTGTTTGGGTGTTCGATTAATCCAAAGCGGAATTTATTGTTTTCTTTTACTGTTCCAGAAATTATTGAATCAGTTCTTGGAGGTAGAGTGATTTCAGTCTGGGCTATTATTTGCTGAACAGGTAAAATAGTTTCACTTTTAATATCGAACGCAGCTATTTCTTCTGAGTCTGAACGAAGCTCATTATTCTTAAAGTCCAAGTTAAATTTGTGCGATTTTAAAAAGTCCAGTCCGAGAATAAAAGAGTCTGTAATATTAGCGACATATACCACATGGTCGTATCTGGCATTTCCAAACGTGATTTCTACTTGCGCTTTTCCGCCCACTTCGATCTTGTCACCTGTCACAGTCTGGAGGGTCAGCGAGGGCGGAGTCCAGATAATCTTCAAGTTCAATTTCTTGGCCAGATCCGTCCTTATGATGGTTACGTTCGCTCCAGTATCAATCACCATGTGGCAATGGGAACCATTAACGTATCCCAGTACGAATAGTCCATCACTGCCGCCATTCACTGATGAAATCTGTAAGACTTTCAAACGGGGCTTTTGAATATCCCTCAGCCTCTGTTCCTGAAAGTCGTCTCTTTTCTTTCTTCCTGCATGGGCTTCTCTGGTGCATTGATAACTGCGATCTTTACGACGAGAGTTCTTTTGTGCGTCGCAGTATTTTCGTAAATGCCCCTCGCTGTTGCACCTCCAACATTTCACTTTTCTTGTCGTTCCACCAGATTTTCCAGGGTCTTTAATGTATTCTTTAATCTCTCCATTTCTCCATCCGTAGGCTCCTGGAATGACACAGCTCTAACATTATGCCGCTCTTTTCTTACGGCCAGCTGAGCTGCCTCTAGCTTCATGGCGAATACGAGGGCAGACCTGAGATCTTTATAATCCGCCAAGATCAATGCTTTCTGAATTTCAGAATCCACGAGGCCTTCAATAAAATGTTGCACTGCAACTTCTTCTCGAACATTATCAGGATAACTGCCATAGGCTAGATGACACAGCCTATCTATGTCGGAAGCCAGCTCTTGGAGGGTCTCGCCAGGTCTCTGCATCCTTGTCTTAAGTTGGATTCTACTATATTCTTTCTGGCACTTCTCTCCGAATTTCATCTCCAAGGCAAGGGCGTCAAAATCTCCTATCTTCGTCGCTCCGATAGTTTGCAATACATTAATTGCATCTCCGCTAAGGGAAGCGGCCAGTTGATTAGCTTTCTCGGACTCGCTCCAACCATTGGCTCTGGCGACGATCGAAAATTGGGTCTTGTAAGCTTCCCAGAGAGTCTTTCCGTCATAGGCAGTAAGTTTCACTGCTGGGCGGTGTGAAGATAACCTGATGTTTTCGGGTAACTTTCCCAGCTTTACGAGAGAGTCCAATTTTTCTTCAATTTTAGCTTCACATTCTTCATGTATTTTCAAAACTATATTTTCTTTCCAGTCTAGTTTCTCCTCAATTTTATTCTTAAATTCTTCCCGCATTCTGCAAATATCTTGCTGCAATTCCTTAACATTTTCTTCTATTTTTCCTTCAATTCTTTGTTCATATTTCGTTTGAGTTTCTTCTATGAGCGACATTCTTTTCTCCATTATCTCTTGATTTTCCTGCACACTCTTTTCTAATTTCTCTAATTTTCCCAAAGCAGTCTCCATTTTCTCCAATCCCAATTTCATTCCTTCTTGTCCGGCTTCAATTTTCTCCTCTAAATCCGCTTTCATCTGTTCTTGTCTGGCTTCAATTTTCTTTTCTAAATCGGTCTATCCTGCTTCAATTTTCTTCTCTAAATCCGCCTTCATCTGTTCTTGTCCAGCTTTCATCTCGTCTTGTCCGGCTTTCATCTCGTCTTGTCCGGCTTTCATTTCTTGCATCATATTCATGAGCTTTTGAAGTTGTTCTTCCATTTTTTGTCTAGTCAAAACCATAAACCGGAAAATTAAAGTCCTTCTTTAGAACCCCGATTCTGACACCAAATGTTACGGAATTACTCTGCTACTCCTGGGGTTCGTCGTTCTAAAGTCCAGTTGGTGTAAACAGTTCAAGTAAAAAGGCACTTGTCAGGATGGAACACAAACATTTATTGGGAAATTCCTATACCAGGGTTGCGTTTGTTGGGGTGTTAAATATTAATCAAAATGAAGATTGAATTGTGTGCTTATAGCGGGTACAAAATTTACCCTGGTCATGGGAAAAGGATGATTAAAACAGATGGTAAAGTATTCCAATTTTTGAATGGCAAATGTGAAGCATCCCACATGATGAAGAATAATTCCGTAACAACAGGAAAGAAAGGGCAAGTTCGGTAAGGAAAAGAGGGACTCAAGAGTCGGGGTAGAAAGACTTATGGACAGAGAGTTTCGGAAAAATGAAACTACTGTACCAGAGAATAAGTGTTTTGACAAAAGAAAACCAGTAGTATGTTTTCATTGTTCTGAAGAAGGCAATATTAGGCCAGTGTGTCCCCAGTTGGCAAAAAAGCGAAGTGAAGTTGTTAATAACCTTAATGTATTGAGCGAGTGTTTTACGCCGGTTACGAGCAAGGTTAAGGTAAATGGTATAGAACGGGATTGCTTACGTGATAGCGGGAGCGGAATCGATGTGTGTGCTAAAAGTTGGGTTAAGTCGGGGGACTTTACAGGAGAAGTGGTCTGGGTCAGACAACCTTTAGACAGGGAGAGCAGGTGTTTGCCTCTAGCAAGGGTCGCTCTAGAGGGCGAGTTTGGCAAAGTCATAACTGAAGTCGCGGTAAAAACGGATGATTTGAATCAAGGTTATTATTTATTAGGTAATAAAACCGCTCAGCTATTAGTTAACAATGGTAATAAGTCAAATCTCATAACCGCAATCACGAGAAGCAAGGCGGAACGGGGAATTGTCTCAAGAGGGACTTACGGATTTGGTTTTGCCAAAAGGTTTCCGCTTCATCGCCGAAACTTTTGTCTTCATGGGGGAGGGAGTTGTGACAAGTTACTACTCCCCCCAGAAATGTACCAAGGACTCGATGTGTTTCCCACGATGCGGAAAGCACACTTGACCAGCGCACAAGAGTAAAGGGGGGTCCTTCCAAGGGGTCCATTCCAAGAGTAAGATTCCAAGAGAGATTCCAAGGGGTCCATTCCAAGAGTAAAGGGGGGTCCTTTGATTTTGCCGACCGACCCCACACGACGAGTGCGAACGCACAGGGGGCTTGGAGAAGATCGGAGGAGAGAGCCTCAGAGTCGTTTTGGAATTCGAGGAGGTCGGACAGAGATCAGCTCTCAGAGGGACGAGAGTTCCCGAATTCCAGAGCGGAAGTTGATGCTTGTATTTAAGTCTGCAGAATGCAGTCAATGTTTGTACATGTGTATTTTAATAATCAACGTTAAACAAAAACCTCAACTTCTGTCTCGAGTCTCTTCAATTTTGTTTGTGTTTCCTGTTAGCACTTGTGGCGAGTCCAAAACGCCACAGGGGGCATCTTCCATAGATATTCTATAGGAATGCACCCCTCTTTTCTCTCCTCCGTCTACAAATGCTGAGCACTGAACCCATAAACACAAAAGCACATTTTTAGAGTGATTACAGAGTTTCTATTCTTTTTTCAGGCATTCCTTTACCTAGAATCATGCATTCTCTTTCCTGATAGGGGGGGGGAAGGGGATGAGCATGAAAAAATTCATCTTTTCTCTCACCATTTCAAATATCTCTCATCATTCATCATTTCTAATTTGAGAATAAATCTTGGGGGGGGGGGTGCATATGTCCTTTTGCAACCCCTCTGGGTACGCCACTGTGGTGGGCTCAGCCCCAACTCACAATTTATTAAGGAGGCTCAAGCCCCATGGACTCATATAACTCGACGCCTGTGCATTAAATAACAGTTTCGAGTAACAGTAATAAATTTTTGAAACTGAAATATTTTACATCTTAAGTGGACATTATTTGAACCGTCTTTTTTTTCTTTTGTGTGTGTGTGTGTGTGTGTGTGTGTGTGGAGGGGGGGGGGAGTCATCTTAAGTTATCAAATACCTCAGAACTTAATTCATTTGAAAGATTTCAGTTTGTTATAAAATTTTTCACAATACCGATAGCCTACCGATAACCTCCGACTTCCCCTAGCATATTCTTTAGATTAATGCCTTAGATTTTACTACAGTGCTCCTTATGGTAATGACGATACGCACCCTCAAAATGAATTTCTGGGTACGCCACTGCTACGTCAAAAAACACTCCGATACAAGAAAAAAGCTCTCCCGATCCAGACAAATCAGAGAAACCATGCATCAGCCGTGCTCCGCACAGTGGCGTAGCAAGGCAGTGGCGGGGGGGGGCGGTCCACCCCGGGTGTCACCCTCAATGGGGTGACACCCGATGGCTTGTACAGCAAAAATTTCAAAAATATCGCATGTATGGGGCAAAAATGCTCGTATGGGGGGTGACACACTTATATCCGCCCCGGGTGTCACCCATTGTAGCTACGCTACTGGCTCCGCGCGTGGTTTCCGTACCTGAAATTGTTCTAAACTATTTCCAGTACGGAGACCACCGGAAATAGTTCTGTACTATTTCCGGTAATGAACTAGATAGTTCACCAAGAACTATATAGTTCATGACAAACTACATTGTTCAATATGAACTATATAGTTCATCCCAAATTGCATAGTTCATAATGAACTATCTAGTTCATTGAACTATTTAGTTTATTGAACTACTTAGTTCATTTGAACTACTTAGTTCATTTTGAACTACTTAGTTCATTTAGAACTACATAGTTCATTTTGAACTACATAGTTCATTTTGAACTTGATAGTTCATTTTGAACTACATAGTTCATTTTGAACTAGATAGTTCATTTTGAACTAGATATTTCATTACGAACTACGTAGTTCATATAGTTCATTATTAAATCTCCAGAGTTCATATGAACTATTTCGAAGAACTAGTTCACTAAAATGAACTAGATTGCCCATCACTACTCGAAATATAAAACATCATGTTACATACAAAAAGTTTTAAAGCTCCCTTCTCTCACAAAGTCTATTTAAGTGAACACAGATGGGACTGATTTTTGATTTAACGGGAGATAAAAGGGCCGCGTTCGGCATTCAAATCACTCCAATTTTTCACAGAATCTTAATTGCCATTTAGTGATAACATGTTCTTAAGTTTTGTTTGTAGGTCCAGAAAAACGATCATTTTATGCCTTGTTAAAAAGCCGCTTTTCTTGCTAGGTTCGAAATCATTACAGTGAAACTCGTTGCACTGCACATTTTCTATTTTTTGTAACCTCTCTTCCAGCGGCACTTTCTTTACTGTTATAGCGACCTGTTAAATTTACAGCATTCTGAGCTCAATGTTCGTGTTTTTCCTTGACTTGGACAAAAAATTAAAAATTTTTAAGAGTCCAGTTCGTTATTTTTATTTATTTAATTTTTATTTTATCTTTTATTTTTATTTATTTATTTATTGGGGGGGGGGGATTGTAAATCCTAACTAATATTATAAATGCGAAAGTGAATTTGTTTGTTTGTTTGTTTATGACGCTTTCACGCCTAAACCGCTGAATAAATTATGATGAATTTTGGTTTTAGATAAAGATGGGACCCTGGAGAAGGTTATAGGCTACTTAGAATTTTAGATTTTTAATTACTTCTTTAATTATTAATTAAAAACCGTTTTTACGTTGCCATGCTTGGCGAGTTTCGCCCGTATCAAGTGATTTGTGTTTTGAGCTAACACGAATGCTATTGCTTTAAACAAGAAGCACGTGCATCTGAAAAACATTAAATAATACGGAAATTATGCCAGTTTTATGCCAAATCTATCTATCTCTAATAATAAAAATAAATGTTCTCCAGACAAATCTACAGAAAGCAGAGCTTTGAAAATTTGAGCATGACTGCGCCCATGACTTCGGTAAAGTGTACCTGAGGCTCAGAAATTTTAATTACTTTTCTAACTATTAATTAAAAACCGTTTTATCGCCCGCACAAAATGATTTATGCTTTTGAAATAAAGCAGAAATTCTATTTGCAAAATCACATGCATTTGGAAAACCTAAATATGGAAATTATGTTGATTTTACGCCAAATTAAAAAGCATAAATAAAGAAAAGTGTACTTACGTATTATCCCGGCGGTCCGCCAAGACGAGCGATTTTTTGCCGAGATAAATGCCGGGCACATTAACTTATTAATGGTTCTGAATACGATTGGCAACAGTTTGGCAACTCATTTGAAGAAAAAAAAAAAGAGTTTGGCGGGAATGACCGCCGGGATAATACGTAAGTACCAAGAAAAGTCCAGATGCGTTTCTTAAAGTTCGTAGATTTCCAAATCCTACCAATAATATAAATGTGTACGTCTATGTGTTTGGATGTTTTTGACTGAATCACACAAAAATGGTTGGAAAAATTTTTAATGATAATAGCTTATGCCCTGGATTAACATACAGGCAACCTTTCAAGCATATAGCATATATAATTCTTTTACAAAGACACTCAAAATAATGCTAATGCATTGCGCTCTATGGAAATTTTGTAGCTACTAAACCGATTTTTAAACTTTTTTCATTGACTGAAAGTCCTAGGCCTATAGGGTCCAGGGGGGTGATATCGGGATATATCCCCCCCCGAAATTTTTGGATTAGTGATGAAATTCCGTCTATTTATAGACATATAAGTTCATATCCCCCCCCCCCGAAAAATTTTCCAGGCGCATATCCCCCCCCCGAAAAGTTTTCCTGTCTACGCGCCTTATAGGATCCTAGGCCTATATGGGGAATTTCTCTGTGTGGAATTTTCAAAGGGATCCTAGCTCGTATTTTCGCGAGGTTTTGGAAAAAAACACAGAAAACTGCGAGCGGCTAAGTCGACAGGCGCGACCGGAGTTTGAGCCTGGCACCTCCCGCCTTCCATTTTTGAGAGCAGAACCTCTTAGACACTAGGGGGACCCTGAGTGTTATAGGCTACCTTTTATGCATATATCACAAATAGTTCTTTTACAGGGATACTCATAAGAATTACATTACGCTCTATGTGTATCTCTGTAAGTACTGAACCGATTCCAAAACTTTTTTCACCGATAGTAAGCTACACTATTCTTGAGTATTATAGTCTAAAATTCATGCATGTAGCGCAAATAGTTCCTTTACAGGAACACTCAAAATATTTCTAATACATTACGCTCTATGGGCATCTCTTTAACTACAGAACCGATTCTAAAACTTTTTCGCTAATAGAAAGCTGCACTATACCTGATTAACATAGGCTAAAATTCATGCATATAGCATAAATATTTCTTTTACAAGAACACTCAGAACAGTTCGCAAATACTGTCGTAACTGTCTCTATTCGCCAAATGACTGAAAAAAATCTAAATTAAGTAATTCTGCATACTCTCTTATTTTAAATGATGTATGCCACCATGCATTATACTTTTACCTTTAAAAACTCACCATACATATAAAATAAGTAAAAAAGCAAATAATATTTAAATACAGTTTCTTTAGTCGCAAACATATTTGTTATTCACACATGCTTCGTTTCTCTCGGGACCTAATTCTAAAGCCGACGCGGACGAAGTCGCGGGTAGCCGCTAGTATTTTTATAAAAGAAATGTGGAAAAAGATATTTAATAATTTGAGGAGCTGGAAAGACTTTTAGCGTGATTTCATTAACCAAAAGCTCAGCATAAGCGGGGGACAGGGGTCGATACAAACAAAAATTGGTTCCTTTTTGTGGCCCTTTCACAAAATTACGATCAATTTAAACGGTGTTTCGTCCTTTTGTGAAAATTGGGTGTCCTTTATATAATAAAATATTCAATCTGACTCCAACTTAAAAAATATAACTTGTTTATTCATTACATAAAACGGGCAAATCACCCATAAAAAACTTAGAACCCCATTCCAAGAATAACAACCATACATTTTTCTTTTTTGGGTGTCATAGCAACCATCAATACATTGTTGCCACAAATTTCCTTGCAAATGTTAATACAAGTAATCTTTTCCAATTGCCTTTGCTTTCAACATCCTCCCACCTTTTGATTTTCATTGTAGTTAGAAAAATCAAAACTTACTCTAATTTTGAAAAGAGCACATACATTACTCGTTATATCTGGCAGGTTTGACCACAATTCTGCCCTTTCTAGTTTTGACAACTGGTTTGGAGGGAGTCTGTTTTAGACTGAACAAAGATTCACTTTTCTTAATTTCTAACGGAAACAGTTTTTGTATTGGGCGAATCAGAGTACCGGTGGGTGTTTTAATTTTCACTACTCTAATGTGATTGTCCTTTCCAGGATATGTGTCGATAATTCGACCCATCGGCCAATCCAACCGTTTTTTGTTACTACATTCTACCAGCACAAGATCACCAATTTCGATGTCTTTAGCACTGTTTTTCTTTTTTCCCTTTTGGATCAGAAGACTCAAGTATTCGTCTCTAAAACGGTTTCTTAATTCTTCGCGTAACTTCTTCTGATATTTGCACCTTTTACTGATATTAACGCCATCAAGATGGTCTAAATCTGGAACTCCTACTGTATTAATATCCTGCATAAACATGGATGGCGTCAATGGAGTTAAATCGTTTGGATCTTCGGACAAGTAGTTCAAAGGTCTCGAATTTATCACTGATTCAGTATCACAAAGAATGGTAGCCATTTCTTCATACTCCAGGGACGTTCTGCCTAAAACTCGCCTTAAGATTTTCTTAACCATCTGAATAAGGCGCTCCCACCAACCCCCCCACCACGCAGCTGTAGGAGGGTTGAAAATCCATTGAATTCTCAAAACAGAACTTTCTCGAGTTATTTTTCCCCAGTCGATAGAGTTGAAAAGGTGATTGGTTCGAACAAAATTGCTCCCATTGTCGCTATATATCCGTTTTGGTCGTCCACGCCTGCTAATGAAACGTCTTAATCCTAGTAAAAACGCTTCAGTTGAAAGACTCTGCACTAATTCTAAATGTACAGCTCTGTACACGGCACAAGTGAACAGAAGTATCCAAGCTTTAGTTCCATTCCTTAAATAAAGAGGACCGGCCATATCAACACCAGTTACCTCGAAAACCAAGGCGTCTCGGTCTCTATCTTCGGGCAAGGGAGCAGGTACAGATTCAAATCTTTTAGCAGAGTATCTCTTACAACGAATACATTTTCCTAACACTCTCTGAACAGTCTTTCTGCCTCTCAAAATCCAAAATTTTTGACGAATATTAGCAAGTACAATTTGAACTCCTGCATGTGACATGCTAACATGACGTTCGAAAATTAACCTTTCAACTATGGAATGGTTTGACGGAAAAACAACAGGGCATATAAAATCTTCCTCATCTTCTCGCCTAGTAATTTTCGTTTTTATTCTCATTAATCCCTCAGAATCGGTAAATACACAAAGTGTTTTTAACTTAGATCTCTCAGTCTCATCGCGAAAAGCTTCTTTTTGTACAATTTTCAAAAGACTTTTTTCAGCAATTTCTATTTCCTCGACTGACAGCTCTTCTATTTTTTGGACTGATAGCTCTCTTGTTCTATTTCTGACCGGATTTCGGGAATTTCTACAAAATCGGAACATCCATGCTATCAGTCTCACTATCTGAGAATACTTGGAAAACCTCTGCGAATACCAATTTTCCTTCGTTTCAGATGAATTAACCAATGCTACCGTTCCCTTTTTACGCTCTTTAAAAATTTCTTCTTCATTAGCTTGAATTGTCGAAACTGGCCAACAATCTTCAGTCTGGGATAGCCATTGTGGTCCCTCCCACCATCTAGATCCAATGAAAGCTTTGGCGGAACAGCCTCTGGATGGGAGGTCAGCGGCATTAAAATTTCCTGGGATATGTCTCCACTCATCTTTTGATGTTATATTCCGTATCTCCATGACTCTGTTGTTAACGAATGTTCCCCAATGTTCTTCATGTTTTATCCAATATAAGGCTATAGAGGAATCAGTCCAGAGAGTACTTGGTACATCCTTTAGGTTCATTGTTTGTTTTATTTTTGACAAAAGCCTGGCTCCAATGCAACAGGCTAGTAACTCAAGAAGGGGAATAGTAATTTTCGACAAAGGAGCGACTCTACTTTTAGCTTGAATTAGGAACACCTTAATTTTACTTTCACATTCCTTACGGAGAAACACGACCGAGCTATAAGCAACTTGACTAGAGTCACAAAAGGTGTGAAGACTAAGTCCATCATGCGAATCATCCAGACCAATGTACCTTGGAACTTTAACTTCGGATAGCATATGCAATTCTTCTAGCCATTTTTGAAATTTATGACACATTTCAACCGGACAAACATCGTCCCAACCTATTTTAAGTGTCCAACTTTCTTGGATAAGCCGTTTTAAGCAAATTGTGACTGGGCATAACAAACCTAAAGGGTCAAATATTTTATGAACCGCTGAAAGTATTCATTAATACATATTCTTCCTTGAAAGTAACATTTTTCAAATCACAAAAGATGACATCTTTATTTTTATCCCACAACAAACCAAGGACAGGCGTTGGAACAATTTCTTTCTCTTCAACTTCAAGGAAGGTATTTTCCCAACCCCGCAAATCGAAGCAAGCAGTGGTCATGATTTGTTTGGCTTCTTGAATAAACTGCAAGAGTTTTTCTTGACTATATACAGAAGTTACAAGGTTGTCTACATAAAATGAATTTTTCATTCTCTGTACAGTTTCAGGATAACAAGATTCATTCTTTTCTAAATGGAGATTAAGGACAGCGGCCAGCAAAAATGGGCTGCTGGTAAGTCCGAAAACCACTCGTTTGTGTCTATAAATTTTATATTTTCTTGTCATATAATCTTCCCACCACACGAATCTTAGAAAATCTTGATCTTCTTTTGCAACAGAAATTTGAAGAAATGCCTTTCTTATATCTGAAATCACTCCAATAGCGTTTTCTCGAAACTTCATTAATAAAGGTGGAATTTCTTCAATCATATTGGGTCCTTTCGCTAAACACTCATTCAGGGAAGATGAATTCTTTCCTTTGCAAGAGGCATCAAAAACAGGACGTACTGTCGTTGTGGAATTATTTTTAAAAACCCCTCTATGAGGTAAATAATGACTGGGAGCTTGAACTTCGTTTTCTGGCACTTCTTCAATAATATCGTTAGCCAACCATTCTCTAAAAACTGCATCATAGTCATCAAACCGACCTTCTCTAAGAAGTTTCTGAGTAGTTGTAAGACATCTTCTTTCAGCAATATCTCTATTTTCAGCCATAGGTTCTCTTTCTTCTAACCAAGGCAATTTTACAACATAGCGGCCACTTTCTTCTCTGGTTACTGTTTTTAAGAAGTGTTGCATTGTTGTTTTTTCAAGTTCTTCTTTTGATTTTGTTTCAGTAGGATCTCTAATGCCTATTGAATCCAGTTTCCATAGTTCTGCAACAGACGCATTCTCTATCAGCATAGTTGTAACGAGTTGACTAGAGTTTCTGTCACATTTTTCTCCATGTAACTTTCCCATGACTAACCAACCAAAGTGTGTTTCACAAGCATTAAGACCGCACTTCAGAGTTTCTATTTTTCCTGTGAATAATCGACCACAAAAATCCGATCCTATTAATAATTCAATGTCGGGACAACCTTGCCCATAATCGGATAACCATATCTTCTTTTCTTGTAACTCTTTGTCGCAGATATTTCTTTTAAGTCTAGGAATTTTACCACAGATAGTGTCTTGACCTAGAACTCGAAAATTGCAGAAATATGAATCATCTGGGGAATAGACATTTATGTCATAAACTTGGTGTTCTTTCATTTTAGTGCTCAGACCACCAAACAAAGAATGTACCAACATTTTGCTAGATATCGGTCTAAATCCCATATCCCTTGCCGTTTTATCTAATATATAAGACCGTTGAGAACCACTATCAATGAGAACTCTAACATAGCGTTCTTTACCTTCTGTTTTCAATTTTACTTGTAGTGTCTGAAGTAAGACTTCCTCAGAGGTGCAATAATTCGTCAAGCTAACGTCTGCGGTTTTCGCTTCTTCGGATACTCCAGAATCAAGAGGTGGCTTTTCCTTACAGAGTTCGGGGCACATCAGAACGGAATGTCGTTTTCCACAAAAATGGCATCTCAAATACGCCTTGCAAAATTTTGACCGATGGCCGACCTTTAAACAGGCATAACAAGCCTTTTTATTCTTAACTGCGTTTAGTTTTTGGTCGTAACTCATTTTTTGAGCATTAAAACAATCTTTACTGTCGTGAGACTTATCACAAAAAATACACGCTTTCAACTGTCTCGCCCTTTCTCTTGGCTCTGAAAATAAATCAGTTGCCGTCGATTGGCGTACGTAACGATTTACTTTTTCACTTTTGCGAGGACCCACATTGGCGGAGAAACTGGATTTAGCTAGGTTAATTCGCTCTTCACCCTCTATTTCTGTTTTCAAAAATAGCATCAAATGCTTTAATCTCTCACTGTAAGCATTTTTTGAAGAATCACCATCAGCAATGGTAACGGGATTTCTTAACCAAACTCTTAGAACATCTTCCGGAATGCAAGATTCTACAAGTGGGAATAGCATAGCTGAGTATTTGTCAGTTGTTAAGCCTATTGATTCTAATGCTCTTAAATAAGACTCCAAAGTATCATACAACTTAGCCGTATTTTGCTAATGTTTTGCTTCAGTTGCATTTTGCACAACCAGCTTAAGAAGTTCACGAATGTAAAACTCAATCAGTAATTCATCCCTTCCAAATCGTGATTTTAAACACTCAATAGCTTTACTGTAGTTTTCTCCCGTTGGCGGAAAACTGCCAATTATATCTCGAGCTCTTGAGCCTCTTTCTATGCACTGTATAAGGTACTGAAACTTGTCTTCATTTTCCATCTGTCCGTCCTCATGTATCCTTTTGAATTGGCTCCAAAATGCTAGCCAATCCTTAATTTCACCGTTAAACTTAACGAGTTCAATTTTTGGCAACTTAATTTTCCGTTTTAATTGCGGAGAAATTACGCCAACGCTTTCTTTTCCCGATTCAGAAAATGTATTCAAATATATATCCACGCTAATTTTCGCATACGTCATTTTCGTATTGTACTCTTCAACTGCCGTATATTCATTTTCATAACTTTCGGCATCTGAATTTTCCAGAAGAAAACTACATATTTCATTATCTACTACAGTCAACCTTAAATAAATTCTTTCCAAATTGGCAAAAAGAATTCTAATCTCTTTTTCCTGAGGATTATCAGCATTTAATTTCTCAATCAAAGCATTATAGGATCTCGTAAAATTACCTCTAATAGGAGCTCGCTTTTTAACTAACAGATCCATTTTTGGGTTCAAATTCACACTCAAAGAATTCTTATTTTAGCAAAAATAAACGTACCTTATAATTAATGATCATGCGATCACGTCCTGGTTCACCACAAAATTGTTGCGTCCTTTTGTGAAAATTGGGTGTCCTTTAGATAATAAAATATTCAATCTGACTCCAACTTAAAAAATATAACTTGTTTATTCATTACATAAAACGGGAAAATCACCCATAAAAAACTTAGAACCCCATTCCAAGAATAACAACCATACATTTTTCTTTTTTGGGTGTCATAGCAACCATCAATACATTGTTGCCACAAATTTCCTTGCAAATGTTAATACAAGTAATCTTTTCCAATTGCCTTTGCTTTCAACAATCGATTTAAACGGAACCCCTTCACAAAAATACAGTCGATTAAAACTGCCCTTCATTGGCATTTTATCCTACATTTTAATGTGTTTCATCAATTAACAACAAAAAAGTGACTTTTATAAATTTTGGTGTAAAAATTCACAAAATGAATCATTGAAATTCACAAAAACATGCAGTTTTTACAAAAATGGGACCCTGGAAAATATTCCTGGTTCGACCCCTGATAAATTATGTAAGTTTTTGAGTTGAAGACGCTTTCACAAAAAAAAGGTGGGGGGGTATATAAATTAGGTGAATCTACATATACTATGTGCTAAGGAAAACTAATATTCTGGGATATTATCTTAGCTAGGCTTTTAAACGAATTTTTTTGAAATGCTAGAAAATAGAATTATATGCACATCAGCAGATCGTTATAAACAATAGCTGTGAAGATTCTCCTTCTGTGTCGAACGTTGCTTCTCCGTATTACTCGGGAGCAACGCTGTTAGTAGGAAGTAATGAGGTGATTTGTTGTTATATTTTTATAATGCATGAAAATCTAAAAGAGTTAACCCATTTGTGCCTGGCTGTTTTTGCGACTTTCTTCGATTTTTACTGATAACAGAAATAATAGATAAATTTCTGATGTTAAGTTCTTGAACAAGGGATGATTTCTTTTAAAATCATCATGCATAAAAATCAAAATATCAACATTCTACTTGGTCATGTTAAAATATTTTGTAGAGTTCAGGCTCAATACTCATGAATAAAGGCTAGGAAAAATAAATAACGTTTTCGACTAATAGCGAAAATGCCGTCCCAAAAAAAGGGACACTAGGCATAAATGGGTTAAAGGTATCGAAATACTGACTTAGATAGTACTGCAACTAGAGTTTACGTCTCTCACGGTGAACCTACTAGAACGACCCCTCCCATGGAACCAGAACTTATTTTGGAACCCCCTACCAAGTCTGGGGCACGTGCCCCTAGTTGCGGCCCTGGCAGCAGATATAAATCATGAAATAGCAGACCTTTTTTTGTTTTCTTAAACTGCGTCGCATTTGAATTCGCAATTAGTCGTCTGTCAAGTCAAGTAAGTTGGGCACGATCATAAAAGTGTATTGTCTCTCTGCTACTGACCTTCAAACACCAAAAATTAGGTTCACTAAAACAAGGGCGGATTAAAGGGGTAGGCGGAAGGGGCAACCGCCCCCCCCCCGAGACAAAAGAAATTAATGTAAAAGATCCTATTTTACTTCCATAAAATGGATGTATATGTTAATCTTCTAACTAACCGCCCCACCGACAAACTAACCGCCCCCCCCCGACAAAGTTGCAATAATCCGCCACTGCACTAAAATATAAATAAGAAATTGGCCACAACCTGTGACAGAGCGGCAACTAAAGGGGGGGTAAGCGGGGACAAGCACCGGGAGACATTCTAAAAGGAATGTCAAAATCAGTTATAGTTTTTTGGGATGGGCGCGGGTCCATGCGAGGGGGCACATGACACTAATTATGGTTTGCCCCGCGTGATATAAACTCTAATTGCGGCATTGTCTGTGAAAATGGGCAAAACTGTTTTTGCCCACTATTTACAGCAACAGGTCTTATTTTCTAACGCTGAACAGTTGATTTCAGACAAGTTTAAAATCGCTGCCCCTTGATTTTTGCATTCCTGAGAAATTATCTAGCTTGGCCATTTGGTAGAATCTGCCATCGTTCCTGTTGGGTTGAAAATCCTCTGTGATTCTATTCTTTTGTTGATTTTTGCAGGGGAAAAAATATTTTTTTTTAGTATCTGATAGTATATTTGAGTTATAAATACATGATTTGTGTTCAAAATCATAACTTTGCCCCCCCCCGACTTTTTAGACTAGGGGGGACATTTTTACAACTGCATGGGCAATTGTCCCCCTTGCCCCCCCAGATTACGTGAATGCCTGAAATTCCTAAATGTCCTTTGTGAAGATTTTCTAATGCTTGTGACCTGTATTCTTTGGGAATGATAATTTTCAGACCTTTTACGATCAAATTATTTTGGATAGATAATTTATCTAGAAAAGGTAGGTACTTCTTGGATGAATCTGGAGCTGGATTTTTGTCTTGAGGCCATTGTAGGATCATTTCTGGATCATTTTTTGTTAGATTTTGCAAAGTTTTCAACCTCGCGGCTGTAGTTGGAGTTGTAAACAGAATTTGAAAAGTACCCCTAGTAGCTATGACTGCTTGTTTTCTGTTCGGTCGTTCATCAACTCATCGAATTCAGTCATCGGCAAGTGCACTTTTGTTTTTCTGCAATAGATAAATTTTTATTCATGGATAGAAGTGATCTAGACGAGCAGTTTCGGCGATGGGAAACCGACAAACAATATCTTATCTGAAACTGCAGCTCTATAGTCACCGGGCCTTCCAGGTGTCCCAGTGGTTTACACTTTACCTAAATTCCTATAAATATTTGCGTAATTTAGATGTGCCTTTGCATAATCTAAGGGAAATTTTGAACAATTCTTGAATTAATCGCATAATTTACTTCAAATTTCTTATATGGAGTTGGGACGGGGCAGGGGGTGGTATCCCTCCTTCCATAAAATTTAAATTTGAAAAGAAATATTTACAAAAAAATGTGTAAAAAAAAAAAGAAAAGAAAATCTATTTGAGCGTCAGCTGCATTAGAAGAATAACGGAAACTTCATTAAAATGAACAACTCTTTTGAAACCTCCTTAATGTAAACAGCAGGAAGAGAAATCAGTTTATTTTTAAAAGAAGTTATCCAAGAA
Organism: Cheiracanthium punctorium; assembly: GCA_038373885.1. Lineage (NCBI taxonomy): Eukaryota > Metazoa > Arthropoda > Arachnida > Araneae > Cheiracanthiidae > Cheiracanthium > Cheiracanthium punctorium. The sequence continues at coordinate 503,081 of JAWZYV010010725.1, forward strand.
ACATGAAAGTTAAAATCACACTAAAATTCCTATACAATTTGCAATATTGTTTTTTAATTATTAATTTTGAATGTTGCTGCTACTTACATACATTGGTAATAAGTGAAATTAATTTCCTACCAATCGAATAATTTGACTATTATTAATAATAGCTGAACAGCGCTTTGTCAAAATTTCACCCCAAGTCCCCATCTGAGACTAAAATAACCGGTACTTCAATCTTTGGCAAATGCATGATAAGTCTGGATGGCTCTGTGGTAGCGTGCTAGTCTGTTGACTACGTACGCTCAGGGTTCGGGCCCGGTGGAGGAAGATTTTTTTTTTCTTCTTCAGAAAAACGGAAAGTTAGCATCCAAAAAACGAAAATATAATAAGCAGAACGGACATTTTTGAAGCCATTCGTTTATTTTTTATTAACAAATATATTTTAAACAGTTTATCGGTTTCTTTTCGTTATTTCATCGGAGTCATCGGGAAATGATCGGCTTTATGGCCCCCCGAGTGGACATTTTGTACCAGTTGCCGATGAAATTTCCCCTTTTTTGGATGAAAAGCCGTGATCCATTGCTCCTTCTCCTCGGATTAAACTCACCCGCCTCTCATCGACCGATGGGTTATTGCTACTAGGAACTCTCCTCCAAAGAGCTTTTGTTTCCACAATCTCTACTTAGAAAGTCAGCTATGTGCATTTCTGTGCCTCGCTTGTAAGAAACCTTCGGAGCATATTGTTGAACTTCTAAAAAGATTTTTCGTAGTCTATCGATTTATTGAAAATAGATTCCAGAGGTTTGTGATCCGTTTCAATGATCATTTCAGATCCATAGACATATTGATGAAATTTCTGGCATCCAAATTTCATGGCAAGGGCTTCTTTTTCTATTTGTGGATAGGGTTGTTGAGTCTCATTTAAAGCTGTGGATGCAAAAGCGATAGGTCTTCCATCTTGTAAGAGTACAGCACCTAGTGCATGCAAGCTTGCTTCAACATAAATTGTAAGACTCTTATTCGTGTTGTAGTATTTAAGTGCTGGGGCTTCCTTCAGTGATTTCTTGATTTCGCCCAATTCCGCATCCAAGTCAGCATTCCAATTCCACGCTGTATCTTTCTTCAATAGTAGTCTCATGTTATGTGTTTTTTCAGAGAGATTTGGAATAAACTTATGCAAATACTGAACCATTCCGAGTAATCTTTGTAAATCCTTTTTACAATCTGGAGTTTTGACTCTGTTAATGGTTTCAACTTTTTCGGGATCAATCAGGATGCCTTCGCTTGTGAGAAGGTGTCCCAAATATTTGACTCTTTGCATATCAAATTTACATTTTCTTTATTCAGCTTGGCTCCTGCATTTCTTAAGGCTTGTAGAACTGATCATGTCCTTGCCTGGAGTGTTTGTAAGTCTGAAGCATAAATTAAGTATCAGCCATTGAATTTTCAACACCTGGAAGACCCTGAAGAATTTGTGTACTTACATTCGGAAAAATTTCTGGTGCAGACATTATTCCGAATGGAACTCGAAGGAAAGAATACCTCCCCCAAGGTATGCTAAACGTTAAGAATGGTTGGGTTTCTGGTGAAACTCGTAATTGCCAAAATCACTTTTTCAAATCTAATTTCGTAAAATACTTTGAACCATTCACATTAGTTGCAACATCTTCTAATGTTTTCAAAGGAAAATGTCTTCTTAGTGTTATATGCTACAGCATAAGATTAAAGCATAATTAGTAGAAAGACGATTCATTAAGATCGACATTTAAGTTGGAGCACGTGAAGCAACTGCCTGATCGTTCGTCAGCGGCTGCCTTCCGTTTATTTAGTTTAGATGTTTGCAGACACTGCCATCTGTTGGCAAGCTTTTGCGTTACAAGTAATGTATATAACATGCCCTTTTTTACATGAATCATGATCTGAAAGAAAGCTATTATGATTTAAATACAGGTGATTTAGTTGCAGCTCAACAGTAAGTTAAAGTAACAGTTTTAAAAGTAAAGATTGTCATTTCAATTGTCTCTAAAGCGCTGTGGCTTTATTACTTTTCTGCCTGATCTTCTAACAGCTGGAGCTGGATTACTGTTTGTTGTTGACTCAGGAATAAAAGTGCTCTTGTTTTCTTCCTCCTGCGTGGAACTGGAACTTGGATACAAATCTTCCAATGTTCTAGTTGACCTAGATGTCCTGGTACTTTGATCACCAGACCTGTCCACACGAATATGAAAACGATTTCGTCGATATTTTCCACCATCTTCACTTCGTATGACATATGAGCGTAACTGTGGGCCCACATGATCGATTATGAAACGTCTCCAAAGTTTATTTTCCTTCCAGAGAACCATACCACTGCGTTTCTTTCGAGTTGTGAATGCTGTTTTGCATGTTTATTAGCATATTTTTGTTGCTTTTCTTGTCGTTTTCTCAGTGCTTTGTTTGCTTCAGTTGTAGAGTACTTGGGGTTTAGGAGCTCACGACTTGCTGGCAAGAAGTATCGCAAGCGTCTACCCATCAACAGCTCAGCTGGGGTCGGAAGATCATTTGTTGGCTGTGTTCTGTAGTCCAGCAGGACTACATATAAATCTTTTCTTTCTTGATCTGCTTTTATGAGAGTTTTTTAGCGTTTGAACTGCCCTCTCTACCTGTCCATTAGATCTCGGAAAATAAGGGGATGTTACAGTATGTATAACACATTCTGTCAAGAAATGTTTTACTGCTTTAGAGGCATATGGAGGTCCTCCATCACTGAATAATTCTTCTTGTATACCGTGGCTTGCAAAAATGGACTTCATTGCTGAAATCACGGCTGCAGCAGTGGTGCCATTCATCAACTGGACTTCTACACATTTAGAGAAGTAGTCGATTATAAAAAAGTGTGTGCGCGTAATCTTTACGCGCGATTGAAGTAAAACTTCTTTGACGTTTACGATAAATATCACTGAAATTATTAAACTTTAACTTAAAATAAATATCATATTATAATTTAATTATATTTATTATTCATGTACTTTACAAAGATTATATAAATGTTATATTCATATTATTCATTGAAAATAGGAACTTGAATGTCATCATAATATTTTATGTATGAAATTATAGGTTTGTGTTAACTATACTGTGAATACGCCCACCGGGAAGCTGGGAAATTTCCCGATGGGCCGGTGACTTTCGCATATATGTCGTATGTATAATGCGCATGTTTGTCCAGAATAAAATGTAAGCGGTCCACCGTTTACATATATTTCCCGGGCCGGTATGATCAGCTGTATCCGGCCCTGGTGAAACATCAATTTTACTCTCTAAATTTGCTAACTTTCTTCAAAATACAGCATCTATCGTTGTACCGAAACGCGTTGTTGATTGAAGTCGAGAGGTATTCATAGTTAGATCCAATTTTTCATTTTAAAAATCAACTGACGGCTGAGATTCTTGGTAGCGAAAATTAACATTAAAATCTCCAGTAAGAATCACCGGTAATTCATGATAATTATTTAGAATCCAGGAAGTGTCCATGTTGTAGAATTATTCTTTAACTGTTTTCTTATACCATTGTTCCGTCGGGAGTTTGGGTTTGAATGGGAGGAATGTCCATAGTCTAGTATTATACTTTGTCCTTTAACTGATGTTTTCCCCTGAATGTTGGGTTCGAATGCAGTTAGTGTAAATTTTTTTTTGTGTTTTTCTATCACAGTATTCTTAAGCGTTGATTTAGTCTGCTGGTAGGTTTCGAATTTTATCTGTATCCGTGTTTTTAAACTGCAGGTTCTATCTATTGTTTGGGAATGATTGCAGCCAGGGTCCGTTTCTTTGTGGTGTTCCATCCCCGTGTTAAACCGTTGCTCCGTCTTGAGGTTGGGTTAGAATCCACGGAGTGTCCATTTGTTATTCTTTTATTTTGATCTTAAACCCTTTGCAGCCAGTGTTTGTTTCTTTGTGGTGTTACATACCCGTGTTCTTAAACCGTTGTTCCGTCTGGATATCGGGTTAGCATCCAGGAAGTGTCCGTGTTGAACTATTATTCTTTCACTGTTTTCTTAAAATGTTTTCCCGTAGGGTTTGAATCGAGAGAATGTCTTTGTTGTGGTATTTTTCTTTAACTGTGTTCCTAAACTGGTGTTTTCTTCTGTCGGTTGGTATCGAATGCACGTAAGGTCTATTATTGCGTTTTTCTATGACAGTGTTCTTAAACCTTTGTTTTCCTCTGCTGTTTTGGCTCGAAGTATTATTTTGTTTAAAAATTTACATTTGGCTCATTATTATAAATAACTGAAAAACACATGAGCAATATTAAAAGATTACCTATTATTTAAGTACAGACAAACAATATTTATGTATCATGGCAACCAATCATGTCAAGTTTTTACTCATAATTCCATTAAATATTGTATTAATGTCATTGAAAACATGTGAGTAAAGCAACGAAATGCACCATAGTGCCACTTTCTGTATTCGGTGCGTAGGCCTTGTTTATCGGAGGTGACGGGTTGAGTCGCCGCCTGTAACAACAGTGAGAGACAGTCAGCAAGATCGTCGCCTGTTCAGCGAAAGACTTCACACAGTGGCTTTGACAAGAGCCGGTCCACTTATCCACTGAACAGGGCATCAGACAAGATCTTGCTTCAAAACAGGTAGGGAGTAATGTCGACGCGCAGGGAGCACAGTCGACGTTCTCAGGAACGAACGCCCGAGAGCTGTTCCGCAAATAATTAAACTTATAAATCTGGAAAAAGCTTGTTAAGTGTGACGTCAATATGATGTAAAAATCACTTGCAATAGCTAATTTTGCCACGCAAATCATTAACTTTTTTGACTCTCGGATTTGAAATGTTTGCTGAAAATAGCGAAAAATCGCTTTAAAATGAGGGAACGGGTGGATTTTCAGATTTTGAAAGTAGCGCAGATTGTTTTCTATATTTTTATACATGATTATGGAAATTTTTAAGGGGATCGTACAAACGGTGTAGAAATTATCAGGCGTTTTGTCCTTGACATTGCAATGTTTTTGCAGTCATGGCGGAATGAAGAAGCAAGGGGTGAAAAGATACGTCATTTCCTTTACTGAGCGTTACTTCCGTCAGAAAATAAATCTGAGTTACTCCCTAGTTGCGCCTAAAGAAGTTTTACTTCAAAAAATCAAGAAAATTCAAATATAACCTATTTGAAAATGATATTTTCTACAATTGGAAACATTTCACCCCCTCAATGTTATATGTTGCCCCCCTGATGTTACATGCCAGTTTACGCCAATGTCTGGCTCTCTTGACTAATAAGTATGCCGACCCCTTGCTTAGTCGATCTGCTGCCCGCCATAACATCTGAAACCGGAGGAGAGAGAGCTCCTGCCCAATAAATGGTAGATATACACAAGTAAACCTTGACGAGAGGATGGTAAATCAGGAGATAATTTTCGGGAGTGGGACTACCTTCGGTTGGTTGTTATCGCATTGGATAAATCAAGGTGACTTGAGATGATAGGTTAAAAGTCAGAGGAAGGTGGAGAAAATGAAATCGTAATCAGTTGAAGTTTGCGCAATTTCTTCACACTGATTGCCACAAAAGAAAGAAGAAAGAAAGATAAAAAAAAGTGTGCGTGTAATCTTTACGCGCGATTGAAGTTAATCTTCTTTGACGTTTACGACACATATCCCTGAAATGATTAAACTTTAATTTAAAATAAATACCATATTATAATTTAATTATATCTATTAGTCATGTACTTTACAAAGATTATATAAATGTTATATTCATATTATTCATTGGAAATAGGTACTTGAATGTCATCCTAATATTTTATGTATGAAATTATAGGCTTGTGGTAACTATAAAGTGAAACATAAATTTTACTCTCTAAATTTGCTAATTTTCGTTGTACCGAAACGCGTTGGCGATTGAAGTCGAGAAGTATTCATAGGTAGATAAATGTTTCTTTTAAAAAATCGACTGACGGCTGAGATTCTTGAGAGCGAAAATTAACATTAAAATCTCCAGTAAGAATCATCGGTAATTCATGATAATTATTTAGAATCCAGGAAGTGTCCGTGTTGTAGTATTATTCTTTAACTGTTTTCTTATACCATTGTTCCGTCTGGAGTTTGGGTTTGAATGGGGGGGAATGCCCATAGTCTAGTATTATACTTTAACTGTGTTCTTTAACTGATGTTTTCCTCTGTTTATTGGGTTCGAATGCAGGTAGTAGGGATCGACCGATACCACATTTTCGCCGATGACCGATACCGATACTTTACCTATAAATTCATTTTTAGAAATAGCCGATACCGATACTTTTAAGTTATGGTATCGGCCGATACCGATACTTAACCGATACCGATACTTTACATAATTTAATGTCATTTAAACCTACATCTGTATTCTGGATAGTTTTTGTAACGAGAGTGGAGTTCGCGTTAAAATGAATAACAGCATGATGAAATTTGAGCCCAGTAGAAAGCATTAAAAATAAAAAGCAGTGGATACATTGAAGTGTGAATTTACAGTAGTTCTAGTCTTTCTTTTCTGTTCAATCATGCCGACAAATGGCCGAATTTATAAAAAGCTGAGCACTGGGAAGCGTGCGGGTTAGGAATTCTTTCTCCTCGCGTGGCTGTCGATCTAATGGTCTAGGGTTTGGGGCGATTTTCTCCAGATGTTATCTGAATATGCGTTACTCCCTTAAAAAGTCCTCTGCCCAAGCCCCCCATAGGTAGATGCCCCTCATTTAGGCTTGACAGAACAGAAACACGGGGGAGGGGGAGTTAAAGGGATATATTAATAAGAGAATCCATTTCCGGTGCCGACTGGTGCAAATATGTAAATCAATTTTTCTAAACATCTATTTTGTCGCCTGTTTGTTGCTATGAGCCAGATAAAAGGATTTCATATTAGACCCAAAACAGCTTCCTGTTTGCTCTTACTATATGTGTCTTTGTTTTTGGTTCATACCTCGATTTTGTGCTTACAAAAGTAAACACATGAAATTTATTCAACTTCAAAGCTTGCAAGTTTTATTTACATTTTCTTTAATTATAATTCTTTCCCATATGAAAATATTTTTTAGATTACTTAAACTGCATTAAATTGTGATAATGTATAAACTGTCTGTACAGTACTATGTAAGTACATATGTATTTACATATTGTTCATTAAATACGTATGTAAATTCTTCCCTTAAAATGCATAATAAGTTCACATTAATTAATGTTTTATTTATCTGCTCCAATTATTTAACCACTAAGTGAATTATTAAATGTTTTAGCAAGATTTCTTTTTAATATGAACTCATATGATCATTTTTAAGTTCTTTTTGAAAATCCGTATATTTTGATTCTCCGGACAGGGTTAAGTCACAATTAATCCGGGTGATCCATTAATATTATCTTTTCCGTAGGAAGAACAGATACACGCCGATTATTCCTGTGTTTTCCTTATATATAAATACTATTCACAAAAAATATGTTTTTTACCCCAAAATTTGAAATAAACTAAATAATAATTAGTATTACTAATTATACTAATACAGCTACAACTTTTTAAATTAACAATATAAATAATTATTAGATATAGATAATTATTACATTTCTCAAAACAGAATGTTACTCAAATCCTAAGTTCTCTCATTAATCTGATAGATAATAAAATCATTAAATGTTTGATAATTCGTACTTTTGATAGTGTTTAATTATGACCAACAGGGGCACCGGGCATTGATAGATTTGGGGGCCCCAAAATCTATGAAAATAGTTATATTTTTCATAAAATTTTGATATTAAAAACATTTCAGAAAAAACTTTTAAAATTGGGGGCCCTTTCAAGTCGGGGGCCCTAGGCAAAGTTCCGATTTGCCCATATAATAATAAGGCCCTGCGCTTCACGACCAAAACCACATCATACTTTAAAACTTCAACCTTTCAAAACCATCAAAAAGAGGTTTCCAAATGGAAGAAAATGTGCCTCACTATTTTCAGCAGACTTTTAAAATTTGAATATTCTTATCAAAATTTAAAATCACAGAATGCAAAACAATGTAAAATAACGGAATTTTGAAGTACATTTACATATTTTATTCTCTAAATTCGTGGGTTGTCTTTACTCTTGAAAATTTCATTTACATAATGAAATGTAAATAATAGTAAGTTTAACAAATTTATAATAAATACCAATTTATTTTTAATTGAAAGTCATAATTTAATACTTTTAAACATCGAATTGAGTAAAAAGTTTGTAATATTTTCTGAAATAACTGCAAAAATCTCTTATCTTTGTACAACGAAATTTTCTCTATAGCGAATTTTTTAACTGGAACCGAGCGAGTTCGTTACAGGGAGATTCAATTGTGTGTGCATATATATATATATATATGAATAAACTCTATTTCGAGTCCACACAGTGAGAAAATAAACGCTTATAAAACTGAAGTAAAATTCTAGCCTACCTCTCGAAATTTGTTTTTTGCAATCCTTGTAGATAGCGTATATAGTGTTGGGCACCAATTAAAAATAATTTAGAAGAATAGATTATTGTCCTGTTAAACTGCCATCTAACATAACGATTCTTTGTCCATAATTTCGACCACACTTGGTGATACGACATCCATAGCGATGGTTAGAATTAAAAAAAAATAAAAAACAGTTCGAAAACACTCGCGCAAACAAATGTGCCAATGAAACGACGCCTCTCATCTCATTACCAAAATAAAGATTCCAGAATGGTTGCGCGTGCGTACTTTTCTTCTGAAAAGCGAAGTATCGGTTGAAAGGTATCGGTGAAAATAGATGAAAGAAACAGAAACCGATACTTTCCCGATACTTTTAGAATCGGAAGAACCGATACCGATACCTAAAAAATAGGAGGTATCGGCGCCGATACTATCGGTTGCCGATACTATCGGTCGATCCCTAGCAGGTAGTGTATTTTTTTTGTGTGTTTTTCTATCACAGTGTACTTAAGCGTTGATTTCGTCTGCTAGTAGGTTTCGAATTATTAATCTGTATCCGTGTTTTTAAACTGCAGGTTCTGACTATTGTTTGGGATTGATTGCAGCCAGGGTCCGTTTCCTTGTAGTGTTCCATCCCCGTGTTAAACCGTTGCTCCGTCTTGAGGTTGGGTTAGAATCCACGGAGTGTCCATTTATTATTCTTTTATTTTGTTCTTAAACCCTTTGCAGTCAGTGTTTGTTTCTAGGTGGTGTTACACACCCGTGTTCTTAAACCGTTGTTCCGTCTGGATATCGGGTTAGCATCCAGGAAGTGTCCGTGTTGAACTATTATTCTTTCACTGTTTTCTTAAAACGTTTTCCCGTAGGGTTTGAATCGAGAGAATGTCTATGATGTGGCATTTTTCTTTAACTGTGTTCCTAAACTGGTATTTTCTTCTGTCGGCTGGTATGGAATGAACGTAGGGTCTATTATTGCGTTTTTCTATGGCAGTGTTCTTAAACCTTTGTTTTCCTCTGCTATTTTTGCTTGAAGTATTATTCTGTTTAAAAATTTACATTTGTGGCTCATTATTATAAATAACTAAAAAACACATGAGCAATATTAAATATTACATACTATTTAAGTACAGACAAACAATATTTATGTATCATAGCATCCAATCATGTCAAGTTTTTACTCATAATGCGATTAAATATTGTAATTATGCCATTGAAAACATGTGAGTAAAGCAACGGAGCTTGGACCATGGAATGCACCACTGTGCCACTTTCTGTATTCGGTGCTTAGGCCTTGTTTATCGGAAGTGACAGGTTGGGTTGCCGCCTGTATCAACAGTAGGAGAGAGACTGCCTGTTCAGCGAAAGGCTTCCCACAGTGGCTCTGACAAGAGCCGGTCCACTTATCCACTGAACAGTCATCAGACAAGATCTTGCTTCAAAGCAGGTAGGGAGTAATGTCGACGCGCAGGGAGCACAATCGACGTTCGCAGGAACGAACGCCGGAGAGCTGTTCCGCACCCGCAAATGAAGAAAGCAAGGGGGAAAAAGTTACGTCACTTCCTTTCCTGAGCGTTACTTCCGTCAGAAAAAAAAAATCTGAGTTACTGCCTAGTTGCGCCTAAAGAAGTTTTACTTCAATTATGTATTTTCTACCTTTCAGATCCATAAAATCACATGCAACTTTTTGCCATGGTCTTTTAGGTAATGGTACATTCAAAACTATTTCTTTTTGATTCGATTGTTGATTTGCTTGGCATATTTGGCATTTTCTGGTGTATTCTTCAATGTCGTTCATCGATGGCCAGTAAAAATATTCTCTGCTTCTAGATTTGCATGCAACAACTCCCCGGTGGGACATATGCAGTTTCTTCAAGATTTCACCCCTCAATTTTGTTGGGACTATTAATCGCTAGTCTCGACAGAGGATACCATCTGTTGTGATATGGATTTCCCCTTTACAACGCCAGTAAGCTTTTGCGGACGATCTTGTATGTTCTTTGTCAGGCCAACCAGTCTTCACATGATGACAAACGCCTTGCAGTTCAGGATCTCTAGAAGTTTCTTCTGAGAATTCTGTCCATTTTGGATCAGAAGCTGAAGCTAGGAGACAAATCTTTGCATGTATATCTTGAAGTTCATATTCTTCTTTCATAAACTCAGGTAGCTGGGCACTTGACAGTGCGTCTGCTATGAGAAGTTGCTTTCCAGGTACATATGTTAAGTTCACATCGTATCAGTTTAATCTTAACAACATACGCTGTAATCGAGGAGATACTGAATCATATAATTTTTTACTTAATCCAATCAGTGGTTTATGGTCAGTTTGTACCACAACTGGTCTCCCATATGTGTAATAATGAAAATGTTCCAAGCCATAGATTACGGCTAACAACTCTTTCTCAATTTGAGCATATCTTTGTTGCGTATTTGTCAAAGATGCAGATCCGTATTCTACTGGTCGTGAGTCTTGTAGCATCACTGCTCCAATACCATTTTTACTTGCATCAACAGATATAGTTACTGGCTTAGTAACATCTAAATATTGTAGGCAAGGTGCTTTTAAAATGGTCGCCTTGATTTTTTCAAAATCCTTTTGTGTATTCTGATCCCAGAGCCACTCATTATCCTCCTGTTTAAGTAATGAACAAAGTGAGTGGATTAGATAAGGAATAAATTTTGAAAGGTAGGTAACCATTCTTAAGTATCGCTGTAGCTCTTCTCGATTCTTTGGTGTCGCATATTCTTTAATGGCCTTCATCTTCTTAGGGTCTGCCTCTATGCCTTCATCCGTAACAACATGACCCAGATAATTTACTCTAGAGAGTGACAGTTGTGTCTTTTCCTGGTTAAGTTTCAAATTTGCTTTTCTGGCCAAAGAAAGCGTTTTACGAAGAAGCTGACTGTGTTCATCTATCGTAGTAGACCCTAGAGCAGGTGTGACGTACGTAAGCTGAAGACAAGGTAAATTGTCCGGGTTCAATAAAAATAAGAACAGATTTCCTAAAAATTATATTTAATGAATTATATACAGGCTATGTACATGGATCAGGTATCGTAGGCATCGTATAATATAAATTCTCGTATAAAACTTACGTATGAGATCGTAGAATACACCGTACAACAGCTCTTTTCCGTTCTAGCGCGTAAACCATGGCGTAAACACGGTGGGGTTGAGGTGTAGCTCGCTGCTGACTTCAAGGTGGGAGAAACCATTGAGTCAAATAAGGGGTGCAGCTGCCACATCCTCCCACCTTTTGAGTAACACTCAAAACCAATCAATACTTACTTATGTACAAAATACTAACTTACTTCAAAAAATTCTTGGTTGCACAGTTAAAGTTAAACATAAAAATTGAAAAAGGATAAATTAAAGGTTCAACAGTTTAGTCATCAGAAGAATCAGCAAGTTCCAGTTTATAAAATTTTTGCACAGGTCGTAGAAGCTCAGCGTTCTCAGTCTTCAACAGAACAAGGCGTACATGTCCGTCGCGGCCCGGGAACAGCTTCAGCACTAGACCCAAGCTCCATGCTGTCCTCCCCTTGCTCGTCCCCTCCAACAAGACCACCTCTCCAACTGATATTGGAGTGACTTTTCCAGCTTTCTTTGATGTTTGTCGTAACAGTTCCAGATATTCTGATCTAAATCTGCGTCTCAGGACATCACGGATTTTCTGTAAATGCTTGGCTCTTTTGCTTAATTTTTCACAGTCTACAACATCCAGATCTGGAACACCTGATGAAGAAATTTCATGCAGGAACATAGCAGGAGTCAAAGGTGATGGATCTTCAATGTCTTGTGAAGCATACGTTAATGGCCTGGAATTAATTACTTGCTCGCAATCGCAAAGAATGGTTAGCAATTCCTCGTAGGTTAGGGAGGCGCGTCCCAAAACTTTTCTCAATATTCGCTTAACCATTTGGACAAGACGCTCCCACCATCCTCCCCACCAGGCTGCGGATGGAGGATTTAGTTTCCATTGGATTCTTTGTTCTACGCCCTTCAATTGTATAATCTTCCAATCAATGTTACTTAGGACATTCTTCGTACCAACGAAATTTTTTCCATTATCGGAATATACTTTCGAAGGTCGTCCCCGTCTTGATATGAATCTTCTTAGTGACTGGACAAAAACTTCTGTTGTTAATTGCGTGATGAGCTCCAGGTGGACCGCTCGATACACTGCACACTTAAAAAGTACAATGTATGCTTTCTGCTTATTCTTCAAATGGAGAGGTCCAGCCAGATCCACACCAACTATTTCAAATACCTTAGCATCGCGAACTCTGTCTTCTGGCAATGTGCCAGGTGTAACTTCGAAGTTTTTGGCGTTAAATCGTTGACACTTCATACAACGTCGTACGCGGTTGCGTATGGTCTTTCGGGATTTTAGTATCCAATAGCCCTCTCTGAGTTGAGTCATCACTTGAGAGGTTCCCGCGTGCAATAGTTCACAATGCACTTTCATTATTAAAAGATGTACTACAGGATGATTTAATGGTAAAATGGCTGGATATTTGAAATATTCTGTGTCATCTCGGTAGATAACACTAGTTTGAGCTCTGATAACACCGTTTGTGTCAATTATTGGCCTTAAATTTCGAATTTTTTCATCTGTTAAACCCTTAAAAGATTCCTTCTGTATCAGACGTATGAGAGCTATTTCTGCCTTTTCAAATTCTGGAACTGATATATTAAGTAAAGTTCCGGTATTGGTCTTTTTCATTTTCCCGTAAAAGCGAAATATCCACGCAAGCATTCTAACAATTTTGTTATAAGAAGAAAAGTAATTGTAATACCATTTAGAGTCATCATCAGACTTATTAAGAGTAGTAACTACAGTTTTACGTTTCTCTGAATTTACTAGATCTTCATTTATTTTTCCTTCAGATTTAGGCCATTTCTCTTCTTTGTTATAGAGCCATGATGGTCTCTCCCACCATTGCAGACGTATTAGCTGTTCAGCAGAACATCCCTTGCTAGCTAAATCGGCTGGATTGAATTTTCCAGGAATGTGTTGCCAATGTGTGGGAGAAGTTAGTGTTCGTATTTCCTTGACACGGTTATTTACAAACGTAGCCCAGTTTTGATCCCGTTTAATCCAGCATAAAGCTGTTGTAGAATCAGTCCAACAATAAATCTTAAACGTAGGGAACTGTAAATCTTTAAGAATGGAAAACAATAATCTAGCTCCGATCAGACATGCAAGCAATTCTAATCTGGGTATAGTTACATTTTTCAAGGGTGCTACCCTACTTCTTGCACTTATTAAACTGACAGTTATTTCATCGTCGTGTTCTATTCTCAAGTATCAGGTTGTAACGAAAGTTTTCCGCCAGATTTGCTTGAGTCAGCTCACGCGGTACCCAGCTATTGACCTTATATGCCAAGTTTATCCGATGCTTAGCGCGACTAATGGGCATGGCACTAAAGTCTAACTCTTTTAGCAAACTCTCGAGTGGATGAATATTTTATCTTCTTCCACAGATCTTCGTATGCGGGTCTCATCAGCATCATTAGGCCGGCCAAAGCGCTCTGCTTCTTTAATGTCCTAGTCCTCTTTTTTTGAACTTTCGGTACCAAATCTTCACAGTGTCATATGATACAACACTAGTACCTTAAGCTGTACTCATCATTCGGTGTCATTCTGTAGCTGACTTTTTGCAACAGAACTGAGAGTAAATGATGGTTCAATCTGGTAGCGTGATAGTTCCATTTCAGACACCTTATACTTAATCATAACGATATTTTTTTACAGATTTCACAACACAGTGCTGTAAAACAAGCCTTTTTCTCTCAAATAACAAAAATCGTTTCGCAAAATATTGGCAAAGACACCAACGCTAACTGCTTGTGCAGGCAATACTTGCAGTGGCGGAAAACTTTCGTTACAACCTAATATATGCAACTACCGTAGGCTGCTTGACTAGAATCACAGAAAACATGAAAGCTGATCAGTTCATTGCTGTTCGTAAACTTGAACCATCTAGGAATTTCAATTTTGGAAAGTAACGGTAACTGCTGGAGCCATGAAGTGAATTTTACCGTAAGGTGATCGGGGAGTACGTCATCCCATTTAAGTTTCAAACACCATGTTTCCTGTAAGACTAGTTTAGGTATTAACATGGCAGGGCAAGTGTATCCTATCGGATCAAACACTTGGTGAGCTATTGCCAAAACACTGCGTTTCGTGACTTTGTCTACTTGAGAAGGTATTTTATCAAAATTACAAGCTAATGTGTCACGTTGCGTATCCCAAATAAGTCCTAAAACAGAGACACATTTTTCCATAGATTGATCTTCTTCAATCATTCCATTAAGAAAATTTGATCGCCATCCACGCAAATTAAAATGCCCCGTCGATAAAATCACTCGTGATTCAAGGATAAATTTTTCAACTTCTTCTACCGAACTTAGACTGGCCAAACAGTTGTCTACGTAAAATGACTTCTTGTGAATTTCGGCTGTCTGTTTCAAATTTTCTGTCACCCTGCTTAAATGATAATCTAAAGTTGCAGCTAATAAAAATGGACTGGTTCTGATTCCAAATACAACCCTTCTATGTTGGTATATAAGACTTCGTTCGAAATTATCTCTATCAACCCAAAGGAATCTTAGAAAGTTTCTGTCCCTTTCCCTGATCGAAATCTGTAAAAATGCTTTCTCTATGTCTGAAGTAACCCCGACAGCATTTTTCCGAAATCTATTTAGAATGGATGGGATGATCTCTATCAAATTTGGCCCCGTTGCTAAACAGTCATTAAGTGATGGTGAATTGCCCGTACGTGCGGAAGCATTAATTACAGGTCGTATTTTTGTCGTACTTTCTTCTTTAAATACAGGCCTGTGTGGTAAATAATATCCTTGTTTAATTTCTTCCTGATTCGGGATTTCTATTATTTTAAGAGATAACCAGTTCATAAATACCTCATTATATGCACTGATGTTATTGGAAGCTGTTAGTTTATCTTTTATTTTCTTAAAACATCTTTCAGCTAATCTGTAATTATCTGGCAAAATAGAACTGTCCTTAACCCAAGGAAGAGCTACCTCATATCTACCCTCTTGATCAATACATATAGTTTCATTAAAATAGTTCATTGTATCTGTCTCTAACTCTTTTCTAGATTTATCTTGCACAGGGTCAGTTATATTCAGAACATGTAATTTCCAGAGATCTGAAATGCAATTATTATTTACAAGCAACGACGAAATACAAATCGATGCACAAGATTCATCTGCTGTACTAACCGGAACTTTCCCCAATAGGGTCCATCCCAGGGACGTTTCAACCGCTACAGGTCCAGATTTTAACTTTATAATTTTGCCTGAAAATAATTTGGCAGCTGTGTCGGCTCCAAGAAGTAATTTAATTAGTTTATCAACTTTTACAGAATTTCCCTCAAAATCACTTAATTCAATACAATAACTTCTTAATTCTTTAATCCAGGCACCACAGGGTTTTTGTTTGATATCAGAACAAATATTCGGTTGACTTAATAATTTTACACTGCACTTAAATCTATCATCAAAACTACGTAATTCAACATTATACTCGTTGTGAACACTTTCTTCAGTTTCAATGCCACCAAACAAATTTTGTTTTAAGCTAACTCGTCGTAAAACATCGTACTGCATTTCTTCAGCAACACTTTCACAGATATAACTTTTCATAGAACCTGTATTAACGATGGCTCGTACTAATTGTTCTCGACTGCCATTACGTAATCGTACAATCAAAGTTTGCAGTAACACATCCGAAAAATGCGTTTGGTTGTTCAACGTGCTGGTTTTCGTAGGTAAATCAGAACATAGAATAGTAAAATGTCTATTTCTGCATATTAAACACTTAATCCTAGATTTACACTGGTTAGCTCTATGACTGTTGCGTTTTAAACAAACAAAGCAAGCATTTTGTTTCTTAACTGCATCTTTTTTATCCAACAATGACATATTATCTACTTAGTCACAGTTCTCGGATGAATGCGTAAACTTTTTACAAAAAATACAATATTCTGATTTTTTATTACTTTGTGTATTTTCATTTCGCACATTTTTATGAGAAATAAACAATTCAGAAGCAGTCGGAACACAACTATCGTACTCAGGTTCCTTGTAGTGCTTCTTGTTTACCTTTTCAACACTGAATGTATTACGAGTAAGCTTTTTTTTGCTCACTTTCAACTTCTACTCTTAAAAAATCAATTAAAGAGTCTAGATCAGACTTACCTTCATTTTTCTCTTGCGTAAAACAGAGGTTTCTCTCCCACGTCATCAGCAGGTCAGGTGGCATACATGATTCCACCAACGGAAACAGTATTTCGGCGTATTTATCCTTCGTTAGACCTAACGATTCTAATCCTCTTAATTTTGTTTCTAATTCATCGTAAAGTGTTGATAAATCGGGCTTTTTATCTTTTATAACAAGGTGTAATAAATCAGTAACGTATACTTGAATCAAAATATTTTCTTTTCCGAAACGCTCCTTTAAATAATTCACAGCCTTAGGATAATTTTCTGTGGTGAGAGGGAAGCTATCTAATATCTGACGGGGCTTTGTGTTAGGTACTGTGCTCTGAATTAAATACGCAAATTTATCACGAGCGCCTATTCTGTCATCATTATGAATTTTTTCGAATTGACTCCAGAAACCTAGCCACTCTCTCGGATTCCCAGTAAACTTCGGAAGTTCTAAAATCGGAAGAGCGTACTTAGCCGAAGCTCCAGGATTATTTACAAGCGGCGACCGATTATTCTCTTTCGTAGACGAAATGGAACCGTTGACACTCCCGTTGTTTTGATTAACGCTAGCAGCGAGCAATTTTCGTTTTGTTTTTAAAAGTATAAGTTTCTCCTGATATTGTTCACAAGAATTATACTCTTCATTGAATTCTCTCTGCGTACATTTTTTATCTTCCAAACACTTAAAAATTACATCATCACATTCTTTCAGTTGCGTCGCTTTATCGGTTAATTGTTCTAAATATATTTCAATTTCATCAGTTAATGCAGTGTTAGACTTAAATAATTCTTCAAGCTTATTTGCCGTTTTAGTAAAGGCAGTTCGTATTGAAGAACGTCGTATTTTAGCCTGATCCATATTAATAACGTAATATGAAATCTGTTTGAAAATTAATTACAATTTTCCATCCTAAGCAGGGATGCCAATCTGTGACGTACGTAAGCTGAAGACAAGATAAATTGTCCGGGTTCAATAAAAATAAGAACAGATTTCCTAAAAATTATATTTAATGAATTATATACAGGCTATGTACATGGATCAGGTATCGTATAATATAAATTCTCGTATAAAACTTACGTATGAGATCGTAGAATACACCGTACAACAGCTCTTTTCTGTTCTAGCGCGTAAACCATGGCTCACTTGGATAAATCGGGGCCTTCGCAATTAGTAACGGGCCTGCGCGTGTATTTTGATGAGCCATCCAAAGAGGCCTACGGGTGCTCGAGTCTTCACGTATACATCAGGCATTTCTTAAGCTTCCCAGTGCTTTCAAACGTTATTTAATGTAGTTTTAAGTAGTAATTGTGTTACTAATTCAAGTACGAACTCATGATTAATTTGTTTGCTATGATACATGTTGACATAAAGAAAACAGATGCATATAATTTGAAGGAATAACAAAGTAGCGCTTACTCTCATGATTCACGATTGCTTATTTTAGTTTCACAAGTGGATATTTAATATACTTTAAAATAACTAAATACACAAGACATTTTTATAATGAATATTTCATGAACGTAGTCGTATTTCCTACGTTATTTTAAACAATTCAACATTAATCTTTAACAAATGATTATTAAAGCGCATTTCAGTGTTTTCGGGATATCCTGTATATTGGAGAAAATTGATAAAATACGCTCTATAGCGTGATCCCTGAATTAATTATTCTTTAATAAAGACATTTCATGTAGTATATATTATTCTTTTGTCGCTTTCTCAATCGAACTTAGGAATTGAGCAGGCATAATGAACGCTTGTACAAAATATTAACTACATTTGAAGTTTCTATATAAACAGGCAAAAATCAATAATTTATAATTTACTATATTTCTGCACTGTACCAGATGTAAGTCTTAATCACATAATCAAGGCATATATAACTGATAAATAACATTTTCAACTGGCAAAATTAAATTGTGTAAATAGTATCACAACGTCATGCTTATTTACAAGAATAAAAACTACTCAAGTAATACGATTTCTGATTAAAATAATTTATTTATAAATAACACATGAGTAATTATTCACTAAACATGATTTACATACATATTTTTAGAATTTCTAAATACATTATAAACGTTCACTTACCTTTACATTCAGAGCAAAATGTTCGAATTTTAGGATAAATTTTCATGAAAGAAAATGGCGCAAGATTCACAAAACGATTACCATCATCTAAAGTTCTTTAGTACGACAAAAGTATAAAAAAATTGTTTTAAAATAATAAAATAATATAACATTTATAATACTTAGAATAATAAAATAGAATACTGTGACTGGGGGTAACAGGCCTCAATGATAAACTCATTTTTAGGGATGGCAACTCATAAGCAGGCCCGCTGCTTAGCGATGGCCCCGGATAAATACAGGCTGTCCAGAAAGCTCCGTTTTTCCGTACGAGTAAATTTTCGCTTCTTCGCCGATTTGTCGCTTTTATCCAACGAATCACTGTTGCCATTTCTGCCGGAGAAAATATGCCTAAAATCAAAGCTAAAAGTATCCAGGAATTGATAACAATGGCCGCATTCGTAAACGCCTAACGAGTTGCACTCGTGCAATGAGTTTATCGTTTACGAATGCAGCCAATGTTTTCAAGCCGAGAAAAAAAAAAGAAAAAAAAGCCGTGTTTTGGCGCCTTTTTTAGCACTTGAGTGCTATTTCGCTCGAGCGTGAGTAGTAAGCACCCCGCTCCGGTAGGCGGAAGTGACGTCACCAAAGGGGGCGTGGCCTTGTGACGTCACGAAGGGGCGTGACCGGAAGTGACGTCACGAGTGGTTTCACTCGTGAAAGGAGTTTCTTTTTTACGGAATGGCAACACCAAGTTTCTTTTTTTATTGAGTGGCAACGGATTTTTTAGTTTCGGAATGGGACTTTGAATTTTTTTTCTGACTTGCAATTTTTTCGGTTTAGTTTTGGAAATATTAATGAATTTTAGTTAATTAATTATTAATGAATTGATTACTATCATCTGTGGTATTAAATTTTAGAACTCATGTTTGGACTTGGATTTATTTTTAAAAATTATTTTTTTCTGACTTGCCGGCCATGGGACTCGAACCCTGAATTCTTGGATT